>CALSBV010012112.1:1646124-1670795 GCA_943590825.1 Bovichtus diacanthus
AGAGAGAGAGAGAGAGAGAGAGAGAGAGAGAGAGAGAGAGAGAGAGAAAGCGTGTGAGAGAGAAGAGGCCATAGAAACATTGCTACATGATGTGCTTTGGCTAATAGAGGCTACATTTAATCTCCGAGAGAGAGAGAGAGAGAGAGAGAGAGAAAGAGAGTGAGAGAGGGAGTAAGGAGAGAAAGAGGAGAGATGATGGGGGGAGGGACAGATGGAGCAGAGAAGGAGAGCGACGACATACAACCGACTCTAGGCTCAAATCAGCGACAGGGCCCAGAGAGGCACTAGAAAAGGGGAAAAAAAAGAAAAGAGGAAAAATCCCTGAGACCACACTGCCCTCTTGCTTTTCTTCTGCTCCCTCCCTCCCAATCGACCGACTGTGTCTGCACCCCAGCTAATCTCCAATCCTCTTTGACTGCTGTCTGGCAGACGGCGCATTGTGCCCTTTTTCTATCTCTATACAGCTGCAGTTGCCAGAGAAAACTGTGCATCTGGATCTAGAGCACCTCCAACGCCCCCCGAAAATAACACTGATGCCACTAATTTTAAAATCTCCCTGTTGACACACACACACACACGCACACACACGCACACGCACACACACACACACACACACACACTGTGCAGCTATTGTCATTTAACACCTGCTTTGTGTCCAGATAGAGCCAGTCTTCACTAATATTAGCCTGCTCTG
Source organism: Bovichtus diacanthus (assembly GCA_943590825.1). Taxonomy (NCBI): domain Eukaryota; kingdom Metazoa; phylum Chordata; class Actinopteri; order Perciformes; family Bovichtidae; genus Bovichtus; species Bovichtus diacanthus. The sequence goes on from CALSBV010012112.1 coordinate 1,646,819, forward strand.
ACGGTAAGATCCCGCAGCAGGCAGACAAAGGCTCACACGCGGCTGCACACACACACACCACACACACACATTTGAATACTAAGGCATGCGGGCAAATAGGTACAGAAATATACCGACTATGCACAAACACAGAAAACACATAGGAAGGGGGTTTTCATGGCGGTGGAATATGAATAATTCTACTAATTTCAGTGCAAAACACCGTGGCGAGTGATACTCTTTGCATCCAGGTAAATGACAGCTCATCACCACTGATTTACCGATCCCATTTCACTCTGTTTAAGTATTCGTTATGTGCTGGTAATGGCCAGTAATCAGCCCCAGCTAGCCACGTAGTACATCAAGAGAGACCCAGATCTGTCACACCGGCCCACGCATCCAAGAAAAAAGCAGCAGGACTGCAAATAAGCACACATCACATCAGAGCGTAACTTACAAACTTACAGTGTGGACGCTGTGTGTGTGTGTGTGTGTGTGTGTGTGTGTACACTGAGCAGGGCAGGGTGACGAGCAGGACACACTCGCCGGATGGCTGAAGCAGCGGTGCTGTGGCCAGAGTGATTGACAGCTGTCACATGTGATTGATGGGACGGAGGGGACAGGCTTTGCAGAGGTCGTGGAGTCATCACTATGGTGACGGTGATGATGAAAAAAAGAAAGGTTCAGCGAGGAGACATTTCCAGTATACTGTGACAGAGTTTTCAATTGTTGTCATTAGTACCTTGTGTTGTGTTTTCTGTGCGGCTTGTTTGCCTGTCAGCGGGATTACAGAAAAACCACAGGCCCGATTTTCATGAAACTTGGCGGAAGGGTGCAGCATGGGCCAAGAGAAATCCCTTTAAATTGTGGAGAGGATCCAAATCATGGGGCAAATACAAAATGAATTCTTCACTTTCATTAACATCGATTGTCAGAGTTGATTACTGTGGAGGAGTTTAAGTCCATTTTAAAGGATCAAGAAAATAGGTCTCTTGGTCGATGTGATTGCTTCTGATCTCTCACCGATATACATTGTGCCTGTTTTATGCACTTTAACTGTTTAATATTGCATATTAACTGGATATTATGCTCGTTAATTTTGTAGTGTGTGACAGTTGTATTGTGTTTGTTTTGTGACTTCTGTGGAAACAATGTTCATGCTGCCCTCTTGGCCAGGTCACTCTTGAAAAAGAGATTTCAATCTCAATGAGGCTTAATAAATAATAAAGGATATATATATTGATAGATACAGGGATAAGAGAATACAGACCACAAAGCATGTCACTCTCACTTTTTCTGCTCTGCTTTAGATTAATGCATTGTGCCACCTGCACACACACTCTCACACATCTACACGCAGTCATCAAAGAAAAAACACACTTCTCACTTGAGGGTGGCCGTATATGCCATAAAAATCCCTCATATTTTCATTATTTATGAGCCTCCAACAGCTGGATGCAGAGGTAACCAACAGGGGGCAGTCTTTTTGCTCCTACCTATTCCATCAACTGTACACACACGTCCTGGTAAACGGAGAGGTAGGTGACTGCAAGGCCTCAGTATATACCATGTGAAGGCTAGCATACGCGTGCTGCTGCTGCACTGGGACGGTATTCGAGGCCAGCTTCATGCATACTTCTGCCTTTGGATTCACAGCAAAAAATACGACATCTCTTCTAATGAAGACGGTTGTTATTTGTAGTGAAACGTCAGCTGGTGCGAGAGGACAGATGTAGAGGAAAGGGACACTGTTTTATTTCATCCTACAGTTTGAAGTGAGTAGATATTCACTTCACAATATACAATTCAATATATGAATAAAGAATTTCAATTTGTTTAATAAGCCAACCCAATGTCATGTTATATTATTGAAAGAATGTAGTGTGCGTTGCGGTAATTGTTCATTTTCAGAAGATTTCCTATGCCTCCCTGATTGTCACAATATTTCACATGTCAAATACTTTGACAGCAGTTGTTTCCACGCAGTCTGCGTCTGCTGATTGGAAATATTATGACAAGATTTGTTCTTGCCGACGACTGATTTCGCTGCCTGTAAACTGAGTGGGATGCTGCTGTTTGAGGCTCGTCTTCCAATCTCAAACACTCTTTTCCTTTTGTGTCTGATATCCTCTACAATCGCACACAAGCAACACACACTGAAGCAGCCGGACTTGTTCTGCACCGCCATCAGCATTAATGAGGTTATCGCTGAGCGAAAAACAAAGTGTCACCTAAGAACGGAAATGAACAAGTGTGGTTAAAAGCTCTCACATGTCGATACCGTCAGCTCTGCAACAATGCAGTGCTTCTGATGTCTGTCTGCCTGCTGCACACGGACCAACGCTTCACTTCCTTCAAACCGACCAAAGCACACAATATTGCAGTGCTGACAACTGACACACACGTAAACACACATCTAACAGATCAAGATGCACACAAACATGTAGAGAGAGAGATGTAGACGTTGGCCTTTCAGCCGACCCACGTCTAATACATAGTCGCTGCAGCATAATAATACAATGATCATGATATAACAACTAGAGCTAAAATATCAATTAGTTCATTTAATAAGTCAATTGTCAAGCAAAAATACCACTATTGTTTTTTTTTTTTTACTTCTTAAATGTGAATTGCCGCTTTTCTGTGTTAGTAAATTGTATATCTGTTGGTCAAAAAAAAAAAAAGAAGCTACTTGAAGACATCACTTTGGAAAACTGTGATGGGCATTCCTCCCATTCGACCAATAATTGAGAAAATAACCAGCAGATGAATCAATACTAAAAAAAATGTGAGTTGCGGCTGTAATAATGTATAAGAATTAAAAGAGACATTTTAAACTTATACAAGGCCAAAAAAATCAGAGGGAAACACTTAAAGCGTCACTTCATAGATGATATTTCGACTTTTACGAGATCACACATAACATTTAATATTTATCTATCAACCCATATATATTGGCATCGGTCTGCAAATACCTCGGATGCACAAACACACACATTTCACGGACCAACACACTGGCGTCAACGACCCAACAAACTGCTCCATCAGCAAACAGCCTGGATTGTTATTGGCCATGTAGAGCATACGGTATGTTTCTCCTTATTTTTATTTTTTAAAAATTCCGGTGTGTCTCGTGCAGTAATGACATTGCATTGTATGGATCCAGCGATGCAGGGCGCCATGCGTACCTCAGGGAAAGCTAGGAGGTTGTACAGTTATCTCCCGGGGTGTAATTCTCAACTATACAACCTACTACCTCAACCTGGGAGCAAGCAGACCTGGACACCAGGGCTGAGTGGCTCAGGGGGTTTGGGAATAATAAAAAAAAGACGGAGGGTGCAAACATTTGAACAAGTAAAGGAAGACGGTATGGTAAAAAAAACTAAAAAAACAAAAACAATATACTTTAAAATGTTCCGTTTAATTTGATGCTCTTTGTTCACGTCGTTCTTTTATCTCGTCTCAAAGTGGTGATACCATATCAAACTGTCCTCGCCGTGCAATTTGCATCTTACGCAACGCAGAAAAACATTTCCTACTCCAAAGCCTCTCTGAACTTTTTATGCCACTGATCCCGAAACACACACCGAAATGTTCATCAGATTTTTCTCCCTTAAAGTAAAAGGCCTACAGTTGCTCATTTCAAACTGTTAACATGCGGGAGGTCATGTGTGAGAAAACACCGCTGTGCATTTTCCAATGGGGCCGATGCAGCTGATTGATGGCTGACTGAAATAGCTCTGTCTCCTCAAGAGTTTTCTACACACATTTGAAATACGCACAAGGCAATGGTGGTTATCCTTTTTTATATATTTTTCCCCTTTTCTTAACCCCTCAAAGTCCAATTGCTTTTGGAGAAACTGGAAATGTGTGACCTCGAAGACCCAAACCCAACTTTTCTCAACTTTGTCGTTGGTTATGACATTTCTGAGACAGAGACATTGATATTTGTCTGCTGCTTTCGTGGCGATGACTATTCAGTGACAGGGTATTGGTTAATAAAGTTGGTGAGAGCCGACCACGCTCTATTCTGCTGATGCTGCTTGGGTGGTTGGAGCTGCACAGACGCAGACCTGTAGATACAAGCTTGTGGTGTCAGTTAACACAAGTTCGGATCTACGGGTTCGGGGCCGTGAGCAGATGACTTCATACATTCATTAGCGTGACGAGACAGAAGAAATCCGCCTCTTTAATAAGCGGAACCTTTTATACTTTCAGGAATCACGTCTGATGGCAGTGGATAAGGGAACAGTTGGATTTTATCGATTTGAAGCTTAATACACAAACGTTAACACCATTTATTGCTGAAAATGAGATGCAATCAATTAGCCTAATATTCAACAAAAATGAAAATCCCCTATTGTACCTTTTATTTAGAGAAGTTTACAATTGTTCAAAGGAAGACACGACTATAAATCAAATGACCAAAGGTCAATTTTTGCCATTTCAGTGTAATAACTAAAATAGAATAATAAAAAAATCAAAACTGAAAAAAAAGGTTATTTCCCACAATTATAAAATGCCATTCACAATTTAACGAGGCTCTCTAAGTCCCAATAACTCACGTCCTGATCCCACAATGCACTGCATCATTTCTAACTGAACACATGTTGAACTTCACATCGTGCTTTCTTATCAGCTTACAGGTTTCATCACTCTGTTTCTCACAACGAGAGAGTCGTTTCATTGAGCGATAGGTGGAAAAATTCAAGTGGTGTTTTAGGAGGCTAAGCAAAAATGAGATATAATGCTATGAAATGTTCAAAAATAAATTGCAGGAAAATTGCTTTTCTAAAACACTGTGGAGCAGTTTTGCTTCACTAATGTCCATGTGATATTTCATGATGACATAAATACGCCTGACTGTACATTAAACGCAACATGAATAATGTGAATTGTCTTAAAAGATTAAGTGATGCTACATTATTTTTGATGCTTTTAAGGTCAGTTTATTTTCATGTTGTTTTTCAGTTCAATTAAAGATAAAAGTCATATTAAAGTCAATTGACAGGCTGATAAACTATGACATGGATCTGTAATATTATAATATGATTTCTTATCAGATTCTCAATAATGTGTAAATCCACTTATTAAAATGTGTGAGAAATTATCCACGTAACAACGAAAAAACAAAGCACCAAAACCTTGTTCCCTTGGAACCTTTAAAAGAATAATGAAGTCGGTTTACAAATGTTATAATGTTAAAACAACCCTCTAAAAACTCACTTTACATTACAAGCTTCTCACTGAAAGTAAAAGCCACCGATCCGTGCAGCAATTTTAAAACATCGTTTCAGCACATTCCTGTCTAATGTGAATAGAGTTGTCGCTCTGCAGCACAAGCAACAAAGTACAACTTGTAAAACTCTGAGATGAAAAAGAAAACGAGCGGTCCAATTTCAACTCTCATACTGTCTGAAGTCCTCTTTCTCCCTCTCTTCCCTCTGCCTGAATTTAAATGAGATGTCTGACTTTGAAGCTGTTGCCAAGTTTCTTAAAGTATGTCAGTGGGTCTTTGCCAGCGAGCTGAAAGACACCTTGAGATTGGCTGAACAAAGAGGTCAGCAGGGTCCACAGCACCCTTCCAGCCAACGCTGCTGCCACCTCTGCACCAGTGTGTGTTTGTGAGGAAGACTCAGACAACACTAAGACCAGCTAAAGGCCACCACCTGCATTGTTCGGCACTGAACAGCGCCCAGCGGCCAAACCCGCCCAAATCTACCCAGCAACAGAGTTGGTGTGTGTGTGTGTGTGTGTGTGTGTGTGTGTGTGTGTGTCTGTGTCTGTGTCTGTGTGTGTGTGTGTGGAAGCCTGGGGGAGGAGGGAAGGGGTTCAACAGAGGTGAAGAAGTGAGAGGTGAGGAAGTGGTATGTCGTTAGCACTTCATAATATCACGCAGTGTAAACAGATAGCCCCCGGCTAGCCAACAGGTAGCGTTCAGTTTCGGGCCCTTTCACCACAGCTAATATACAGCAAACATCACAGACAAACTCAGCAACGGGACAAAAGCAGCAAACACACAGTGCAATATTTCAGAGCCGCAAAGAAAAGAAGAAAAAGAAGTTGAAAAAGCTCAGAGCACATTGGTAGCAGGATGACTTACCGATTTCCCTTTATGTTTAGTTTCCAAATGTTTCTTTTCTCTACTCTGCAGGGCCTACGGTGCTTGGCAGAAGGTATAGACAGTCATGTCCACTGTGGCCCATCAAAAAACCCAGCTCAAACATGCAAGTACAGTAACAAAACCACCCCGAAAGGGAGCTCGTGGGAGAGGGTGGGAAAGAGTGAGACAAAAGAAAAAAGCAAAAAAGGGAAGAGGGAGAGAAACTGCTGGTGGGGGAAAAAAAGAGAAGGAGGGGAAAAAGTAAACGATAACAGAAAAACACTCTAGGTTTTTTTGGTGTTTTTAACAATTTTGGTTCACCGCATGCTAGTATTAATAACTATAAATAAGCGAGACGTAATCTTTCAGCCTGTAGAACATTTGCACTCTACAAGCTGCTTCCCTGCACTACGAGCAAATGACAAGCAACATCTGTTTGTGAGACAGCCAAAATCCCAGCCTTAAAGAAAGGAAGAAAAAAAAACGGAAAAAAATTGGCTTGATTTTTCTCTCTTTTTCAGTCTTGAAACTGCAAACTCTGCCTGTCTGTTTCACTCCCTCACTCGCTCAGCTGAATAAGGCAAACAAAAAAAGAGAAAGGGTTGTGTGGAAATTCAGCGAAGGGAAAATGCAGCCATGAAGCCATCCTTCTGTCACCCCTGAACCTCTCCCCTTCCCTTTCTCTGCTCTCCCTTTTCTCCCCTCCTCCTCCCTGCACGCTCCTTCTTCCTCTTCTTCTTCTTCCTCTCCCCCCCTCCCAAAACGCAGGAGACAGTCCAGGTATAGCTACTACTCACTCAGTCCTTCTCTTTCCAAAACGCCCCACTACTCCGACACACACACACGCACACGCACACACACACTCACTTGTATCCTTGTCTCCCAGAGCGTCCCACACAGCCAGAAGCAGACTGACTGGCTTACACGTACACACTCATCGATGCACTAACAACAGTGCATCATATACAGAAATACACACACACGCACGCACACACACACACACACGCACACACTCACGCGCACACACATGCACATTTCTTGGAAAGCCTCCATGCACCAAAAACAAATACCAATCTTTAGTTAGCCTCAGCTGCGAATAGAAAAGAAGGAGTCATTTCGGGACTTGGCTCTGGTTTACTGAGGCACGGATACAGACCATTTCTCCATATGCCTGCCTTTCACAGCTCGGGAGCAGTTCCAGATTTGACTGTATCATAATACTGCGAGAAAAAAAACGTCCTCTGTCACTGATATCTTTTTGATAACATCCAGCGCCAGTAATAGGAGCGTGAGAGTGGCCGACATTCGGCAAAACCAGAAATGCTGGACTTGTTTGTCGTGTTTTTCTGGTCTCGGAATTAATAGGTAGGATCGTGCAGTTCTCTGAATGCTAGTGACAGCACATGAGCTCTGTTCCATTACAGGACATAAGTGGGTGCCAAGTGAATCAATAGAGCACTCAGAGACAGAGAGACAGCTTCAATTTAGGCTGCAGGAACAAAGATACACATACTCCAATGAGGGGCTGCAAGTTCACCCTGTTTTCCCAAATTACATTCAGGTGGAAGGTAGAGATATCTCGTAGAATTTTAAAAAAGAAAGTATAACACAAGCTGTCTCCTTACAGCAGTGAATGAGCTCTAACTTTCCCAGAAAGCTCGACTCGCTAAAATTAGCTGTTTTCCTCTCTCATCTCTTTGGTATTCTCTGGTACTGGCTGGTTTGGTAAACAGGGGCATGCTGCATGCTGACATCACATTCGAGGAATTCTGGGTATTCAGGAGTGAGGAATAGATCACCAAAAATAAAATGTCTCTACTCATCTGGGTAATTTTGGAACCCATTGCAGTTATGGGCAGCGACCAAAGACCCAACTGCATTCTTAGCCACATTTAAACCAAAACCAAAACTTTACCAAGCCACAGCCATATATAACTGTATCATATTCAACTTTATATTTAAACCTAACTTCGTCAAGCTTTAACTGAACATGATGTTTTTAACCTCATGTCAAAACCCAAACCTCTAGTTAGATGGGTCAATCACAGTAATTTACATTTTTTTCTATAAAATACGTATTAATCCTTCACAATCTTTGAAAAAAACATGCTGTTTTGAAGGCACAACCAGAATCTTAATCAAAAAGGTGTGAATGCACATCACAATATCATATCAGGTCCATTGGCAAATAGGCACGAACCATATGAAGAAGATGGTACCTGCACACTGAAAAGAACCCCCTAAAAGTGTTTATTCATTCCAAAGTCTATATATAGTCCATGTGTAAACCATGGACACTTTGAATGAAGAAGTCGAATCATCGTAGATAAACTCGGACTTCACAAATACTTTAAATCTCCCATTATCGTGAGACGCTGGAAAATCTGCAAGTCTCCAAGGATTTCCCTTTTTACCTGCATACGCAGCTATTTCATATTAGCAATTACGTGTTGGGGAAAAGGGACGAGGCCTTCAAAAAATTATATTGATATTGTTGGTTCTCCAACGTCTATGTGTCATAAATGAAGTACGGTTATGATCAGGTAAGGGTTGGTAAACGACAGAACATGAGATGTGACACAACCATTAAAGGCATCATAATACCCTTAATTTCCACTATACCTTATGACTTTCCTACTCCTTAAGTCCACAATAGGGTCACCACAATATGCCAATGAACATAGTGAGTACAAATGCTGTAAACAATGCATGAAAATGTCATTTCTAGGGGAGAGCTTTTTTTCTTTCAGAAAGTTAGTATGCCTACACAATCACAGCAAATTTGTTTGCATAAACTAACTATGTTGACTGTTATACTCAGTCAATAAACACTGAAAGAATCAATTAAGACAATTATAATCTCAATGTTTGGTGCAGAATACGATCGAAAGCTCCAGAAATAAGCTTGCAAGAAGGGGCTACAAACATCTCACTGTATGTAACTGTACGAAACTGACACCTGAGCAAGTTCTGTTCACTGAAGAGGAGCAAAAGCTCCGGAAAGGGTCAAAAGCTCCAGAAATAAGCTAGTAAGTGAAGCTTGAGCCAGTAAATAATTTCCCCAAGGTCAAAAATGAATCTCATGAACAAAAAAAAACTGAGCACAAAATAACAACACTTTCCATAATGTAAAAAAAAAACAAAAAAAAAACAGCTGTCTTTTTCTAACTGCGGACTGCAAGAGTCTTCGACCAAACACCTGCAGTTGGACAAGAGCTTAGTGAATGTTGGAAAATCTAAACGATAATGAGGTAAGTATTGGATTTTTGGATACACGCGGCAATCATTTTATCACTTGGGGTAAGTTTAACATGCTATTTGAGCTAATTCAACCGTGTTTTTTGTGGAAATTAAAGACGCTGTTCTAGCTAACGTGCTTTGTGCTGTATGTCAACATACAAACGTCTGTGGTGAGAAGTCTCTATACCTGGGTAAACTTTTCCCTAACAAACTGCAAAACTTTTGCATCTGAGTGTCATTTGGGGGCCACCAACAAAGTCTTTAAGTAATCCAACAAAAACAAAACGCACAAATATACTAGTATCAAACCAGGGAAACAACTGATTGACTTGTCCTGGCCTGTGAATGAAGCAAAGCCCTTCTTTTTTTTCCCTGGAGTCCATCCTTCATAGCTTTGATACACTGACTCCAGCATGACCTCTAGCACACAGATAACTAGCATGAAGTTTCCTTCAGGGGATCAAAAGAAAAAACACAAATAAATGCCTTAAACTCAAAGTAGATCCACAATAATCTTGCTGTAATGAAATTCTACTGTGTCAAGCCCGTAGCCTGAGTTGGGGTTCAACAGATGTGTTTGCTGCAGTCCTTGTAATCCCTTCAAATTGCTTCTCATACAGAAAATGAAAGTTGTATGGTGCCATTTCATAGATCATGCATTATGGGTTCTGCCTCAAATGCACGTGATGAACGCTGGACTGAGTATTACGGTCTTGGCTGGTTGGTGTGACTGTAGCAGCTCTCTGAAGGCTGACTACAATACATGTTACTTTAAATGAGTTGAAACATTATAGAATGATAAGTCAAGCCAGAGTGTTGCACTCCGACTTCAGGATTAGTCCTTGTCCATTTTTCTTCATTATTATTTAAACAGCTCCTTATAAACTAAACTCCATGAAAATGAGGACTGTTTTTACATTTTTGTTGAAGTTCACTGCTGCTTTCTTTCGTGCAACGTGAGAGGCTTGTCTTTGGTGTCTTCAGGCATAGGCACCCCTTTCCAAAATTCAGTCTCTGCCCCCTTTCCATTTTCTCTCCTCTCTTCTCCCTCCATCTGATATTCTGCTCACGCACAACTGCGGCAGCCCTCCTCCAATCGCTGGCATTAATCCACACCTCAGACCCCCCAGACACACTGTCTGCTCTCCCACAATGCACCTCAGCTTCAAAACTTTCCCAGACACATTTGGCCTTCTCTCTATCGCTTACCTCTCCCTCCCTCTTGAGCCCCTTTTCTTTCACTCGGTCTCCCCATGGCTCTTCATCGTCCAGTTTCATTTGCTCTGCCTCTTTCTTTCTCAAACTCTCTAAATTTCCCCTTTCTTTCCCTCTATTCAGCCACAGTCTGTCTGACAAAAGTATCTCCTAATCTTCCCCAGAGTCCATTTGACATAAAATGGCGGCAATGCAAGCGGCCAATGCAAGTCGTCCCTCTAACATTCGAGAGTAGAGCTACACATTGCCTCAGTTGTATTTTTTGGAGTTTTACATTTGTGATTCTCAAACATTTTCATGTCGCGGAGCCTAAAATAGACCAACAGATCCCATTTAGCAGGATCTGTGCAAACCTGGGGCACAAACTCTCTCATAATAACTCTCTTATTATGATAATTATGAAATTTGTTTCAGCAAAGTACTTCTGCATCTGAATCTTGTTTGGTTGGTCAATTTCCTTATTCTCCCAAATCACTATTTTCCTCATTTTTATTATGTATAATATTTATAATTATTATAATTCAATGTTTTTTGTCAGCTTTTGTGTCCGCCTCTCAAGGAGCAAGGGAATACAAAATAATAACAATAAATTGCAACAAAAAAAAAAACACACGGGAGACCAATTTGTCTAGCACAGAAACAGAATGTGATGCAACAACTAAAGATCTGCAGGTTATTGTGTGACATTTATATTTTGGAAGTACTAGATGAGGCAGGTTAAGGTAACGTGGCTTCCTCAGAAAAAATCAATTACAAAACACGACTGTGGTATTCACCACATATAAGTTTGGGAATGCTTTGAATACTCCAGGTTAAATGTATCTGCCAAGGACTCCTGGAGGTGAAGAGCTACACAATGTTAGACAACCAAATATTCAGAATACGAAAGGATTACAAATCCAAAACCAGAGCTGCAAGCACATGTATTGTCAGGATTCTACTACTACTAGGAAAGCGTCTCTCAAATATTTACTAAAGGAGGATCAAAAACGCAAGTCTTTAAAGCAGAGTAGCACCTGCTAAGGACCACCACAGAATGAATTTATCAATTGTTTTGCTAATCTTCATCGGTATGCCAGGCTCCTTAACATTCTTGTACTGCACGGTCACTAATTTATTGCATGGTCACTAATTTATTCGTTGGCAATCAACTCCTAGGAAAGAAAAGAACCGTCTCCAAAGGCCACTAATCAGCATCTATTGGCTTGGGCTGCTAGTCTCCCCTCTGACAGTGTTTTCCTCATAAGGGTTTTAACGTTTATCAGTGATCTCGTTTGGCTCCAGTCTTGGGAATCTTTCTGTTGAGCTGGGAAAAGACAAAGCTAAGAGGATTGAATTTGGAGCTGCAGGCCGACATGATGGGACTCATAGATAGAAATTGGAACAAGTCAGTCCTCCTGGCAGATAAAGATTAGTCCAAGAGCAAACCGATAACATATGAGTTGTATTTCATTGAGATGTGATTATGAGACTTCCTCTTCCCTCCCACCAACATAGACTATGAATTCAGTTCCCTACAATTTGACCATGGCCAAAGACTTGAATTTCATTGCCATTTACATGCTATATGTTATCTTCAGAAAACAACTCTTTGCCAGCTCAGTATCCCTCGGCATAACGTTGGTGTTGAACGACATCACAATCTACGCCTTATGGCAACAATGAGTGCCAATGCATACAGCACCAAGTTGTGTGCCCTATATGTAGTGAGGCAGAATGTAAAGGTGTGGTGGATGTGGTATCTAGTGAGGCTGACTTACATGCAGGAGACCAGAGTTTGAAGATAACATTCATCTCTTCATTGATTGCAAAAGCAATCTTACCCATCTTAACCAAATGTGTTAGTTGCCTTACCCTAGTCATACCTTAACCATATATATTTTTTTTTTGCCATAACCATGATCTGTCTCTAACCTTAACTATTCAGTAGTTTCGATACACAGACATAGAAAGTTTTTACACATGTTGGTATCAGGCATAAAAATAAACATTGTCACTAAACAATGGAGGGACAGTGGTTCGATCCCCGGTGGTCAACATGTTGACGTGTCCTTGGGCAAGATACTAAACCCCAAGTAGCGATGGCGTGTGAATGGTTATCACTACTGATGAACATGTGGCGGTATGGTAGCCTCTGACTCTGTATGAATGCTGACATGTGTTGCAATCGCATTTCTGATCGCAAAGATTGGAAAAGCACTATATAAATGCAGTCCACCTTAACGATAAACTGTCAAGTAGCGAAAGCTGGCACCAAATGTTATTGAATACTGTAAGTAAAGACAGTGTAAAGCTAATCAAGCCTCCTTCATCAGACAGTTAATTTGTTATTTTATGTTTTTTTTTTTTATATCCATTGTGAACATTGTTAAAATTCTTTCGTTGTAATAAATCTGGTATGGTTAATGTCATGGATTGATTGTGGTTATAGCCAACATATTATAGTTAAAGTATGGCTCGAGTATGGTAAGAAGACAACACACACTTGCTTAAGCGAAGATCGTGGTTAAAGTCAATAAAAAAGGTCTGTGAAAGAACAACTTCCACACCTTTGGTCTTCGCATCGCTACATACTGTATAGTTCACACTGCGTGCAATGTGGACATCATTTCAAGGCCCTTTACTAACGAACTAGCCAAAGTTCTTGCATGGCTACCTTTGTTTAGACAACATTTAACATTGGAGAACGGTGGTTTTCTTCGCAAAATGAAAATAGGGTTTTTGTAGAAAAACATATCTCTGTTCCCCTAAAATAAGGTATTGGTATTGAGTACTTTACTAAAACACAGAATGCAAAACATGTTTATTCATACTCAGAGTCAGAGATAAAGCAATACAAGCAATCTGCATCGCATCAATCATGTTGGAGGTGGATGATGATTTTGTGACATCTGTGTTTACCACAAAGTCATTTCTTGGCCTCATATATGGAGGAAACAGATCCATCGGTCTAACCCTGCCGCCCAGCCTTTTGTTTGCCTTTCTTGCTGTTCTTTTGTTTCCTTCATCGTCACAAACGCTACCTCATTCTCTCCTCTCCTTCTCCCTCCCTCCCTCTTTCCTCACAATCCCTTTTGCCTTCCTCGCCTTTCTTCCTCCTCTATCCATCTCACCGCCAACCGTCCCCTCCCCCCCTGTGTTTGTGTCCTCATCTGACCCTCCTTGGCCTGAATCTCTGTCGGTGCCCATTTGGATCAGGCACAGCTGGTGCTGCCGCTGAAAGCAGAGTGCCATTACCGCCACTGTCTTCTGTCTGTCCTGTCCTCCTGTCTGTCTGAGAGACACATCTTCATAATGATATTAGGCCTATTCCTCAGATTCGTATGGTCTTAATTCACTAGTTTCACTTACTCCCCACATGTTCTATTTTTTCTGTGTTTTCTGTGTATCCCTTTTTATGTCCCTGCTGTAATGACCCCATCCATCAAGGAAGGATTTAAGTTTTATCATATTTGTTCAGGTATTCAGGAAAAACAACACATAATCAGATATGAATAATAAGCATAAAGCTGTCAGCCATTTCAGAAAAGGACGACAAAAGCGTGGATGAGAGGAAGGGGGCATTTGTGCTCCTCTCAGTCCAATCAGATGTCACGGGTTGATAAAGACCAGGAAGTGGAGAGTGTGTTTGCAGCTGATTGGACGGTGCTGCAGCAATGGCTCACTTTGTGCCAGTTGCTGATAAGCTTAGTGAAAGCAAAGGAGCAAAATCAAAGCCTGCTGTGCGGAGCAGGGAGCCCGGAAAGAAGCTCCGGTAACACTTTTTGAAGCAGAGTTCGTAAGTGCATGATAAGAACAAGAAGTATATTCTAATTGTTACAATACAAAGTATATTTATTAGGGCATGTGTAGAGTTAATGACATTTTTTTTTTACATAGATACAGATGATTATATTGTAAAACATTAATCTGTAACGCCTAATGGGATTATAACGATTGCAGATTGTTATAATTCTCACAGGAAGTAGTACATTTATATGAAAATAAAAGCTCCTGCTGAACTGAACCCTCACCAGTCTTCATTTGGTGCTCGGCCATGCCTGTCAGGTAGCATCAACATCTCCAGCCTGTGGGAGCTCGTTTTATGGCATGTCGTAAATATGAAAACGATGCTTCTAAATTGCATGCCTTAGATTATTATGACGATCAAAGGAGCTGTGGGTCTTAAGGAGGTTTAGAGGCAAAAAATTCAGATTTTTGCAACCCTGCATGGAGAGTTATGATACACTGAGCTCACTGTTGCTTTAGTTCATAGCATAAACTGGATAGTTCCATTTTCGAATATGGCCTTTTTCACGATAGCCTTCGAAGGAAAAAAAGAACATATGCTGACAGCAGCATTGAACTATGACTTGTTACCGTGTGGATGGGTCAGTTTTCCATTTTTCACTAACTTAAATTCAGTCTCAAAAGAAAAAAGTTAAATCAGTCAAGCTTGAAGCCAAATAAAAACAAACGGGTAATATATCTGGGGTTCCGCTGTAGCCAGCTAGACATCCTTTCTTCTGCAGCGCTCATTGTTAACAAATAGATTAACAACTTGAGAGGCGAGAATGGAGTTTGAGTTGTGAGACGACTTTCTACGACTGGATTGTTTCACAGCAGCCAGTTAAGAAGCTAATTTCAAGCTAAATCATCGTACGAGGACAGCCGATGTGTTGCGCAATTGCATTTTGCTGTTGTTGTATTCCGCCTCTTTTGCTCTCCACACACTTTTGCCTTCATTCAGCCAAAGCCTGTTTAAACATGATTGTTCAATACTATTTGGTCTACAAACGGAAACCAGAGCGCTTCCGATACCAAAATGTTGTCCCTTTGCCTAACTTTTTGCCTTCATATGCAGAATGTGTTCATAGACAGTAGTATGCTCATAATATTGCAAATTTGTTTTACTCTGTTATTTCTATTGAAAGAAACTTAGCCAAAGAACGTAAAACTCTACTTTTATTATGGCCACCAATGATTCTGGATTCTGATCGGCTGACAGGTGTGGATACCTACGGCGTACTGTTTTCAATAAATATGCTAACAAATTAAAGACAGCAACTGTAAGACTCAGCTGAAGAGATTGAAGCTGGGTTTATTTGTGCAAACAAGTAAAAAAGATAAATTGCTGCCAAAGTGACACAATTTTCAAACATGTTTGATATATGCGTGAACCTGGACAGCGAAATCAACTAGAAAGGAGGAAGGAGACAAAATCTTCCATTACGGTCATGGGACATAACAGTTGTCGGGTATTATCCCGGATGTAAAATCTAAGGTTACAACCGGATAAGAATATAATGGACAAATTCAATTTTAATATCAGAATTGTATACAATCATATATTTTTTATACATGTCTTTTATGAGTTTTATGTTGAATGCTAATTGTGGCATGGGCAGTAATTAACATGCATGTAAATTCTTAACACTGAAACAATAAATGATAACAAAAACAATAGCAATAAACAACTCAGCGATTTGAGACTTTGTGAAGGGCAACACTGATGTCAACATTTTGTTAGACACAAGATATTGTTCGGAATGGAAAGATCACAAACTTAAAAATAAATGCGAGTCCTTTTAAATTTACAGGGGAAAAAAAGAACACTAAAACATGTCCAAACAGATTCAAGGGTTTCCTTTAAAATGTGAGATATATCATCAAAATCAAATAATTTTAGAAAACCAAAGCCAACAATATCCTTAGAGATTACACTGACTGACATACATCATAACATGGCAAACTGTTGAAATGAGTCTGACAATATGTTTTCATCTTTAGCCTTAAGACAACAACTGGTACTTTTTTAATGCTTTAGGTGGATTTTTTAAACTGTGGTTGGCCAGTAAAATCCACAGCCCCATGGACAAATCTGCCTCTGAGCAGACTGATGCAGACCAGGTTTTGAGGCAGACGGCTACACGTAACCAATCACGTTCCAGGCAGAATTCTCACCACAATCCAATCAGACAGAAGGACTTTAATTTAACTTTGTAAGCGACTGCAGCTTGATGTAGTTTGAGAGGAAGTGAAATGCACTGTGATCCTGAATGTAGTATAATACAAAAAAATGCTCTAATGAACTGACTGACTGACTGAAGAAATACACATAAATATATCAACACTAGAAGAGAGATGTATATGTACATACACAGTATAAAGAATACATTATAATACTCTAAAACTTAGAATACAACAAATATGACAAGCTACTACAACTAAAATATAAACAGGTCAACATACTCTAGTTGTTTTTTAATAACTTTAGATTGTATGGAGCCAGTTTAGTGAAATAGGTGAAATACTGCCCCCTGTTTATTTAGAGCAGGTGGCTCAGAACTACACATAGCACCTTTTAGAGCTGCTCGTCGCAGCTAAAAAGGTGTTTAACTTGAAGATTGGTTTGTTTCTTCAGCAATATCCAATATGTAACATCTTCAAATATGTATTGAGCAGTCGCGAACTTAATGAACGGTGTGAGTTGGCGCTAACAGGCAATCAGAGCGTCAGAGTGTACTGTAGTTCTTATTTACACAGCACTCCTTTCATTAATAATCACACCACAGAAATACGCGTGAAACACGTTTCGTCTTGAACCCTCGTCTTTGACCCCTTGCACTTTTACTCTTGGCTGCATGTTGAGCTGGTTACAGTTATTTCCGGTTGTGCATGTGCTGTATTCTTACAGCAGGTCCAATTGCACAAGTATGTAATTGTCAATAATAGCAGTGTGTGAAGGCCGAGGCAATCAACATGTTGTTACTGATTTAGCCTCAGTGTGCCAACACACACTGTTTAATTAGACTTTTTAAAGCACCTTGATTGCTCATTCAGTAAAAGGCGTTTGTCTGCTACAGTAGGGGAACAGCTGCAGATTAGTGGAGTGTAAAACGGTTCCAAGCTACTTATGCCTCATTCCCACTGCATGATTCGGCTCGACTCGACTCACTTTTGGTAGCAGGTCCATTTCTCTTTTTTGATTTCCACTGCAATTAGTGCCCCCTTAGCGTGGGCGGGATTCTCAGCTGATCCCAACAGGGACGCTGCGTGAAACTGCTGTGACACCGTCTTATGGTAGCTTGGCTTTTGAAAAACGCAAGAATGCCGTGCCGCATCATGCAGCGGAAATGTTAACATTAATGTAAGTAAAGTCAAGACTATCAGCCTTAATGTGCTGATATGATGCATTCTGAAGGAAGGAAAGCAAAAAAAGAGTCCACTGGTCGTCATGGCAGTAGCTCTCAGCCCCGTTTGTCTGTTGTCGAGTCAAGTAGCCCTTCATTGACACGACTTCTCATGTTCCAAAAGTGTTCATTTGAAATGACTGTAATCTGACAAGACGTAATGATCTTGGAATTGTTGATGTTTGGGCTTAGTTTCTTTTGTCTTTCTAACCAGTTTTTTTATGGACTGTCAACCTAGCACGTGGTATTTAGGTATTACAACTGAATGTTTTTCTAACCAATTCATAATTTATAAGTGAATTAAATGAATGCGACATCTTGATTGGATTACAACATGTCTGCATTATTAAAACATTTAAATAAAATACAAAAAGAAAAGCTGAAATTGCATGAGGCAAAAAATTTGGCAAAACATGTAATATAAATAAATATATATATATATATATATATATATATATATATACAGTATATATTAAATAACAATACATGCAATTGAAAATTCTCTCTCAAGTTAAATATTTATGACTAAATAAGCAATAATAAAAGTTTAATAAAAGTGGCCTGGCAAAGCAACCAAACAACCGTCATCAGATTGTGATTTAAATGTTGCTGAATCCTGATTGGAGCACAGAAGTATGTGACATCATCTTTTTCCAACTGAGCCCTGCCCACTTCAAAACACTAACAAGACAGACACAAAAATGTTGTGAGAGCTGCATTTTATTTGAGCAAAATTCTTATTCAGACGGGCATGAACAGGGCTGAGTTTAAGAGGTTTGATTAGATTATTTCTATTGTATTAGGTCATTCTTAGAAGAAGACTTGTGTATCATTGGCGGCTGTATTGAAGAGTTTTCAAACAAAAACCAGGCCACAAGATAAAAGGCATCAGTCAAACACATTTTAAGATAATAGAATAATTAATTATTTTGAAATTCTTATCAGATCCTTTTGTATTTTAGACAAGAGAACTTAAATGACTAGCAAATGTTGTCGTTTCGGCTCCAAATTTTAAAGAACAAATTGACGACATGAATCCCTGTCCTGTGTCTGACCGGCTCCCTTTGTAAATCCCCTTTATGCAAGATTTTGAGATACTTGAAGTAATCCTTCCCACTTTCTGTCATTCTCTGTGTCTTTCCCTCTTCCTCCTCCTCTCGCATCTTTATGTCGTTTTTGTTTATCAGTCTCCAATGAAGGACAGCCACTGTGAGCTGAAAACCTGGCCGCATGCCATTCGTTACTTTCCAGTCGATTTTCTGCCACTCCCCACCTCCCCACTCTGCACCAACCACACCAATACCCATCATGCATCTGTCAGACACTGGGTGCTGCTGCACAGTTGTGAGATGAATACAAGAGTCGCTGCTTTTGTTCAACTTTCTGTTTTAAGATGAGATCCATTCACTGCTTTCGAACCTACTAAAGACACTAACCCGAACCCAAAATGTCTTCAAAAGCCTGCTCATTGACTGTTGAGACACAGATTATTATATCAGTGTAAATGCATCTCACAGTAGAAAATAAATCATCAACAATCAATGGCATTGACATTCTTTAGAAAAGTACACGTGACAATTTTCGCTACAAGTTTGCTGAAAACAATTCGAGTAAAGAGGCAGCAGCAAGGGGGTCTGGCATTGACCCAGAGACAGAAACATAAAGAGAAATGTCTGATTGTCAGAACACATTTTCTGAAAGGAGAAAACAGAATTATTTCAATGCCAGAATACAGTCAAAATTTCGGAAAATGAGGCAATACTTGCGTCAAGGTTAATGCCAAGGAGCTCTTTCCGCTGTGGAAGATGATGACCCCCGTTATGTGGGTATGCATCCTGCCTGTTTCCATGGCCTCAGGACTGCACTTTAAAAAATAAGTAGATGCTAGGCTCCCGACAGCAAGATTTCCCAAAGCTAATACAAGCACGTTCAGGATGTCTATCATCGTCGGGGGAGCTGTAAGCAATACTGGCGGCTTTCTTTCTTTTTCTTCGTCCATTCTGCAGATATAAAGCTCCATCGCCAAACAAGACATTGTCATTGGATGATTCTACAAAACTCCAGACAACGTTCAATGACATTGTCTTTTTCGTTTCTGATTTCTTTTTTTTTTTTATTCTCTTAAATTCTTTCAATAATATCTGCGCATTGATAACGTTGTGTAAGAATATGACAAATGAACTATAGATTTCAGCAAATCAACACGTGAACATCAATTGGTCTCCTGCACCTACATCAGACTTGATACAAGGAACAATAGAAGGACATTTGATGTTTTATGCAGACTTGCAGTGGCACCTGATGTGACTCTAGTTGACTTGGTTTGCGACCAATGGCTACTTGTACAAATAGCTTACTGTATATGTTCTGAATTCAACAACAATTGATGGTGTGGTATTGCTTTGGTGCACAAAATCCCACAACCAGTCAGGTGGCAACTGGAACATGATGGCTTCGTGTTTCCCTTTAAGGCTAGGGGCCCTAATTTTAATGGCACGAACACAACGATTAGGGTGAGGTGGTCGGTCTTGGGCACATGGGTTGGCACCTCCAAGCTCACCAGTTATTTAGGTTCAAATAGGCCCGGGGTCGCTATGAGACCAGAGGGTGTGACGATGACTCTTTACTTTCTCAGCCAGTCACTTTACTTCTCTGTCACATAGTTCTGCAACAGCAGTGGCAATCACAGTGGTTCAGGGAAAAACAATGACTCAACTCTCTCCATGTGAGCCACACAGTGATCAAAGCGAATTTCAAGTTCAGGAAAATACCAAACTGCCGATGCTAGCTGAAATGCCCCCACAAAAAAAATATAGGCCTAAATACAGGGAGCTTGTGAAAGTCTTTAGACCACGTCTGAAGGTGGGGTGAAAAGCCTTCATCTCAGAGCAGGGTGTAATGTCATTTTTTTCTAAGCGGGATAACGCTGCACACTTTTGTTTAGATATTCACACAAAAAGTCTCTGAGGTAGTTATGTGGAGAATGAAAATAAGGCTTGAAAATAAAAGTAAAAATTTTGCCTATTTTGTCACCTCCGCACACTAATCTCTCGGCCCGAGTCGGCCTAAAGTTTCGGAAAGTTACAAAAACTGTTGGCCCAATTCAATCAGAAAGGTTTTGAAAGTGTGCTTTTTTTTTTTTTTACTATTTTAGCACTTTTCTTGAATAATTCAATTATTCCTGATAGTTAGCCAGACCTTCCATTTACCGGATTAGTTTCATAAGTAGCTAACAACGCAGAAGCTGGTAAGATGCTGATTTTGCAATTTTCCTCTCGGTGGTATTTCTTTCCGAAATGTGATTTAAAATAAAACCGTCGCTTAAAAATATCAAGAATACATCTGTGAGACAATGTGTACGTACTGTATATTAGAGTAGAGTACAGATGTGTGGTGGGGCTGTCGGGCAAAATTATTTCTCCACTAAGCCAGTAACGCAGCTGGGAATTGAAGCCAAAGTTATACTCGATCCTACCCATACTAAAGCCATCAACACTACTAACTTAAAACTGAATGATGCCTGCTGCTGCTGCTCATCCGCTTAAACAAACGTGCCTTCATGATGCACGTTTTATTAACAGAGAGAAAAGCTGTAAGAAAGAGCAGAGCTGTGCATGCACTGTGTACAGTCTACACCCCTACTTCATACAGCCTACCGAATGATTTTTGGCAAACACATTTCTGGCACACAACAAATACCTCTGCGGGTGAAGATATTATCACTTAAGTTGTTGAATCACAATTTCACTGTTAATGGTGCGTTATTAATTGCTAACGCCCTCGTACCGATTGAAGTCTCTGGGAATGGCTTCCTTGGTGTGCTTTAATCAAACTGTGAGACAACTTAATAAAGAGGAAGATCTGACTCAAGTCCTGCCAGGACGACCCCCCCCCCCCCTCCCCCGTAGATCTGAATGGCAGAAGGCCACAGGATGTGCTAGGAGGATACCATTACGGCAAAAGGGTGGCCTTTGTTAAATAAAACAAAAGCAGAAGGAGAGAAAAAGATAAATAACACATGGACAGCTACTTATTTAGTAATGAAACTTGCATGCTGTGGGCCTGTTCAGAAACACATGCAAAGATGGTACATATCTCATATCTGCATGGCTCAGTGGAAGAGGAAGATTGCTTGTCTTTGTATAAAACTTTGCATGGTGAGGATATTTTAACATTTAAACAATGTATAACATTGATGAGGCAGGTTATGGTCAATAAAATGCATTTTGTTATTATTGAAATACGTCTGCCAAAACCTCTTTAACATTGTATATTTGCAATAATGATTTCCTAAAGGCATAGGCCTACACAGTAATAGTCACTGAGGGATTTGAAGATGGCAACATCAACCAGATGTTTAAATATGTGATTTATCCAAGTATTCCTCTTTGCCATCAGTCTTTGCCGCCTCTAATGAACATATAAGACAATGAAACTTGCATATCGTGAAACACAACTGCTCTTTTTCGTTCAGCATGGACAAATACTGGTCAATATATGTTCAAAGCATATAGTGTGTGCCTTAGAATGCTACTATGTGCATAGGTTGTGTGAGGACACAGTGTAATTTCTGCTGCTGGATCCTGAGTGGAGACAGCCAGCCGGAGGATGCCTGGCCCAGAGAAGAATCACGTCAGGACTTTTAGAAGATGGCTCAGCAGCGGCTCCAGATGTAGGCTGAGCGGGAGGCTGCATAACTTTTGGAAAAAGGAGCAAAGAGAACTAAAAGGAAGGGGGGATAGGTATGCCTTCTGGTATGAATGGAACAGACGAGAGGAATGGAGAGAAAGGGAGACCGAGATTGAAAGAGGAGGGCGAACTGTAAGTGAGTTACAGCAGGGAGGCAGAGGAGGAGAGAAGAGGAGGACAGAGGGAATAGTAAAAAGAGGGCTTTGAGACTGGA
Organism: Bovichtus diacanthus; assembly: GCA_943590825.1. Lineage (NCBI taxonomy): Eukaryota > Metazoa > Chordata > Actinopteri > Perciformes > Bovichtidae > Bovichtus > Bovichtus diacanthus. Next base: position 1,669,431 of record CALSBV010012112.1, read on the forward strand.
GGAGGGGAAGAGGAAAGCAAAGAGAAGAGAAAGGGAGGAGCAATACAGGTAGGGAGTAATGCAAATATGGAGAGGCTCCCTGGGAAGTAGTTTTTTGAAAGCTTACCGCCATAGATGTGGGTTTCAGGGGGGATGCAGGGGGGGACGTCCAAGAAAAATATTTAGAAAACAGGAAAGCAGCTGAGGCCTTTTATTTTTGAAGAACTGCTAGAATGCGACAAGACCTCTGGCGAAGTGCGGGACACCATGTAACCTCAGCAAACAGTGGCTACAGTCTGCCATAAAACGGAGAGAAGACGATGCGATGTCGAAGCGCCACTTTGAGAGATGCTGCAGGAGGAGTCCTGAGGGAGGGCTTGAGTGAACGCAGCAAAAGCTGCTCTAATACACCCGCAAATTAGTGAGACAATAAGATGAACCAAAAGGCAGAATTATGAGTATGAGAGCCACTGTTAAAAAATATAATCAGAGGTATCAAAAAGTCATAATAGAATCTGGTGCTTCAAGTCATATGTGCATGTTTTGATGTTCCTAGTTCTTTTGACTTAAATGTGGTGCCTCTGTGACCGCCAGCTCTGTGTCCCTGTCTCTGCGTCCCCCTTGCTTATAGATCAGACTTAGATCAGTTAGATCAGTTTGTCTCATCCGGAGAGAGAACCAAACAGGGTTTCTGTCTACCATATCTGAAGAGCAATAACATACTGCACAGCACAATATAGGACAGGTTTTCTTAAAATATTATTATTTTATTCCCAATAAATTATGACTTTATTCTCCTTCAACTGAACGTTTTTATTTTTTTACAAAATATCACAATTTTATTTTTGAAAATAGAACACAGATATGTGGGATATGTTTTGAATGTGTGCAGAAACACATGTATGAGCTATTAAAGTCCAGGGGTTTATAAATGATTTTAAGTTGATTAATTTATCCTTGAGGTGAATAGGTGCCAAGTGCACATTTAAAGAGTTTGCTTCCCCAAAACGAAAGCCACAAAAGAGGAGGGAAGAGTACGATAAATCATGCCTACTGTTGACTCAGCCGGGATAACCTTAAATGAAAAAAGTTGATCTACAGGAGAATAAATAATGGAAGCAATACAGAATGCCTGAGAGCCGTACTGCATTATATTCCATTATATTTTGAATGGTTACATGGCTCCTACAGTTTGTGCTTTACTTTCTATAAATAAAGACTTTTTTTTTTTATACCATAAACTGATGCAGAAAAGGCACATATTAGTGTAAAAAAAAGTCAACAGAATTCAGGAAATGAAGTGCTCTAATTTTAATATATGCAATATATATATATATATATATATATATATATATATACACACATATATATATATATATATATATA
>CALSBV010012112.1:1680091-1691537 GCA_943590825.1 Bovichtus diacanthus
AGAGAGAGAGAGAGAGAGAGAGAGAGAGAGAGAGAGAGAGAGAGAAGGAGAAACGCAGGGGAGCAAGGAGAGAGGAGAAAAAAAGCACATTAAAGATATGCAAATCCAACTGTCTGGGGTGAGGAGCATTAACCAGAGTTGGTAGGATAGCTGCCTCTATTTTTAGTGTTTGCATGTGTGCGTGTGTGTGTGTGTGTGTGTGTGTGTGCACGCCTGAGTGTGTGACTGTCTCTCTCTGCCGAGGTGTGTGATGACTTCCTTAAGCCCGGGCTTTCATGTTCTAGTGAGACAGTCTGGGCGTCGAGATATGTCGGCAAAAATATTCTGCCTAATTGAGACACTTCACAAATGAAGCTGTCAAGCCGGGCTTCAAACAGAATACACAACAGCAGTTGAAAGAGAATTTCTAGGACAGCAGTCTGAAGGAGTTTCTTTTTTTTTCCTCTTTCTAAACAAGTACAGTGCCTGTAAATGATTACAGGTTGGTTTCAGGACAATCATCCGAGTTGCCATGGATGTTTAAAACAAACTTCCACAGAGAGTCGAGGAGAGTCAAAAATAGCGGCCATGCCAATCACGTCTTCAGGTCGGGGGGGGGGCATTTAACTCATTTACTTAGTACACCAAAGGCCAACTTCAAAGCCATGTAGGCTTTCAGGTGATGTAATGCTTCGTCTGGCAGCCATGTTGGCCTTTCCTATGCCACATTTCCACTATGGTACGGCACAGCTCTACTCAGCTCGACTTGCTCTTTTTTGGTTTTCCATTAGCAAAAGTTGTGGATAGTACCTGGTACCTGGTACTGTTTTGGCAGAAATATCAGTCAACTCGAACTCGGTGGTATGGGCGCATTCATAGGTCTGGACTGAAGCACGGCGCTATCCGCAGTGGAAAACAAACTCAGGCAGGTCTGTAACATTTTAAGGCCTCTTTACAGTGTGTGATTCTGAGCTGTCTAAAGGAAAGTTATCAAGCGTGAGAAAATCTTTGGTCGTCAAACCAAATTCAAACAATGTGACTGCAGCAGCAGCCCACTTCTGCAAAACGACCACTCAGAATGACAGGAAAATGGATCAACATATGCAAACATGTATGACCTGTAAGTAACATTTTCAATAATGTAGCGCATGGACTCGGCTCACAAAGTTATTAGGCTTCAGGTAAATGGTATTTATTAAAGGCCATTAAAAAACTGAAATTCGATGTTAGATAATTAAATACGTAAATAAGAAACATCCGTATCTAGATATCTGGAGCGAGACACATGAGATACGCTTGTTCTTTTACAAGTCTGGATCTTTAAATATTAGCATTGTTAATTCAGGTTTTCTCACTCAGGTTTTCTTACTTCTGGACCGTACCCAGAAATCTGGTTTTAACTTCAGCTCTCAATTGAGCGTGTGCCCACAACCCGAACTAGTATCCTGCTATTATCTATGACCCACCACAAAAGGAAAAAGGTCTGTTAACCTGTTCTTTGGTTGTGTTTGTGTTGTGTTTGTGTTCTACATATCTTTCGGGGCATTTTATTTCCTTTAGTTAGTCGACAGTGGAGAGCTAGGGGAAGGGGAGGGGGGACATGACATGCAAGAAAGGTTTACGACCAGACATGAACTGGGGACATTGCAGTTCATTGTTGGCACCTTAAGCCCGAGGCTCTAAGGGTGCCCCAGAGTTCACTCAATTATTACTTTATATCACCCTCCATAACCATCAGTTTTAAACAGCAAGGCCTCCAACTTATTGGTTAATACATACACCACGTCACTGCAATGTCCCTGGTTCGATTACCTGTCATTCCGTCGCTCTCCTCTCATGTTTCCTGTCTCCATTTCCTCTCTAAACCATCAAATAAAGGCATCAATGCCAAGAAGATCGGCCTCCATAGTGAATAGATTCAGTAGAGTAAATGGGGATTTAGATTTATACCGGGGCTACGGTGTTTTATTTTCATCATTGTGGTTTGAAAAGAATCCCATGAGGCACTAGAGTAGGAATTTATAATAATAAAAAGGGGAACACTGATTTTACACATGAAGACGGATTCCTTGTGTACTACTCAGCCTGTGAAAACAGTTGTATACTGTCTTCTGTGCCTCAGGAAGTGCTTTCTGCAAGGTGTGGTAAATGTTTGGAAGAGTTTCATTGCATAAAGTGTCCTTGCCATCGGCATTACATCAATTTGTTGTACTGTATCTTTGAAATGCACTGAAATCACTGTGCACTTCTCCACTGCTGCGATGCATTAGCACTGTATTTTCAAAATGCATCGCTAATGCATTGCAGCAGTGGAATACTGCACACTGATTTCACAGAAAGCCTCTCTTCCTGATAGCCAATAGCTGCAGCAGAGCTCAGGGCTACTGTGGTGGAGGTGCATAGCTGTGTGGAAAGTGAATCAGTTAAACAATATGCGAGTCTCTCCTCTGAAACTTTCATCATGAACTCTAATACTTTACTGTGTTTGTCAGTGCAGGCTTTGTTTGGACAAGAAGAGGCGAGCCCTGAGAACAGCAGGCTACTGAGGGCCTGCCGCAGAGCGTGATACCTTTGGCTACGGATAGCATATGGCACTGGGAACTAGATACAACACAAACAAACACAGGACACAAGGATGGGCAGTTGCAGATGATGGGATTACATAGGCTGTATACTGTGTGTGTGTGTGTGTGTGTGCGTGCGTGCGTGCGTGCGTGCACATTCTTGCTGCAGCATGGTTGTAGGTATGTATGCATGTGCGGCTAAGCTCGTTTTCGCCACCAAATGTAATCAGTATTTCGACAATGTTGAAAAAGACTGAATTTAATGTGAAGTGCTGTATACAGTGGACACTTTCAGTAGAAGTTCGCTCCAAGAAAGGCATTCCATGCCAGTGTTACTTCTAAAGAGAATATACAGCACATGGATAGGGATGGGTAAAATATTCATTCAAAGAAATTTTTATTAATTTTCAAAGAAAATCAGCCTGTGGCATGTGACACTCGACTGCATCAAATTCCTACTGCAGGCAAAGAAACCATAATGCAAGGTGAAGTGGTGCTCCTCTGACAAGATAATTGCAGTATTTAGTATTTTAGAACTCCTCGGAGTACATGATCCTTACATACCGTGGCCATTTAGCCGAGTAGACTAACTGAAAAATGTCAAAAATGATCCTTACTTTTCGTTTCTTTTTCTACCATTTACATTTTTTTAGGTTTTTAGCAGCCTCATTACTTGTTTTTTTTTTTTTTTTTTTTTTTTTATTGAATTGTTGTTTGCATATTTATAGTTATTTATTAATGTATGTAATTATTAATTAATTAATTAATTAATTAATTAATTAATTATTATTATTAATTATTAATGTATGCCCCTCCGAGAACCATCACCTTACCGTGGTGGAGGGGTTTGGGTGCGCCTATGAACCTGAGGGCTGTGTTGTCGGGAGCCTAGTGCTCCTGGTAGGGTCTCCCATGGCAAATTGGTCTCAGGCGAGGGGCCAGACAAAGAATGGTTCAAGAACCCCAATGGCACATCAAAAAAGAGGAGGTGTGACCCTGCCCGGAGGAAGCCCGGGGCCCCCGTCTGGAGCCAGGCCTGGAAGGGGGGCCCGTCAACGAGCGCCTGGTGGCCGGGTTTGCCACGGAGCCCGGCCGGGCATAGCCCGAAGAAGCAACGTGGCACCCCCCCCCTCTCCATCATGTGGGCCTACCACCCGCAGGAAGAACCGTTGGGGTCGGGTACATTGCCAGACGGGTGGCAGTGAAGGTCGGGGACCTCGACGGACCAGACCTGGGCGGCAAAGGCTGGCTCTGGGGACGTGGAACGTCACCTCTCTGTGGGGGAAAGAGCCGGAGCTTGTGCGGGAGGCGGAGCGCTACCAGTTAGATCTGGTTGGGCTCTCCTCTACGCACAGTCTCGGTTCTGGAACCGTACTCCTGGATAGGGGTTGGACCTTATTCTTCTCTGGAGTTGCTCAGGGTGTGAGGCGCCGGGCGGGTGTGGGGATACTCACAAATCCCCGGCTGAGTGCCGTTACGTTGGAGTTCACCCCGGTAGACGAGAGGGTCGCCTCCCTACGCCTACGGGTTATGGGGGGGAAAACTCTGACTGTTGTCTGTGCATATGCACCGAACAGCAGTTCAGAGTATTCGGCCTTCTTGGAGACCCTGAATGGAGTCCTGTTGGGGGCTCCAGTAGGGGACTCCATAGTTCTACTGGGAGACTTCAACGCGCACGTGGGCAACGATGGAGACACCTGGAGAGGCGTGATTGGGAGGAACGGCCTCCCTGATCTCAACCCGAGTGGTTGTTTGTTATTGGACTTCTGTGCTAGACATGGGCTGTCCATAACAAACACCATGTTCGAACATAAGGATGCTCATAAGTGTACATGGTACCAGAGCACCTTAGGCCGAAGATCGATGATCGATTTTGTAATCGTATCATCTGATCTGAGGCCGCATGTTTTGGACACTCGGGTAAAGAGAGGGGCGGAGCTGTCAACTGATCACCATTTGGTGGTGAGTTGGGTCAGGGGGTGGGGGAAGAGTCTGGACAGACCTGGTAAGCCCAAACGGGTAGTGCGGGTGAACTGGGAACGTCTGGAGGAGGCCCATACCCAAGAGACCTTTAACTCACACCTCCGGCGGAGTTTCTCTGGCATCCCTGTGGAGGTTGGGGGCATTGAGCCTGAGTGGTCAATGTTCAAAGCTTCCATTGCTGAAGCTGCGGCGGGAGCCTGCGGCCTCAAGGTCTTAGGTGCCTCAAGGGGCGGTAACCCTCGAACACCGTGGTGGACCGCGGTGGTCAGGGAAGCCGTCCGACTGAAGAAGGAGTCCTTCCGAGAAATGTTATCACGGGGGACTCCAGAGGCGGTTGCAAGGTACCGACAGGCCCGAAGGGCAGCGGCCTCGGCCGTGACAGAGGCAAAGCAGCGGGTGTGGGAGGAGTTCGGAGAAGCCATGGAGAAGGACTTTCGGTCGGCACCAAAGTGCTTCTGGCGTACTGTCCGGCACCTCAGGAGGGGGAAGCGGGGAACCATCCAAGCTGTTTACAGCAGGGATGGAACACTGTTGACCTCAACTGAGGAGGTACTTGGGCGGTGGAAGGAGCATTTTGAGGAACTCCTCAATCCGACTAATACGCCCTCTTTGATAGAGGCAGGGCTGGAAGATTATGGGGGATCATCAGCAATTTCCCTGGTGGAAGTCACTGAGGTAGTCAAACAACTCCACAGTGGCAAGGCCCCGGGGATTGATGAGATCCGTCCAGAAATGTTGAAGGCTTTGGGTGTGGAGGGGCTGTCGTGGCTGACACGTCTCTTCAACATTGCGTGGAAGTCGGGAACAGTGCCTAAGGAGTGGCAGACCGGGGTGGTGGTTCCCCTGTATAAAAAGGGGAACCAGAGAGTGTGTGCCAATTACAGGGGTATCACACTGCTCAGCCTCCCGGGTAAAGTCTACTCCAAGGTGCTGGAAAGGAGGGTTCGGCCGATAGTCGAACCTCAGATTGAAGAGGAACAATGCGGATTCCGTTCTGGCCGTGGAACAACGGACCAGCTCTTCACTCTCACAAGGATCCTGGAGGGGGCCTGGGAGTATGCCCATCCGGTTTACATGTGTTTTGTGGACCTGGAGAAAGCGTATGACCGGGTCCCCCGGGAGATACTGTGGGAGGTGCTGCGGGAGTATGGGGTGAGGGGGGCGCTTTTGAGGGCCATCCAATCCCTGTACGCCCAAAGCAAGAGTTGTGTCCGGGTCTCGGCAGTAAGTCGGACTCGTTCCCGGTGGGTGTTGGCCTCCGCCAGGGCTGCGCTTTGTCACCAATCCTGTTTGTGGTATTCATGGACAGGATATCGAGGCGTAGTCGGGGGGAGGAGGGGTTGCAGTTTGGTGGGCTTGGGATCTCATCGCTGCTCTTTGCAGACGATGTGGTCCTGATGGCATCATCAGCCTGTGACCTTCAGCACTCACTGGATCGGTTCGCAGCCGAGTGTGAAGCGGTTGGAATGAGGATCAGCACCTCAAAATCTGAGGCCATGGTTCTCAGCAGGAAACCGGTGGATTGTCTACTCCGGGTAGGGAATGAGTCCTTACCCCAAGTGAAGGAGTTCAAGTACCTAGGGGTCTTGTTCACGAGTGAGGGGAAAATGGAGCGGGAGATGGGCCGGAGAATCGGAGCAGCGGGCGCGGTATTGCACTCGCTTTACCGCACCGTTGTGACGAAAAGAGAGCTGAGCCAGAAGGCAAAGCTCTCGATCTACCGGTCTATCTTCGTTCCTACTCTCACCTATGATCATGAAGGTTGGGTCATGACCGAAAGGACGAGATCGCGGGTACAAGCGGCCGAAATGGGTTTTCTCAGAAGGGTGGCTGGCTTCTCCCTTAGAGATAGGGTGAGGAGTTCAGTCATCCGAGAGAAGCTCGGAGTAGAACCGCTGCTCCTTTGCGTAGAAAGGAGCCAGTTGAGGTGGTTCGGGCATCTGGTAAGGATGCCCCCTGGGCGCCTCCCTAGGGAGGTGTTCCAGGCACAGCCAGCTGGGAGGAGACCACGGGGAAGACCCAGGACGAGGTGGAGAGATTATATCTCCACACTGGCCTGGGAACGCCTCGGGGTCCCCCAGTCAGAGTTGGTCAACGTGGCCCGGGAAAAGGAAGTTTGGGGCCCCCTGCTGGAGCTGTTGCCCCCCGCGACCCGACCCCGGATAAGCGGTTGAAGATGGATGGATGGATGGATTAATGTATGTATTACTACGTGTATGTTTTTTTCTGTGATTTACGGTATTTGTCTTTCTTCCTATCTGGAGGACAAGCTGCTGCATACAATTGCTCGTACAGTTCTTAATAAAGTTGTATTGAAGTGTGTCCGCCTTTTAATTTCAACAACATGCACGCAGTGACGGTTCTATGTCATGCACACAGGAAGATTAAAAAAGGTAAAAAAAAATAAATAGGAGGAGCCGCTGGTTCTGGAAGTATTTCTACCCACATTTGTAGTTTTCTTTTAATTATATTGTTAATGTTCTCCTGGATAATTTAACATACTATACTGTATGTTTGTGTTAGAGCCATCTGTTTTCATCATCATCTTTGTTAATGAGAAAATTATGTATAGCCAAATCTTAAATACTGCAATGCTTAGCCTATGTACAAGTATCTAGTTTTATCTATTATTAGTATTATCTATCTATTTGTTGTTGCAGTTTGGAGAAAAATACCGTACCATAGTCACAAAATTCATTCCAAACTGAAAATCAGGTGATTTAAGCGGCTGAATGTTTATCATGGGTGTTTCTTATCAAAAACGAACCCTGGGAACTTTTTTATGAAATAAGCAAATATTTTCTGAAGCAGTTGCTCATTCGTCGTACAAATTATTTAACCAGAAGAGTTTCATGTCGATCCAAGTGCTGGAAGTGCTCTAACTGTTGGTCACCTAACATTGTCTATTAAGGAAATGAATTTGACTTTTACTCCTGGAACTCTGGACAGCTGAAACAACTCCTCCAATTGTGCAACTCAACTGGATGTGCAGTCGTTTATAACTACGAGTCCTGATATACATGTATAATCGGTACAATTTTTCCATGCCCAGAGTATAAAAATCTGAAAAATCCATCCAAAACCTAAACTGGTGTCAGGGCCCAAATCATGTCCAAGTTAAGTATGTAGACTGATGTAGGCCCCATTTCCATGAATGTTGGTGGAAGAGTGAAGCATGGGGCAAGAAAGAACGGGGAAAGATGATGCATTCGTGCTGCATTTATGTGATGTCCGAAGGATCGTAAAAATGAGTTCCCAGAAATTCATGTGAACATCCCCATCAAGTCGGAACAACAATGTAGAAAACAGATATCAACAAGTTGTTTAAACGCTCGGAGCAATAATATATAGGGACCGTTCGAGGAGCATGTCAATGCACCATTGGCCTTGACGGAGGTCTGCTCTCTCTCCGGGGGCCGTTCTACCAAACCATGTTTTTCTTTGTTGTTCAAGAGGCAGTCTATATTTTTACCCTAAACGTTTGATCTCTCAGCTCGTAACAAAACTTTCTTCATCCATCTTTGATCGGAACCTAATGGAAAATGTTGCCTTCACAACAACACTGCTGTAGCTGTTTTAAGGAGCTGTGAGGAGAAGGATTAGCATTAGCTGCAGCAGATGTCTGGTGGATCATAGCCAGAGGAGAGAGAGGCGAGTGGGGTCTGACAAAAACCAGGAGGCCTAAAGTCAGCCTGGCCTGGAGCAAAAAGCTGCACTCCACAGGGACACAAACACACTGAAATCAAGCTCGAGTCCCTTCTGATAAACAAAGAGTGAGAAAAAAATGCACATGTGGGCAGCACACATGAGCATACATGAAAATACATGCAGTACACAATATGTTTGTGGAGGAGACGTTAAAGCCAAGGGCCTGTTGTACAAAAGGACCCTTTGTTCTGTTACTGCAACACACACACACACACACACACACACAGACACACACATATACAGTGTAAACACACGATAATCTACACACACTCACACACACCAAAAAACACGAGTACTCCATGCATACCAGAAAGAGGCTGCAGCTTCAAGGCTGTTGGAAGTCTGAAAGTTGCATCTATTTCATACATCTGTTGTCTCAGTGGAGTGCTGCTACGCTGCATATCATCCTGTACATGCATCTAGTGTTTCATGTTAGAGCCTGTGTGTGCGTGTGTGTGTGTGTGTGTGTGTGTACACAAGATAGAGGGACTGTGAGTGTATATGTGTTGGGTCACTTACAGTTCTGTCAGGAGCTAAGGATCAACTGTTAGGATATAAACGTTTCTCTGTGTCAGTATATCAGTCTTGTGTATGTATATATATATATATATATATATATATATATACACACACACACACACACACACACACACACACACACACACACACAGGATATAATTGAACAACAGAATGGTACCTTCCAGATTGTTTTCATGCATAAAACAGGACTTGAATGATGTCAGAGCACTTGAAAAACTTGATTTCAACAAGTGTTTTTCTATTAGGTTACATTAAATATTCATGACGGACTAAGTAGCAATCAAAATTAATATTTGATAATAAAATAAAAAAACATTTGTAGGTTAAAAAAAACTAAACCTAGCAAATCTGCTTCATCAGGATTATGTGATTGTGGTGTTTATTTGGCGAGGGTCAGTAACTATTGCTGAACGCTGATCATGCTGTAAACCAATACAGGGTACAGCTTGAAAAGTAACAAACAAATTAGCGTAAAAAAACAAACAAATATGAACTACTTGGACATGAAGAACAATGTTGTCAGGTTGGTTGGTTGATCCATAAAACATTTCTGACTGTGATCACATTTCATTGTATTCATGGCCATTTATGTGTCCTAATGATTGCATAGAGGTCCACTATTATGTAAAAACAGGATCAATGACAAGATATCTAAAAGATTGTTGGATAGTTTTTCTATGATATTTTTCTCACCTCCAAAAGGCTGATAGAGCTCACAAATGATGAAAAACATCTGCATGACTACAACCACAAGATGCTATAGCTCTTCTAATGTTAGATAAAGACATAAAAGCCATAAAAGGGGTTAGAGCATTCATTTATACGAAGAGCCTGAAAACAGCTGTTTATTTTCAAATGGAAAAACCTTCATAAATTCCAAACCTGTTACACAAACCATTATACTTGTTCTGAGGTATTTACAGTCAGTGAGTTCACTAAACCCCTCCCCCGAACAACGACTGTCCAATCACATCTTAGCAACCAAGGTTTGGGATTTGTCCACATGCTGAAATCGTGTGCATGGGACTGTCTGCGTGGTACTCAGCATTTAAAGGGTGTAGAGGGTGGTGTCTGATTTTAACTTGTTCAAAACCAAAAACACAAGAACAAAAGTGTAAGGACTGGATTAAACAGTGGGTTTGTCTTCTCTAACCTAGCGTCAGCCGCAATCGTTAGCATGCCTGGCTAACTACCTACAGTTGTATACTGAGCTTTACTTCAAAGGCCAATGAGAATATCATTAACTGTATATAATTAGTTGTTAGGGCTACAGATCAAAAAAAGTGTCATGTTTCCCTATATGAGGAAGCGCGTCCTGTGTGCCATCAGAGTTGAGCAGAGGTGTGGACTCGAGTCACACCATTTGGACTCGAGTCAGACTAGAGTCACAGATTTGATTCGACTGAACAAAGTCAAAAAAGACTTGCAACTCAACTTGGACTTTAACACCAATAATTGGTGAAAAAAAGAAAAGAAATGATACCTTCCCCCAAGCCCAAAGACTAAGATTTAAGTGTGAATCAATTAATTTCCCTTTATTTTCTGAATCAACTAACGCAAATGCTATTCATTCCCACGGTTAAATATGTCCGTTATCATCATAAACTGCATATTTACTATACATGTATTATTCATTTCAATGGAATTTTATATGATTACATGCAGAAAAAATCAAATTGACTGATTGATTGATTTGCAGCGTGAGACCAGAAAGCTTAACAACAGGCATCGCTAGAGCGACAAGTCAAGAGAATTGTTAAATGTACAGCAAGTCAACCAGTGCATTTGCAATGCTATACTTGATGTTGAGCATTAGTCAGTACAAGAAGAGACGCACTGACTGAAGGACTGAGTGAGCTATGATAAACACACAGAGCTGTGGAAATGATCCCAGATCTATGTTTCACTATGTATTATAACTTCACCAAATCTGTATTCTTTTATGAAAAACAGAAAAGTGAACACAGGTGTTATCCTTTAATTACCTACGACCAACCAGGGAAGTCAATTTCTTTTTACAGCACTATACTGTATTGTACTATACTACTATTAAAGTAGTATAGTACATTACTACTTATTACTACTTACGTATAGTACTATTAAAGTACTATACTATATTGTGTATTGCATTGGTCATCTAAATGTCAATAGATAAGGTGCCTGATTCTCTCATAAAATGGAGGTACTAAATCTAAAGAATATCCTCCATCTGGCTTTTAATGGAGAACGCGTTAGTGTCTAAAGCGGCTTCAGAAATGTCTCCTCCCTAACAAGAACAATACATTTTGATATAAAAGTTATCAAAATGTTAAGATGTTATACTATACTGTCACAGACTACTGATAATACATTATGTCTATGTGCAGCTTCAAACCACTAGACCACTATTCAAACTGTACATACACTCAAGCAATTTCAGCACTTTAGAAAGAGACACATATCCCTGTTGGCCTATCAAAATAGCACAAGCACGGCTGTGCGCTATTACTAATAATATGTAGATGGGATAATACATCTGGGAATGTGAGTTACTGACAATCAAAAAAAGACAATTTGCAACAAGAGTGCGAGGTAACGCCTCTCTGTCTGGTCTTATTCTTCTGCTGCCTGCCCCACCCCACTCATACACACACACACACACACACACACACACACACACACACACACACACA
>CALSBV010012112.1:1691547-1699047 GCA_943590825.1 Bovichtus diacanthus
ACACACACACACACACACACACACACACACACACACACACACACACAGGGCAGCCACTCTCAGCCCGTAATTACCTTATTTGACACTCAGTAGATGGAATTTGCGTGCATGCATTCGCACCCGCCCACACAGACACGCAAGCAACAAACCCATATGCATCAAACCAAAGGTGCACACACACATTCACACTCTAACACACAAACACGCATCAACTCTGCATCCACCCTCAGCAGCCTGCTCCAGTATCTTAGATGTAAGGAAGATGGTGAAGGTCAGACAGACGGAGAGATAGAGGCATTAAAACTAAACAGCCCCATCTAATTATGATTGAACGATTATCATTTCATTGCTGATTAATACTTGTACTCACTCTGCTTAAATTAAAAAACGTGTTTTTATGCCGTAAAAAACACTTGTCATTTTAACATTTCTTTTCGTGTTTATGGATTGAGATAACGACATGCACACGCTCGTTAGTGAGCGTTAAAGGTGCTGTTTTTTTTTTTTAACGTGGACAAGCCAGGCTAGCTGGTTCCTCTTGCTTCAAGTCTTATGCTAAGCTAAGAAAATCGCCCCTAGCTCTATATACAACACAGGTTTGAGAGTGGTAGCAATGCTTTTCATCTAACGCTGGGTTCACAGTGCGCTATGTCAATTGTGGTGTAAGCAGTAGCCTCGCATTTCTCCACGCTGGTCAACAAGCGATTGTGCTCCTCTTGACTTTTCTATAGAGCTAAACTCTGTCTGTCAGTCTGTCTGCTTGTGAGTGTGTCTGCCCAGTGATTTTTCTCTCTGTTTATACACAGCTGACAAATATGTGCAATACTTACGTTCTTTAAAAACCAGAATCACAAACAGTAGTGATACAAGGCTATTTTCTGTTTGGCCCCAAACAGCAGACAAACAAAGCTGGCGACTAGCTGGTAAACACAGTGGAGTACTAAAGAGTCAGATATCTTTCTCAGGAGTTTGTGGAGACCAAAAGCTGAGCTAAAACATTGCATCCGGACTTACCATCACCAGGTGACGAGAAGCACTCAGTCAATTGTGCAAATTATTGTAGTTCAATGACTTCAAACTGTGTCTAATAGTTTGGACAGCAAATCAATCTGTGATTTGGTGAATCCCTTTTCATACTTTTACTGTACCGAAGCAAAACAATCAATGTTTCAACTCTTGACAAAAGCTACGTCTCCTTTGCTCGCGCTCATCAGCACAGAATCCACTTTCCTCCACAGTTCCGCATTAAAAGTTTGCTTCTTAACTTCTCGAGTTATTAGATTTGACTAGCTCATTTTTCATCTTGACAGCTTCATTAAAGCACCCTGAAAGGGCTCAAAATATTTGTGTGTGTGTGCGAGTTGTATGTGCATGATCACAAATCCAGTCTCCTCGCCCATTTCCCTCAAGTCTGCTCATCCCTGTCGCTATTTCAAAAGCAGTTCTTTTTTTTCCAGTTTTTTCCTTTCCATCTCTCTCTTTCAATATCTCCCTCCTCCACAGCCATTGTCCCTCTCTCCTCCGTCATCTATCTCACCATGCTTCATTACCCTTCACTTTTCCTATCATTTTCTCTATATTTCCACCCCCCTTACGTCAGCCTCCATCTTTTTTCACCAGAGAAAAAAAAAACAACACTTGCACTGCTGGCTGCCGGTTTGTCTCCAGCCTCTCCAAACCTTTCCCTGCTTTTGTATTGGCTGGCTGGAGCATCTGCTGTATTGGTATTGGCTGGTTCCAGCAGGTGAGGCAAAGCTGTGCCACTTAATCAATGCCCTGCAGTGGGGGAAGCATGAGCCAGACAGAGTGCAGTAGCAGCAGCAGCCGTCAGCATTGGCAGCTCTCCATGAAGCTGAGCATGGGGATGGCATGACCTTCAGACAGCCGGGACCAGCAGGAGGAAGACACACACACAAATACACACACACATGCACACGCACACACACACATACACGTATGCACAAATACAAGGCGTGTATATTTTCCTTGCAAATCACGTTCTTTCCTAAAATGTCCGCAGGCCACGCCCAGAACTCCACCTTTCCTTTGCAGAGGCGAATGCTCAACTTCTCACAATGGGAGAAGGACTGTGAGCGTGGCAAGAAGGAATGGCAGTACTAGCTGAAGGTCAAGAAGAGACTCAGATGAAACATGCACACACAACAACACGCATAAACTGCAGAGGCTGACAGATGCATCATACAAAACTGCTATACGCTCCATTAAGCGTGGAAAACAACAAAAGAATCATGAATATATTCAAGGAAAACAGTTATTCTTTAAGTAAAAATGTACAGAAAATGTTTGAATAAAAAGATAGCAGAAAATAGCCATAATATCTGATTCATATATTTGTAATTCTTATTGAATAGCTCAGTCAAATCTGAACACACATGATGGAAATGTTATTAGAATCAGTGTCACTTGCACTTTCGGAGGATATCTTTATCTCCGAATTAATAACAAATTATGGGACCTACAGGCCGTAACCTTAGTGCCCGATTGTCCCCCAAAAATCAAAGTAAGAAAAAGAATAATAATAGGACTTACAAAATCCATCCATTAACACTTACTGTGTTCATGCTGTTAGGTAGTAGACCTAGTAGAGGTAGTAGAGTAGTGTTGTTGAGATGTCGCAGTTGTCTTGATTTTGCATGAGGGGGGGCCCACAGTGACGTACTTGAAACCCCAAGGTTAAATGAAAAATACTGAGTTTTAAAAAAACAGAAGGGGCTGCTCGGATGCAGGCATGTTGCTTCAGGTACAAGACAATGAAATACGATCCTGGATGGCTAGTTTGGTTAACAAATCCACGGCTGCGGTCGAATAGTCAAAACAATAGCATCATATAGTTTTTTCCTCACCACTTTTAAGTCCTTATGAATCCTCCTCCACATATTTCGTTGACACTATGTTGTTTTCAGGTCAATGAAAGATGTGAAGGAGAATTCAGAAAGACTTAAGAAAAGACAACCGCAATGCTAAGAGACACAATTATGCATTGGCGGATGTTATCGACGTGCATGGCTTTATTGCTGCTGCAAGGAATTGTGGGAGGGCATTTTGTCCTTTCCTTTGGTAAAGGATGGTAAGACTATTCGACCGCAGCCCTTGTGTTTGGAAAGTTATTGTCTGAACCTAACGATCACATGCTAAGAAGCGGAATTACTCGCTCAATAACAAAGTAATCTACCAGGAAATTGCACTTGCATGTATTTAACAGGTCACCGCAGTGCGTTGCTAGAGGACGTCACATTGCGTTGCAGTTAAAGTTGAGCCCCAAGCCCCTTTGTTTCTACAGAAACTGTTTGGTGCTGAGCAGGTAGTGTGCAGTGGGTTTTTAGAGCTTTTTCTATGAAAACAGCAGCCTGCTGCAGACAAAAAAGTTGCAGCGGGAAAGCTAAACAATGAGCTAAAACTTACTGTAAAAACTCAGTAAAGCCAAAGGAAGCTGGAGATTTATTTGATGATTCTCTGTAGGTTCATCACAACAAGCGACCTCTTTCACGTCGTAGTTCGACACTTTGTTATTGGAAAATATCAAGTATATGTTCAAATATTTTGATAGAGATAAGAAGCTATGGATGGATGGATGTACTTACGCAAAGGTTTTCAATGCGGCTTCCAATATTTCAACATCTATTCATCATCTAAATGTTTGCCGGGTCTCAGCCATTTCGCAGCAGGACTTGGCATGCGAGCCCGGATCCTTTCATGCTATTCCATTCAGGA
This sequence comes from Bovichtus diacanthus, assembly GCA_943590825.1. Classification (NCBI taxonomy): domain Eukaryota; kingdom Metazoa; phylum Chordata; class Actinopteri; order Perciformes; family Bovichtidae; genus Bovichtus; species Bovichtus diacanthus. The sequence continues at coordinate 1,695,280 of CALSBV010012112.1, forward strand.
AAGATAAAAATACACCCTTATACTGTAACTCCTTTTCTCTACTTCTCCTTCTCTGCCTCCCCGCCTTGCTCGTCCTGTCTCAAACACTTCTCCCACATCTCGTCCTCCTCCCTAACCTCTGACCCCCGTGCAGAGCCGGCGGGCCCCCCACGTCGCGGGCCTATTAACAGGCCTTGGTTGGCTGTAAGGATGCCTCTCCTTATGTCTGTGCAGCTGCTGCAGTGCTGAATAGGGAGGATAAATGTTGGATCCTCAACATCCGCATCGTTGTTTCTCTGCTGTCAGGTGTGGTAGACAGGAGGGAAACTCTCCCATTGGAGTTTAGTTTTTTTGTACACATCTATTTCATTTCAAAATGTTGTTAATGGGCAAAAACTGATAAATCAGAACGGTGTGGTATTTTTTCAAAATGTGATATCAGTATCAACGCTGATTTGTTGGATATCATATAAAATATTGTATTATTCTTAGTTTATGTTCAAAAATTTCTTGCGGTAAAATTGTTATTTTTATCACTTTCCGTCATGAAAACGAAACATTCTGAGGGATACTTAAGACTTTCTCAGAATGAAAACAGCCATACAAAGAATAAAAAAAGAAAGAAATGAAACAATCAAAAAGAATTAGACAGCCATAATCCTCGCCTGAATAACCCCATAATTATTTTCTCATGAATCTAGTGATTATAGCCAATGATGTAATAGGTGAAACTGTGATTGTTATACAGACAGGACTTCTGTGCAAAGAAAGAAAGAAATAATGCTGGTGTTGGACTTATGTTGGCTCTCCTCCCACTAGAAAAGAGTCAGCGAAACTCTTTTACAACAACAACAAATACACCGTGTCTGTTTTTGCACATTTGTAACCGTGTGTACGTTATGTGTCCATCTCATATGGGACAGCAGACAGCTGCTGCAGGGTCCATCAGTCAGCTGCTGTATTTATAGGGTGATGAACAAAGAACGCCAACAGCTGCATCACACAGGGACCAAGAGAGAAAGTGAGACGGAGAGGACACAAGAACTTGACGTGTACAACACACGTCTCTTCAATTCTAGAAGTGCTCAAAACGATTGCAGAACCTTTGTGTCTGCACAAGACCTTCAAGGAACCTCTGAAGCCTTGTTCGCTACTGTACATCAGAAGGTATTCTGCAAAGACGTTTTCACATCCCATTTAGCGCATCAGCTCTTTTTCAACAAAAAGCGCAATTTTTTTTGCGCAATTGAGGAGGTTTTGCCACCTTTTGCTGTCTCCACACAGCTCTTCTAATGCGATTCTTTAAAAGGGCTGCAACTCACAATTATTCCTATTATGGATTCATCTGCCGATTGCTTTTCCACTTAATCGATTGTTTGTTTGGTCCATTAAAAGTCAGATTTCTTTTTTTTTTTAATGCTCATCATAATGTCTTAAAGCACATATGCGATGTCATCAAATTGCGCTTTTCGTCCAATCAAAACCCTAAATATATCCAGAGAGAAGCAGCACATTATCATAACCGAGAAGCCGGAACTCGGAATTGTTAAAAAAAACGAAAAACATTTTTATCATTAATCAGCTAGTATTGATCGACTGATTGTAGCTTGAATCACCACGTACTTCTTCACATTTAAATGTGCATTTGCTTCTGGAGAGGGAACATGTAGTACGTTTTTTCATTTACACTAAATAAAGTAATAAATAATTAAATAAAAATCAGTTACTAATACTTTTCTAGTAGTGTCTCCCTCACATAGAATGCCTTCCTGTTACTTTGTGCTTAAAGCCCATATTGTGAATGTCATCCGTATTGACTCTCCTCTCACATGTTGTGTTCCTAACTTACATTGATAATGGACTCAATAAAACAGACCACTACCTTCAGTATTTCCTCCTAAAACCTTAAACTCCCTCTTACACATTTTGCTTTCATCTGTTTTATAAAGTATATGACACATCAGTACTTACAGATTACTGCCAGGTGTCATCTGTAGGTTCCAGTCTGCTGTCCTGGCGCCTCCTGAGGAGAAGAAGAGATAAGAAAGGTTAATACCTACATAATTAGAGACACTAAGACAACTGGGAGAAACATTCTGAGGATCTCTACTTAAATCGACTAGTGCAGTGTCAGTTAAGGGCATGCGTGTGCCGATGTTTTTTGGGTTTCGAAGCGTGTTTATGCACGTGTTTATGGTAGAAACGCTACAGTCTACGCATCATGAGTGCAAACGGTGCCATGGAAATGTTGTAGCCTCAGTAAAGTCAAAGCCCCATTAAATGTGTACAGCCCAGGTTTGATGAACGCAAAGTCAAAGTTCAAAATGGCCGACACCATAGACCAGGGCTATTCAACTATATTATAAATTTTCCGGCGCTATAATTCTCAGAGGGTGAATTGACCCTCTCGATCTCTCTGGCCTTATGACCAACTTCTCTTTTGCTAATATGTGTTTTTTGGGTAGCATTTTGATATAAACTCTAAATATAACACATATTTATAACCAAAACAAAGAATACGAAAGATCCATGCTCCTATATGAAGTCATAATCGAAAACAAATTTCCTGCATTTCTACACCAACTAACCTCTTAGATTAAGTCAAGAAACAGTCACATTCTGTGAATAATAACTCCGTCAGCATCGGGCAGAAAGTGGTCCTGCAGCACGAGAGCCTTTCAAATCAAAAGGATAATCAGATGAAGTTTTGTGAGAAGTTGATGAGGGAAAAGTTGCTCAAATCAGAAAGACACAACAGGTCCTGTAGAAAGGGATGTGTTGTGTCGAAGTGCTGTTCGTGAAAAGAATGTCACTCTCGCCCGACTGCTTTTCACTTCTGTATATATATTCTGAATGCCTGGATAGAATTGAAATAATACTTTAACACGTACTCGGTGGTGGATTATGTGTTTGCCGAATTACAGGCGATGCTTTCAGTATCATATTTTCAGATTCAGATCGTATTTTTTCAGTTTCAGTTGACCCAGTTGAGCTTCCTCAACCATGTTGCCTTCAGGAAATGTAGGTACCACGAGAAGTATGGTTCAACACTTTCTATACACCATATTCCCGTGATCCTATCGAAAACTGCGAGAAGCCCGTCCACCCTGCGAGACTTTGGTTTAGCGCATCCTAAATTTCCCTCGGGAACAATAAAGTATCTATCTAGACAGGCTTTAATATGCACACATTAGCACGGCCACGCTAACGGCTAGTATGTAACGTGTCTGGATGTTTTCTTTCACAAAATACCACGCCTGTCCGTGCCATTACGTTACCTGTGTGTGTGTCGAACACGTTAGACGTTTATCCGTACCGTTACGGTACAGGTGCCCGGAGCGGCCGTGCAGCTGCGAGAGACCATCAGGGGAGAAGCGAGAAACATACACAAATCTATTGCATTGTAAAGTATTCCCATGCATTCTGTTTTGATTGAAATATGTATTATATCTGGAGTGTATATCAAAATGCTACCCAATGAACACAAATTAGCAAAAGAGAAGTTGGTCATAAGACCAGAGAGAGGTCTAGTGGGTCAATTTACCCCCCGAAAATGATTGCTCTGGGAAATGTCCGGCCCCCAGGCCCTGAGCTTTCTGAAAATGTGGCCCCCTGAACAATATAGTTCAGCCAGTCTGAACTTCGACTTTCTTCCTAACCTGGGGCGTACACATTTAATGGGGCTTTGTCTTTATTGAGGCCATAAAATAAAACATTTTCACGGCAGCTTTTGCACTCATGATGCGTAGACTGCAGCGGCACGAGCACATCCCGAACGGGCACTGCAAG
>CALSBV010012112.1:1704047-1706503 GCA_943590825.1 Bovichtus diacanthus
ACAAATTATTTCAAATATCTTATTTACTCTTAGTGGATACAAAAATGTGTTCGAGAAATAATGTCTAAATGACTATAAAATACAAAATGTGTCATTACAACCATCTTTTTGGAATAAAAAAGATTCTTTCATCTTAACCCATTTAACGGTATGAAGGTCAAGTCTCCATTTTTGAATGAAAAGCACTGAATTCTGTCTGTGAATTCTTCAATCTCTTCACATTTTTCCCTCGTCCGCTGAGAGAGGGTGTCGTATGCTGTAAATATTGTAAAGCCCCCTGAAGCAAATTTGCTATTTTTTCATATTGGGCTGTATAAATAAAATGGGATTGATTGACTGATTCATATCCATGCACACTAAGTGTCAAAACCGAACTTGGGTCCATGTACGTAGCACCGACACAATAACTTTACCCAGAAGCCACTGGTACAACCCAAGACACGGGGTTGTTTTGAAACAGTGTTAGGGTTATTTTTTTTACATTACTGTTGGGTTCCATGCCACCATGTCAGCGGAAGTGTCACATGCACTTCATTTTGTACATCTTATCTAACGATACATTCGTGAGAGCTTTGAGGTAAAACTTGAAACATACTTTCTCAATTCCTATATAGGGTTGTTCAGAAAAGAGATACATAATTGCAACTGAGAGATCTTTTTTTTACATCTTATAGTACTTTCATGTTCTGCGATGTGCTTTCATTTTGATGGACTTGCTTCAGTGGCGGAAAGTACATTTAGTCAAGTGATGTACTTAACTACAATTTGAGAGTACTTTTACTTGAGTATGTAAAATTGTATTTTTCATGTCAGAGGTACAGTTTACAATTAAGAGTTACTGTTAAAAGATTAAAAAAAAGATCAGAAAACCTATAATTGGCTTATTAAATGATACATTGTTAAGGGTTAAACTACCAAACAGTACCTGATATAAACGTAAGTAAAGTATTGTAAGTATTGTATAGTAGTTAAAAGTACTACATCTACCTGCTACAGTAAAATACTGCCTAAATGATAGAGGTATTTATGCTACACAATGAATACTTTTACTTTTTAATACTTTAAATACCCATTTGCACTTATTGTAGGTTGCTTTGGAAAAAAGTGTCATGTAATGTAATTTTGCTACTTTTAAAATGTTGAATGCTGGACTAGCTTTGAACAGTATTTCTACACTGTGGTGTTGGAGAGCTGAACACTTTTTCTAGCATTGCTTGCATTGAGGCTCTCACTGGTCTGCAGCTCGCTGTGCGTCCTCGATGTTGGAAAGAGTCAAATCAACATTAAGATATAAAACTGACAAATGTAAATGTGTGAATTTGAGTGCAAGCAGATTTGGTTTGCCTGCTAAAAATGGCCAGCCATGACCTAAAAGTGCCCCCCCACCCATACACACACCCATACACACACACAGATAGACTTACAAATGCTCTCTCCTCTGATCTATCTATATTCATACTGTCTGTGCTTATCTGCTGGCTGGCTGCTGACCCCGTCCGTCAGGTTAGCTGACAGCCTGACGGACAGACTGACTGGCTATAAAACTAGCAGGCTGATTTGCCGGCTGCAAGGTGGTTGCCCCCCCCCCCCCAGCACTAGCAGCAACTATTACAAATATACAAACAGTCTCTGATTCCCCCAGACGTTCTCATTCAGCACGACCTGCGATGACCGGCTGCATGTATTTATAATCTGCTATATCCTGCAGCAATTAAACCCCCTGAACCTCGGCATGTTGAAAACAGCACAGTCAGGGAAAACTGCAAGCAGCACATGTCTGCTCTGGCCATCTTGTCACCTCGGTAATCAAACCGACGAGCGTCTGGATGCACTTGTAACCCATTGCTTTCTGTTCCCTCAGACACCTTGCGGCGCAGAGACACTAAAGCCTCTGGCTCTCTGTATCCTGTTTCTAGGAACCGCAGTCCACTGTGGGCTGAGGGAAGGGAGGGAGGGGCGTGTGTATGTGTGTGCTTGTGCTAGGCTTTGCACACAATGGCGTCGGAGCAAGGTGTATGTACTTGAGTGCATTTATCGTGTTTGCATGTAAAATGTCGTTTGCACACCAACTACATGTTGTCAGTGGTTGTCAGTGCTGCTGCAGGTTTTTTCCGTCAGTTTGTGCAGTGACGTGAACCAGACATAAAGAAGAAGATATAAAAAGAGACACAGTCCACGGCTGTGCTGTGAAATCACTGCGAGGTAAACGACACAAGTGGAAATGGGGATAGAAGGAAAGGGGGGGGGACAAGAGAGGTTAGGGGTTGGTGGTGATGGTGAGAGAGAAGGAGAGGAAAGAAAAGAAAAGAGGGGTAAGAAAAAAAAAAGAAAAAGGAGGAAGAAGAGGAGAGGCGAGACAAGGAGAAGGAGCGAGGCAAGACGGGGAAAACAGAGAGAGTGAAGGGGCTCTGGAGGGGGGAGGTGGGTAGGGGAGGTGGGGAAGGGGGGGGGGGGGG
>CALSBV010012112.1:1716574-1748328 GCA_943590825.1 Bovichtus diacanthus
ACACACACACACACACACACACACACACACACACACACACACACACACAGCAGTGTCACCTTCTCTAGCACACCACCAACGCAAGATGCCCCCTCCCCTCCCCTCCCCTCGAGTGTGTTCCAGCTCTGGGCTCTCTTGCAGGGCTATAACTCATAAGTTGCTATAGTCGCCACAGTATACTGCACCTTTTGCTAGGGCACATATAGAGCAGCACAGTTAGTGTTTTTTAACGGCTCAGCAGAGAGAGGAAGCGGAGAGGAAGTGTGTGTGAAACAAGCACACAGGCAAGAGGTGACTTTTTCCACCGAAGGCGGTAAAATAAATAAAGACGACAGCCGAGGAGAAAATGGAGTAACACGACACAATGAACCCAGTGAACTTCAAGTGGAAAATGGCTGTCTCCAGTATGTGATCTGGCACGTAAAATCTGGGCTAACAGAACAATTACATTATTGAATCGATGTGAAAAGTTGTATTTAAGGCTTAATAAACAGGACACAATAGAATAAATGCTCTACTCTGTGATTTCAAACCGGCATTACTCTGAGATGCAGAATAAAGAGACAGAAAGCTAGGTGAACAAAGATAAAGCAATGCAGCGGGAATGAGTTGTCTGAAAGAAGGAAAATTGAGAGAAGGAGAGACGGAAAATGAATTGCGCGGCGCCCAGAGGAACTGAAGAGCTCGATACTTCTAAAGCCCTCCCTTGTACACTATGTTTTATTTATGATCTCCTCTGCTGCTCTCTGCCAGACTGACTGGCTGGCTGCTTGCTTGGCTGAATCATGAACTTACTGACTGAACAGATGAAACACTGACTGACTGGTTGGATGACCTGATGGTGAGCTGACTGACTGACTGACTGATGTGTGATGCATGAGAGCAAGTTGGTGTAAGAACACCTGTCTGCCTCACACTGACTCACACTGAGAGGAAAAGGTGTTTGTTTCATTCCGAGGCTCTCTGTCAATCATATAGAGACAAAGGTTAACAAACAATTCTTTTTAAAATCAATGTTTGCATACGTGTTGATTCAGGACTTTATACTTTTTACGAAGCATCCAAAAAAATAAAGCTTTTTGTAATGCAGTAGAGAATATTTCAGTAGGCTTTGTCAAAACCTCAGACACAGGGTAGGAAGACTCAAATGCACGACGCCAAGAAACAGATGTGGAGTGTAAAGCAAACTTCTTTACTGGTACAATGACAGAAATACTCACTGCAAGGATTTACAATAATTCTCTCGATAAGGCTGGTACGCAGGTTCATGACACAAGGACATAACAAGACGAACTGACACAAGACGAGGGGGGACATGTTTACACATGAGGTCAGTGGGCGCAGGTGGAAACAACCAGGGGCGGGGCAGACACTGACGGGAAGCAGGAAAACACACAAGGAAGTAAAGGGATCAGGAATGGGTGACAAAAGGTAAGTACAAAATAAAACAGGAAGTGCAAAGACAGACAGTGACTGACAAGACTGGACGTAAGACACGGTGACTTGACAAATGACTAACATATTTTAGAAGACATGACAGGCTTTTACCAAAGAACAACCTTTGTGTATAATTTATTTTTCGTTCACACTCCATGTTGCACCATTCTTAAAGAAAAATACAGTTTTATAACAACGTATTGCTATATTTTTTTGCAGCCATCAGTTCACTTCTGATATTTGCTGAGATCTGGGAACAAGGAAACATCATTTAAAAAAAAAAAAAAAGGTCAGGAAAGGTAAGACAACTGGACTGGTCGTAAACAACCCAACGGATCAGTCAAACAAATGTATTTTGGTTAGGTTATTTAAAATTAGTACTTAATTGTCTGACCGCTTATGTTTCTTTCCCCATTCAACCTATGTTTAGCATTGTAAGTGTTCTGCGATTTGGTTAGCATAATGTCATGATAACTAAGAGAACTGATGGCCCGAGAAATTAACATTAAACCGAAGTTGCTAGAAACCCTCTTTTTCCTTTCAAGCGAGACCAAGTAACTCTAGTGACAGTTATGGTATAATGCTAAAGGCTCAACTACTGTTGCGCTAAATGCTAAACCAGCTAAATGCTAAACTACTGTATTAGTAGAATAAGTGAAGTAGAGAAATAAAGTTAAAGAACAGACTCTGTAGTGTGCCATATACAGCAAAATGTACCTAAAATTAGCTAACATTAGCATAGGCTGCTGGTCATACCAGAACAAGTAAGGCTGTAGCAGCAAAATTCTGAGTGTTCTAATTGAGCAAAAGTGTACTTTGAAAGGAAATGTATTAAAACATATTAAATTGTTTAAATCAGTAGAATTAATCGAGATTCACAATTATATTTTTGTTTAGTAGCCTAAAATCTTTAACGGGAACATCACACTTTTAGCAGTCTCTTGTCTCTAAACTACACTAATCTGTTAGGCTCTTCCTTAAGACGTTTCTTAAATCTGTAAATCACAGTTAACACATGGTGTTTCATTATGGCTGGAGTGCGGGACTTTTGGTTCTTTTTCTAACTTTGATCGGTGATTCACTATGGGAGGTGTGACCAACTAAGGAAGCTCCAATGAGGTCTGTCAGTGTCAAACGCTAAGCTACTCTTATAACATGATGACAGCCTGCCAGAACTTACTGTAACACCTGAACCATCCAAAAAATGCTTTCACAGTAGAAACAAACCGGAAAAAGCTTCAATTTGATAAGGACCAAGACCACCTCATTTTGTTGGACCAAGGTCTGGCTGTTTGGTCTGGACTGAGGTCCTGGGGAAGTTTCACACCTGTAATTTTAGTTCAGAACTGAAAGTCAAAAGTCTGGACCAAACGAGGTAAATGTGAAAAAAAGCCCTTATATAGCAGTGTCATTTTGCCTGGGTCTCAGAGTTTCAGTAATTTGGTCAAATTTTGCGTATTCTTGCCCTGCTATTAATTAGTAGTTGGATTCTTTGTTTCTTTTTTATTACTGTAAACTTAGAGGTGAAATGCTGCTCCCTATTTTTTTCAAGCAGGTTGCCAGGTATTACACATTGCACCTTTACACTTGCAGCTTGGTACTTATCAGCTAAAATGAAAGCATTTTAATTTGCAAATATAATAATATATAATTAGATGCTGAAGATGGGCAGGTGAGAGAATTATTTTGTGTTTTTGTTTTTTGTACTCTTGAAGTGGAACTTCAACATTTTTACTTTAAAATAGCATATATTACTGTCACATTTTATCTTTGTTTACGCATATTCTTATACTTGACTTTGTGCATGTCTTGTCTTTGATCGTGTGGCGTTTTTCTTGTTTGACATTGTCAATCGCCTCTGTTGTTTGACTTTGCACATCGGTTCGGCTATATCATTTGCATTTATACATAACTTCCTGCCAACTGAAAGAACAGATGTCAATGCATGTTAAACAGTAGTGAGGACATCAGACAGATGCAAATACAGTATGCTATAAACCCAAAAATGTGTACCAACACTATGTTGGCCCATTTTACTATTTTAATTCAGTCAAGGTCTATGTTCATCAAAAACAGGCACGCTGTTATCTTGTAGCAGGGTGACTAAAGCACTGCAATAATTAGCATGAGAAACCACTGAGGTGACCATTGAGTGCTGATTTCATGCAGTGTTGACCTGCTCTATCTGTGCCGAACAATCAATACTATAGGATAAAACATAGAGGCCATCTGCAGGTGTTGAAGCATGTCTTTACCCAGCAGTGTGTATGTGCGCACATCTAAGACCTACTTTTCCAATTTAACAAGCACAAATAAAGAACAAGCTGCAGTGCACAAATGACAATAATACACACATTCACTGTATAGTCAGGTAACTGGAAGTGCGAGTGAGCTTAGCTTTCCTTTAGATTTTTTGCACAGAGGTTTAGTCTGATGTCATTGTAATACAATGAACATAATCTTTATGAAATCTGTGTCTGCAACAGAAATCTGCATGACAGAGCGGGCGTTGATGTCGCACTGTATTGAACAAAACCCCGGTCCCCGCCCTCACACACGCATTCACCCACCACCTGTATGCAGACTCTCCTGCTGTCTGCCACAGCCTCCTAAACTCTTCTCCCTCCATTCTGCCATTATGTACAAAGTCCGGGTGCAGCCCCAGCCTTCAGGATCTAAGCTCCAGGCAAGCCCCTCACATCACAGCATGGCTGCCCCACATTCCTCTCACTTATCTGTGGTAGCTGAGCACAGATGGCCCCCTGAGAGAGGCGCAGATATTGGGTTGGCAGGGTGGCCGCCAAAATAATTACCTGTCACACGGGGCGATAGTTTGTGGTGAGAAGCAGTCATTTTTACACTATGAAATAAAGTAGTCTTGGGGATAGTGTTCCTAGACCCCCACCCACCCCCCTTCTAGCTCTACTTTAATTTACTGCACTCTTTATTCGCCCATCTTCCCTCATTGCACTTCCTCTTGCTATGCTGGTCTCTCACATTTCTCCACTATTCATTACCAGCTGTCAATCATCTGTCCGGTTAGCCAAGCTAACACATGAAACACTCTGGCAATTACAGGCAAGAAGTATGATGAACAAGAAGTAAAATAGGACACAGAATGGCCAGATAACTGCTTCAGCGTCGCGTGTATTAAGAAACACGGCCACTTCCATCTTTGGGACGGAGTTAGACTGCATTCTGTATTATCGGATATTTTTACCTAAATTTACATCTAGTATGGTCAGTATCATCAACCTATGATATATCACCGTTTAAGATACTGTATATACACACTTGACTGGTTGTCAATGAACCTGAATTACATCACATTTTACATGTGCATGCATGCATGAACTAGTACACTATCAGAAGTAGCAGTGTAATTTCATCCATGATAACTATGATAATAAAAGACATGACAAAAACAAGACTAAAGGTAAAAAACTGTGACCTTTGAAAACAAAAAATATGATTAAATGTATTGGAATTTTTGGCCTGTTGCGCTAACAAGCAGCATCTTGCGTTTCAGTAACATAATGTCTCTGCCAGTAATGTAAGCAATACCACAGGAAATTAGACAAAAAGCTGCAACAAAACAGCTGCAACAAACCACGAAAGCAGGCCATTGTTAATAACTGTAAGACTGTAACAGTAAACTGAAATTTACAACAATAAAATGACTAAAATGTAAAATAAAGAATAAGACTAAAACTAAATCAAAATGAGGTGCCAAAAAGAACAATCACAAAAAATATTTCTTAAAAATGTTATGTTTGTATTTGGGAGAGTTTAGTGTGACATATGCTAAATGCCAAGATTCTTAGAAAACAGTTTTATTTAGCTTAAAACCACAAATAAATTAAAGATATTGATGACCGGCACAACATATAAGCTTTAATACTGTGCACTCAAAAACTCTCAGTCTTAAACTGCAGAATCCTATTGTCTACAATTCATGACAAATATTCTTCGGACAAAATATCCCAAAATATGACTGACGGACTGGAGGATGGAGGGTTGGAGCAGTGGCAGGAGAGAAAGATCATTCATTCGGCATGCATGCACCTCTCACACGCCTTCTGACAAAATAAACTCTATATGTGGTGCTTGGTCCCATGCCAGCATTCAAGGAGAAACAGCCAGTGAAAAAAAAATAAAAATGAATCTATCTCTCTCCATCAGCCCGTGTCACACTGTTGCTCAGAGCCTGTCACATCTATCAGTACAGCTCAGTCACCTTACTTCAGATGATTATATATATATATATAAATATATGTATATACACTACAGAACTGAGCAGGTATAGGGCCTTCTATGAAAGCGATGCTTCTGGGATGCCCTCAAACTGAACTGAATTCAAATCAAATACCACATACTGTAAGTATATTGTTGTTGTTGCTATCCATTTGTAAACTCTATATTTAGTGGAGAGTTTTAATCTCTCATGCTTTACCCTGACAACCCGGCATAGAAATGTATCAATCAAGGGGATGTGGTGTGATTTAAAGTTGATTTGATATGATTTAAGTCAAGATTTTTGAATGAAGGAAATAGTTTTTCTGAGGTTAGTCTTAGAAGACATCATGCTTTATTGTAGAAAAGTATGATGGCATTTAGAGTAAAATTGACAATAAAGCAGCGTATGCTTTTGAGCGTGGCTACCTTATGATTGACAGGTCCCTACCACGGTGTTGCCTGGTTTAGATGTTGTCGTTGTGTTTCCGTCTTAAAACTTTAACCCTTTCACAGTGTTTTTTCAGTTCATGAAAGTTAATTGTAATTTTTCGGTTGTCTGAAAATATCTTGTTTGCCGTTTAGTTGCACTTATCTCCACCCTCTCGTGTCACTTCTGGTTCCGAAAACAATCAGGATGTGACGGCCAAAACCAAGGTGGTGTCGGCCAAAATGCCAACCTCAAGGCTTCCAAACTGTAGTCCACAAACCATTGGGTGACATCACCGTGATTACTATTTCTTATATACGGTCTATGGTTTACAGCAGGGGTGCCCATTACGTCGATCGCGATCGACCGGTCGATCGCAAAGGTAGTGTGGGTAGATCGCATGGCATTGAAAAAAAAAAAAAAAATGTAATTAAAAGTTAGCCTATCATCCATCCTCACTATGGCATTTGCCACTTGATTGACGTACAGGTCAGCCAGTCTGAGATCTCACCTTTTCTAACACGCGGTTCACCACGCATGCGCGGTCAACCCCGCCAGCTGCAAATCACCGCGAGCTGATTAGCTAGTTAGCCTTCCAATTTATACAATTCTGCTAAAGAAAGGGTATAAAAATGAGTGGGGAAGCTGGACCAAGTAAGAACCAAGAGTACGCAGACTTGTCCGTGAGTGGTGTTGTTTAATTATGCGTGTTCATGTTTTGCCACCATGGGTGAGAGTTATGGGCGACCCCCGGTGTGCTGTGGTTAACGGGTGATAGTTTCCTGGTAATAAAAGGTGTACCTAGGGTCTTGCGGTGTATGTGGCACAGGACAACATAAAACGTACTCCCGTCTCTGACTCGTTGGTGTTCTCTATTCATTCGCTTCCCGTGGCGCTCGCCACAATATAAATAAATATATGTTTAGCATTTTTAATATAGGTAGATCATTTTGACTTGGTCATTTTAAAAGTAGCTCCCAAGCTGAAAAAGTGTGGGCACCCCTGGTTTACAGCTTGTTGCACTGCCCCCAAGTGGCCAAACAATCAATGAATGCAGGTTTAAATAATCATTAATAGGATGCACTTTTTCTTCTTCTCATAAACGTATACACATACAGTAGATTAAACCACCTGCATGTGCAGGGTAGCAGTTCAGACCTCTGCAGTCCCCATGGGATCTAGCCTTGGGCCTCCCTCGTCTGCATAGCCCTCCACCCACACCATTTTTGGGATTCAGGGTAGTTTAATCATATTTAACAATACTGCTGGTTTACTTTTCTTTCTGCCCAGAGCCAAAAGTGACCGCCCCGTAATTGCTTCCATACTCCCCCTGCACTGTATAAGTGTAAATATGAATGTTAGAATGTCAGGTTGCTCGGGCTCTTCCTATAGAAAGCACAGGGTCCTACTGTAAATAGGATTTTAGTTTGAACCCAATGCACTCGCCATCTCACACACACACACACACCTAATATATAACGTATGTATGTGTGTCTCTGAGGAATGCTTTGAGAAGGGTGATTGATTCTACCCAGACCATCACTCCCTTTACTAAGAAATAAACAAATATGATTGAATTATGATGCTAGGCGCCTATGAATTTTCCAACACACTTTGGTCTTGTGTCTTTTTGTATCTGTCTGAGGGCATGTTGTTGCTCTCTCTGAGGACTTCAACAACATTAGTGTGGCTGGAAATAGCCGTCTTCTATTTCCCAGAATTACTTCCGTGGGTGGATGTGAAAGCAGTTTGAAAAATAGCACCTCTCTCTCATTTCTTTGTCTTTCCTGAAACAGGACACCGAAGGGAAAATGTGGCATAGTTAAGTAGAGTAACTGCTTGTGATATCCGTACACCTCAGTCAGGGCATATTGTTATCATTGGACACTTTTAAAAACCCTCATTCCTTTACCATTACATGCCAGAAACACAAGGTTTTTTTTGAGCGAATGTTTGTGTTGCTAAATTTTTTTTTAAATGTGACAAATCCAGCTCTGACTCATGCTTGTAGGAGGCCCCAAGGGCACAGATATACGTGTTTGAGGGAGGATGGGGTTGAAAGGGTTGAATTCACATTTCTGAAGAGTAAATGCTCCCGCTGCTACTTAATGTTACACACGCACACACTGCTAACTCAAATGTTCAAAATAATTAAAAAGATTAGAAGGAGTGTAAACTTAAATAAAAATAAAAAGTTCTCCTAACTTGAGTATTTTGAGTTACTGTGACATTTTCTTAGTTTTTGAGTTCATTTATTAGATCAATTTGTTTCACTCACTCAGACACAGTTCACCTGTGTTCCTGTTCCTGTTCCTGTTCCGACGTGATTCGGAGCCTGTTATTGCTCCGTTGCAGTTATCTGTTTGGATTATATATCTGCCATGTGCATGAGGAGGACCTGCCCGACTCATAGACCTCTGGCCTGTTGAGTCTGAGGTAATATGGATGAGCACTTGTTTTAATATTTTTCCTTTGTTGATAACACCTGGTCCATTCTGTGTAGTTTAAAGTGATAGTTGTGGTTCTTACTCAAGTAGTGGCAATTTGCTGCTTTACAGGAGCGTAGTTGATCCTCCAAGTTCCAACTCCTTTCCTGTGGGGAGACTGAGCACTTCAGCTGCTAATGTTCTTTTCCAAAATGAATGAAGGGGCTCTGCACCAGCAAACAACGCCAATTTTAAAATAATTAGTAAAAATGTTGAGGATGGAACTGCTTTGTTTCTGTAAAGCTATGCTGCAGCTCCCCTCAGCGCTGTACAGTATGTTCGTTTTACACATCTGGTAGGTCAGGCTGTGGCAAAGTGATACAGAAAGTAGCAAGAGCAGTTTGGAAGCGAGAGGGTGTGTGGTGAACAAATCCAAAGAAACACGGGGTGTTGTGCTATCTTCTAAAAAAAAATTCAGCTCATAGTAGTGGTGTTTGCCGTTCCAGATCCTCTTCATTTACTTTGGAGAAGAACAGTCCAGATGACAGAGAGGGAGATGATGGGTCAAAGTCGGAGGATCTATTCCACTGGGATGGAGGAGCAAATACGACTGTATGGGAAAGAACCAAAACTATCACTTTAACCTAGTTTGCTTAATCTTTAACTGATTCATTTATAATGCTGTTTTGTCCTTCTGTTTGACCATCTTCTTTGACTGATGACCTCCTTGGACAGAAGGCGTATACAACTGTGAAGACAGCAGATGCTTTTCTGACAATATTAAAATCCTGGATCAACAGGTGAAGAGATTATTTTATACAAATTTAAAAATTTGCTTTTCAATTCTAAAATACGTCTACTTTGTGTTTTTTAAGCTCTTTGTCTGATTTCATTTATGATGTGAACAGGTTATTTGTGGATGTATGTTCTGATTGGACAGTTTGAAATCAGGTCTGTTCAGTAAACCTCAGTCTAAGTATGTACACGTTTATTTTTATCGTCATAGGAATTGCATGACATCCACTCCAGGCGTACCTCTCTAAGTCTCTGGATTTTTCAGAACCTGCACACTGAGTGTTCTTTACTCTTATTTGAGCAATTCATCAAAATACAAACACGTTGTCGCTCTTACCCTTGTTCAGCCTATCCATCCTTATAGTTTCTGTGACTTGGAGAAGTTGTGTCTGTTTTTTCTTCAACCCACTACAAATTAACTGGATCTGTGTTTTGTTCAAAGTGATTCAGAAGTTTAGTAAAACACTTCCATGTATATATTCTAAAGCTTAGTATCAGTGTATCTCACGCCTCCTAGTCTGTTCACAAAACAACTGTCAAAAACATAGTTCTCACTGAACATTTTTATTTTTCCTGTTCATGAACAACCCCCTAAGGAATCAATTGGCTGACTTCTATTTTTCATAACTCAATCAAAATAAATATACCATATATCAAAATATAACAGTTTGAATGAAAAATTTGATCTGGAAAAAAGTAAATCCAGTAAATTGCATCTACATTGTCATTTAAAGAGTAATATTTGGAAAAATTCTGCAGTCTGCATTTCAAAAAATGTTTCCTCAAAAAATAAATATTAGTTTAATAGAAAAGGAAATCATAAAAATGGGTTTTAAAAATGTAATTTAACTCACTGATGTGTATACTCCATGGATTAGTTTGTGATAAGTATTTATCCAGGACTGATGAGTCTGATGAGCCAGAGCTTGGAGACGTTGTCATCAGTGACAATGAGTCCAGCTCACTACCAGCCTGAACATCTTTGAAAATGACATTGTGGACTTGCTGACTTGCCTTCCTAGTAATGTTTGGACCGATCTATAACCTCAGCTATCCCAAAGGACTGACCAACAGTTCCAACACTCAGAAGATTTTTACTTACCATTGCCTTTAGAATGGTCCAAACTGCACAATGTGCCTTTGTACTTGTTATTGCTAATGCTCTTTTACTTGACCGTTGTTAGTGATAAGTAGGGCTTGGTATCTTTGATTTTGTAGACATGACTGTTAAATAGTCATTAAAAAATGTAAATAAAAGTACAAATTGCCTTTGCATTTAATGTAATTGTATTGAATATTTATTAGTCTGTCTTTTAATATGAACTGCAGTGTGTTAAATGTGAGAGGGCAAGAAAACTGTCAAGCTGTTCAATTTAGTTGTACTCAAGGCAATTGAGGCAATCAGTTGCCTCAAAGTTTTTAAGTTTTGAGTCACATGGTTTGGAGTTTAATAAGTCAATGTGTTTGATTTATGAGTAATTAAAAAGAACGACAATAGAGACTAATAAATTAAGTTTAGTCAACATAAAAGTGTTTTGTTTTTTTTTAAATTGTGTTAACTTAATCCCATGGGAAAGGTGAAGGTGGGTTTAAGTGCCATTAATTGAAAATATTTGACTTTAACACTTTCCTTTGACTGTCAATAGGTTCATGTAGTATATAATAAAAAATATTTAGGCTCTGAAAACATGTCACTGTTACGTTCATCAACGTTCTGTTTACTTATTTGGGTTTACAGCGCACGCAGAATGGAGTCTGTTCATAAAAATGTTCAGCTACGCGAACAAAGTCATTCCGAAAATGACCATTGAGTCTTCAGTATCTGATTACTCTGCTGTATTACTTTGCTGTTAACACTGTGTGGTAGGCAGTTCATAGGCATACTTTGGTAGAAAAAAGTAAAGCTGAACATCTAATGACCTGACGGTGATGGATCATGGTTAAACTGTAACCATGATCCATCACCAACCTTAACCAAAGTTTATTTTCCATAACCTCAATCTTTCCTTATCCTTAACCATAACATAGTTGGCATGTCCAGACACTGTCGAAAACAAGAATCTAGAAATATTTGTTATACGTAAGGTTAGGTTTCGCAGAATTGTCCAATATCAATGGTTTTTGACTGGCAATAGGGTTGTTTTCAAATGACTGCTTTAGTTTCCTTTTGATAGTCTAAAATCAATTTCAGAGGCTTTTTTTCACCACGTCACTGAAGATCATTGTGGCATGAACATTAAGTGATTCGACAATTATTGTGTTTTGGTTACTATAAGGTATACATTGAAGACACTGATATTGGTAGTTTCAAATCCTCCCAAATCTTTGTGGTTTTCCTAAACATGCCAATCAAGCCTAAATGACAAGCTAGAAAATGGCATAGTTCCCATCAGCCCTGGCTCAGCCTCAGGTTTATCAAGCCAACATCCTCCAACACCCTGCACCAAGGCCGGTCCAGTCGAGCACCGTCCAGCCCAAGGCCAGACGCACTGGGGAATTTAATCTGAATTCCATTTCACCTCTGGCCTCTGTCGCAGCAGCTTGAGCCGAGGCTACACAAAAGGCCAAGTTTCACATTGAACGTGAGAACCCCCTCATCTCCTGACCCCTATTACCATATGAATGGACCAGAAAATGGAACTTGGCGCAAAGAAAGAGACACAGGAGTGAGTGAGTCCAGGCAAAATGACACATTTTTAGAGCGCTTGGTTTACCTTTCCTGCTCGCTGAGGGTAGGAGATTAATTGTTTCTTCATGTTGCTTTGAGGCAGACATACATGTACAGCTGTCACCCGAACAAAATACTATAGCTGTTCAATGTTCTGAAGCCTTGAAACCAAACCTTCGACCTTACAGGGAAGTCTCACTAATTCTGGATGCTGAGTATTCTGAGCATCCTTGGACAAAAGCTAATAACACGAACAGTTCTAGACCCAGATAAGATTACACTATTACACTTCTCTGTTCAGCCGTCATGTGCTCCCACTTGTATGATACGCAATTAAGCAAAAAATCAAAAAAGGGCATGATTTGTCATTTTGGTCTGGTTCTGCATCAGTAATGCATTGGTTTAATAATAAGCCTATAAAAGGCCTAATATTAAACTCAGGGTTTGGGTCAGAAACGGCCCATCACACTTTTTTTTTTTTTTTTTGTACAAGACAAGTCTTAAAATACCCCAATTTACTTTGTTAAACTTTGTTTAGTTGTTTGTACAGTCAAACTTCATAAATAATATGTTTGTTTTTTTTTTACTTTGACTGTTGCCTATTAAGTCATGGATATGTTATGTTATAGAGACGTACTTAGGATTTGACCTCAAGCTTTTTAGGAGCTTTTAAGTTTAAAAATAAATAGCTGTTTGTGTCAAGTTATTCTGCTGCCATTATTTATGGAATCTATTGTTATTTTTCACATGGAATGGAAAAATAAACTATGGTGAATACTGGCAGAAAATATCAATAATTCAACAGCTTAAGAAAAGATATTTGGTGCGAGCCTTCCAACTCATGTTTGTCAAAAAAAAAATGTTTAAAGTAGTTTATTTATGGTAGCCAGCTTTAATCCAAAAACAACAGTCAGTTCCTGTTGGTATCAGTGTTGTCTTCCTCTCACCCTGCAGCACAGATGGGGGAGAGAGGAGGAGAGGTGGCGGTACAGGCGGTGCGGGGGGGGGGGGGGGGGGCAGGTGTGGTCGGGGGTTTAGGGTAATAGAGCAGTAAGCAGAGACAGCCAGCGTGTGAGGAGCTGTAAGCCACGCCCAGGAAGAAGTGAACACGCTCTAATGGAATAGACTGTATGTAGAAACTGAAGTGACTTAAAAAAAATCATGACTAGTATAATACACCAAGCTCTAAGCCACATGAGGAAACCATTATAGAAACTACTTGTGCTGCTTTTCTTTCTCCTAGTGTGAGGCCACAGGTGGAGAGAGAGAGATACTTGATCTATAACTGAGATAAAAGATAAGGGACTGACACTGATGGGAGCAGCACCACCTACACGTGAACACGCCATGTGTTCATACAGATGCAGAGACGGAGTTAGGGTAAAACCCATTTAAGTAAAAAAAAAAAAATCACTCTCTTCTTTGAAGGCTGACATTAATGTTTTAACATGAGTAGAGTAAGACTGAGGAGGCAACATATTTTCACTTCAGCTCACACATATCCCTCAAAAAACACACATCTCAACGTCATAAAAAAAATGACCCGGGAAAAGTAATTGAATTTTCATGCGAAGAAATAAGATTTTCCTGTGAAATCAAACCCCTACATTCAATCATATCTATTGTTTGTATAGGCTTACATAAATAAATCATAATTTCATAGTAAGTAGCACTGACTAATCGAAGTTATAAAGAGGAAAAAATGCATATCTAATGCATCTAATATTTTTATGAAAATGTGAATGAAATCGGGTGGTTTGCTTCATGCTGTGGATCGCCTGGAGGTCACATAGCATCCTCGGGAAACAGAGGGAGTTTTAGAATAAAAAGATTTAAAGAAATATATATATATATATATATATATATATATATATATATAAAAATATAAATACTGAATATATGAATATAGTCAGCAGTCGATATTGAAGGTAACCTTTTCTGCCGTTTCACTTTGCACGATGCAAAGTCATTTAGGCAGCGCAGTGAGTGATCAGAGGCAGAGCGAGCAGCCAGACACAGCCCTCCTCCTCCTCCTGCATCACAGCCTGTGGTCATTATTGCCCTCCACAGTGCTTTTATCATCTCTATAAATCTCTGCTGGCTCAGACACGGTGTAATGAGGAGACCTGCAAGGCTGTCAACCTGCGACTCTCACCCCCGCCGAGAGAGAACGGAGGGGTATGAAAAAAAGGTGGAACGAGGCTGGAGAGACAGACAGAGATGAAGGGAGTTACAAAGAGAGAGGGCAGGAGTCTGTTATACGCACACCCACCACCGCCACCACCCACCCACACACACACACTCACATTCACACACACCACACAGCTTAAGTGTGAGCACATTATATTCTGCTGAGAGGCTTGAGTGTGGAGAAGAAAGAGTCACGGTGGTCAGTTTGAGAATAATCATCTTTCAAATAAAAGCTTTCCGCACTTAGAAGATGGGCTGCATGTTTTAAAATCAAAGTAACTTGAGGGTGCAAATTATACATTTGCAGGGACAATTTATAAATGTGAGTGTTTGCATTATTACATTTTGTTGCAGTATATTCAGCCCATTTGTAATTTGGAAGGCGCAAATAACTAATCTGAGAGATGAATTTTAGCCAAATATTTTCACCCCTCACAGTTACCGGGCTCCATAAATTTGACATGAACATATTGATGTTTAAAATGTAGCACATTTGTTGTGTTTCAGCTTTACAGTCCATGAAAGTGTTTGTACGTAACAATAAATATTCACGGCTAAATAAGCAACAATCAATGTTAAGATTTGGAATAAAACATTTTTGGGTATTTAGGTCATCTTTAAATATTATTAACAGTCCAACAATCCCACAGCTGCCGCCACAATTTAAATAGAAAAAGGTGAATGAGCAATATTTCTTACAAAGCCTCGCCCACTTCAAACCAGTGAGAAGAACACAGACAAAAACCTTGGTTCTTTCACGTGAGAGATTTGAGTATTTTAGTTTACTACTTAGTTTACTAGTAACTGGTGGAACATGTTTGTGTTCATGAAGGAGCTCATTAGTCATAGTAAGAAGCTAATCAAGATAATAGGTGTTCAGCACTTTGCCTGCGACTAATAGGGACGACTGCGGTCGCAAGTGGCAGTTACAGGTGAGCGGTAAAGACGAACGTGTAGTGTGGAGCATCAGTATAGAAGAGCCACACAGTCAGAAAACAGAGTCAGTAATGTCAGTTACACTGCAATATATAGTCAGTTAGCTAACATCATAAGCTACATACCAGATCAAGTCAGGCTGTAGCAGCAAAATGCCTGGGTGTGTTATTTGAGTAAGAGTGTTTTAAATGTAACTTTTAGTAAGAAAATGTGTTATTCTTTGTGTACATCGCTTCGCTTTATCGCATCAGTCTTAGACTTAAGTTAACGAAGCAGCCACTCAGGGACCCTCTGCCACCAGGGGGCTCCCAACACTAAACACTAAAAAACTAAAGGTTATTTCTACCATTTTTAGCTGCATATTCATTATCCTTTAGTTTTTTCCTTTGGTTGCACAAAAAACGTTTGTATAATACTAATTTTATCATATTTTTTGTACTTATTACTTTACTATTATTATTGGTATTACTATATATATATATATATATATATATATATATACATACATAAACTGTATATATCATGTTGTGTTTGTGTGCTATTTTAATGTTTTCACTTATATGAACTTATATGCAAGTGTGAATATATGCACACTTGCAGTAAATAAGAATACGAAAATGGTGCTGGCCAAATATTATTAAACCTTTTGAGGATGATTTCTTATTTTATTTTATCAATGATTTTAAATGTTTTTGTTGTGCACATTTTCACATTTTAAACTTTAGAATTTATTTATTAGTGTTTACCTTATTTAAATGTCTCAAGTTACTTTTCAGTACACCATAATCCCCCTCACATCTGCCGCTATCACTGACATTAACTAACTTTCTGCAGCAATAATTTATCAGTCACACTGATGGGCCTGATGGGTGAGCTATATGATGCTGTGATGCAGGGCAGTGTGTGTGGAGGGTTGTGTTGGAGTTGTGCTCTTGGGCCAGCCCTGCATGCAGTAATTCTGAAGCCTCTTTATGTATTTTTTCATTTGCATGTTTTGATTGCTATTTTTTGCTGCAAAGGCCCATTTCATCTAATCTCTACTACTGTACAAAAATGCAGTGAGAGCTGATTATAATCTATGTCCCCCCAAAACATCCCTTTATGGATGCACTCAAATTGTCCTTCTATACTGCGAACATGTCTTCTTTTTTCTAGGAACTGCGCGTCCACAGCAGCCGGCTGGTACAATTGCTAGGGGGGAAAAGTAACAAACAGCTCCAGAGAGATAAACGACACTGTCACTGAGGTCAGCGCTGGTCTGTGTGTGTGTGTGTGTGCGTGTGTGTGTATGAGTGAGAGACAGAGACAGAGAAAGAGAGAGAGAGAGAGATAGAAGGAGTGTGCGAGCCAGCTGAACTCATCTACTGCTCCACTCTGATGTCAGACGGAAGAACCTTGCGTCGCTGCTGACGCCGGTGTAGCCGGTAAACCAAACACACTCTCTGACTGCTGATACATAGTATGGATTTTGACCCGTGCTGAACCTCACAACAACAGCCCCGCTATACAGCGTCAGCTTGGCGCTTCCTCCGGTCCGGTCTGATACCCTACCACACTGTAAGGAGCCGTCTCCAAACCGCCCACACTGGCTTATGTAAGGGGATAATCCTGTGCAGTCATTAAAAATGATGCACGGCCCTGGGGGTGTAGAGGCACATAACTTTTTGATGCCGACGGTGAAATCAGTGCATTAATGTTTGATACTCATAATAGCTCGCAGCAGATTATACCTCCATATGTTGCCAAAAACATCTGCTTCTAACTCGACCTGGAGTGTCTCTGAAATGCAGAAGAATATTTGAAGGGACTCCTCTGACACTTTAATGACCCCTGCTTCTCCAGACTCCCTGGCTCTTTTCTCAGACATCTCAATCACCTTCCCCTCTGGTTTACAAAAAAAAAAAAAAATCATTTCACATGAACGCTCGCTGTGTGGCTCCTCCAAGAGAAACAAAAAGGCAGCCTCTCCATCATCGGGCAAACCATAAGCTTCCCTTTATCTTCCCTCCCTCATTAAACTCTGAATAACTCAGCAGAGAGGCAGAAAGAGGAGAGAGAAAAGTGATTTAATTCTGCTGGAGGAATAAAAGCCCCTTGAGGTTACCATTTTGAATGTGTGCCACGTTGAACAGGCTGGATCCAGAGATCACCGAGACAACGGAGCGGGGAAGAATAGTCTATAGACAGTGCTCCAGGTCAGCTGACCCACTGTAGATAATGTACCATGGATGCCGTGTCATTGTAGGCTGGAGTCATGATGATGACCCATCACGACCTCGGAGAGGAAGGGGCTCTGAAAGGAAGGTCAGAGGGGAATCATGGCACCAGACTTGATATCTCAATTCAAAAGCTGCACTGGCAACCTGGTCACACTGAATGCAGCCCAATTATTTCAATAAAACAGCAATCCTGGGATGGGGAAGACCAGAGAAAAGGGGACACAAGAAAAGAAAAATGGTTTTGACATTCAGGCAGGCGGCTGAGGGAGGTAACAAGTTCACGGCCTTTTCAGAAAACATGGCTGCAAACTGTGTGATGGATCATGGAGCCTCAGATGGGCCGTCAGGGGTGGGACCCATGAAGGAACGCATGGGAACCCAGTTTCCCAGGACGAAGGGAGTCATCCTGACAGTTAAATAAATGAACTCCTGAGGGTTCTGATATAAGCTTTCGTGAGTTGCCCCAGATGGAGCCCTGCTAAGAAGTGATAAGACTGATGTTTCTGACACTTTGCACATCGCAAGGATTCGTTCATTACATTCTCTTGTATTTATTCTTAAATATATGGGTCACAATAAGAAAAACATGTCCTATATGGCTCTCACAAATGAATGCAGTCGAAATGAAAAGGTAATTGCTGAACACAAAACATGTAGACCTTATACTATTGGACACCGACCATAGTTGACAGAACATATCATTTACGTGCAATCGTATTTACGAGGCAAACCTGAAGCAATTTAGTATTGCACTTCCATAAAGTGGAGGTCCAGATATTCTGACTTTTAGTGTCTAGCACTAACTTTTGGTATGTAAAAAATACTGGATCCCAAATGTCCCATAATGCAATGCAACAGAAACTATAATGAATCTTATGCCCTCATCTTTCAAATGGCATGACCCGCGTTTGTATCCCCGATTTTCTGTCAAAACTTTTGCTTGAGAAAAAGCTCCTCCAGAGCCACAGAGGACATCATACAGCTGTTTTCACAGACTCACTACTTCTAACCATGATGAGTAATTGAAACATATTGTTTCCAAGGTCAAGAACGGACTTTCACGCTTGGACCATGTGTTAATATTATCTCCAATGAACAGTTTTGATCAAGTGTGTATGTGAGTAGAGGAGAATTTTAAAAGTACTACTAGTAGTTAGTTATGTGGTTATTGTTTCGTGCAAATACAAGTGCCACACAGACTTAAGACACCACAAATAATGTTTCAGTGGTGAAACATTTGCAAGACTTCTTACAAATTACATTAAACAAAGAACTTGTCTTCTGTCCCTAGCTAGGAAAAATAAAACTTCCACAATCTGCTCAAGTTTTTTTTTTAATTATCAACCTTTATAGAAATGAAATGCATTTTGCTAAAAAAGGCCAACCCCTACTGTAAATGGCCATGCAATGAACTTCTTTAATCTCAGCTAAATCCCACAACAAACAAAGCCCTTGTCTTCAGGGAGACTATAGGAGTCGTGGTCTTTAAATGAAATTGGCAACACTGGCAGTAGAAATTAATCCATTCTTAAAATGTTTACTACATGTAGAGATAGTTTTGTGAGCGCGAATCCATACAAAACCTGGGAAACACCCATCGTAACCATTCCAAGCATGAGAAATGAGCGTAGAGCGTCAGCTACAGTATGTCTGGTATGCCAGAGATGACGACAACAGCCACTACTACTGTAAACATATGAAAGTACTGCTCATCACTGAGAAGGGACGTATTACTGACAAAACATTCATCTCTTCCAACTGCACAGATTCGACCAGAACTGTGAGGAATGACGTAAAACTATGTACATGTTACCAGTCAGCCAGTATAGAGTTTGAAAATAGTTAGTGTGTCAAAGTATATCTTGTAAATTAATTTATGAATAAAGTAAGCTGAATTATGGTTATCAATTAATCATAATTGTTTGTTATCATATTTGTTATCGTTGCAGCATCCTAAACGTGAGGATCTGATGCTTTTCTTTGTCTAATCGGACGAAGGATATTGGTTTTGAATTTGATGCACTCTACCATGGGCTCTGGAAAATTATAAAAGGGTATTTTAAAAATAAAGTAATTGAGAAAATATTTAGCGGATTCATCAATATTGAAAATATATATTAGATATAGCCCTAGTTCAGTGTTTTGCCAGATTGCTGTAGTGGAACAGTCGGAAAAAAATTAAATAGTAAAGCCATGACACAAAAAATGTGAATACAATACAATTATTGAATGTAATAATAATAATAATAATACTTATTCCTAATAATATATTGTAAATATAAAAGCCACTCTCCTCTACCCTATAGTATCTGTAGTGTACCCACTTCCGCAGCCTAGGAATAATAAACCTGTCAACAGTCTCCTGGTTGTCAGTGGCAAGGCATGCTGGGAGAGCTAATGGGACAGGCCCTCAGGGGTGCCGTGGACAGGTCTGCCGTCTGACAGCTCTTATATGAAATAAATAGTCATCAATAATAACCTCTCCTTCTTTGTTGACTTAAAATCATGAACTGATCTCTGCTGTAAAAAACACTCTGACTGAATGACATGTTATTACTAAACAATTGTAAATCCACTCTGATTTAAATCAAGTAATATTGGATTTTGGGGGATTTAAGGTAAAGGCCAAGGCACAATCAATTGAAGGGAATGCAATTAATAATAAAACATTGTTTACTACATGAGAAAAAAAAGGTAAAAATGCATCTGTGAAACCAAATACGTGGCACATCCTCAATGTTAAAATAAAAAATTTAAATTTTGAGGTAAAAAACTGAGCAGCCATACACTGAGAACTGAAAACTGTTTTTTCCCCATTCAATCTGCTGCCTGTTTGTGAGCATGTACAGACACTACGAACAAATTCGGTCACAAATGCATTCAAAAGACCCTTCTCAAAAACTTAATCATGTCTTTGAGCCTCCGCCGCAATTCCCCCCACGTGATTAAGAGTGAGCACCCAGCCTACGGTGCGTCTCCGTGATTTCTCCCTTATCATAACCACGTGGCCGAATTCAGCGAGTTTGAACACGTTTCCCTCAACACATGTATGCATGTGAACGTCTGAGCCGATCTAGTAAACAGTTCCAACATCTAGTGCCGGAGAGAGCAGCTGGAGTTCTCAGTACTTTCACTACGCTGTGGGTGACACCGGTCGGGTGGTGCTGAGAGGAGACGGTGCACAGTCTGTCTTTTTTACACTATTCCTCACCACTACACCCTCTATTTTCTAAACTCAGAGTACAGGCAGATGGAAAAGCACAATGTACACTCAGCAGACAGCAGTTTGGAAGCAGAAAATAACAGGTAAAAGAAAAAGAGTCAGCAGTCTTTTCTCAACACTGACCTGGACAGCGTAGCAAACACAGCGTAGCAAACACAGCGTCGGTCAGCCCCTCATCTTGCTTCTCTTCTCAGATTTCACACTCCAGCTCCTTCCGGACTGCCTTTTGAAGTTGGTGTCTCCGCTATTTCTGGGGTGAAAGTCGTTGGCAGAGGAGGTAATGAGGGGGAGGAAGCGGGAGATGGGGATGAAGTCTTTCTCTCTTTTTTCCCCCTCTCCTTCTTGTTATTCTCTTTACTTCCCCCTTGTTCTGTTTTGCACTAGAATGAAATCTGCACCTCCTCTTGCTCTTCCATAGCCAAAAAATCTCTTCACACACTCACTACTGGGAGAGGAGGGGGAAATAACACTGCGAGAGAGAGAGAGAAAGAGAGCGAGAGAGAGAGAGAGAGTCAGGGAGAGAAAGAGAGAGAGTCAGGGAGAGAGCAGCAACAAAAGTCTCCCTCCTGTTCAAATTTAGAGGCTGGATTCCAGGCTGCAAGGCGAACTCTACTGGGCATGCCCATAACCGAGAGGCACACTTTGCAGTGTAATGAACACTCACTTCCTCTCTTGTTCTTGCCTTCCCCCTTCTCCCTTCTCCCTCACCTCCCTTTCTCTACCTCCCCTCCCTCCCTCCCTTCTCCCTATAGTTCTCAGTTCAGCAGGGATCAGGAATGCTGCTCGGACCAAAGTCCACGAAGCATGCCCCACTTTGTTTGAAAAAAGAAAAAAATCTCACATTTTAAACACTACAGACTGAAAATCTGAGTCTAGGAAAACGTTAAAATATGAAAAATAATTCTCTGCAGAGAAACATATTTTTTTACCATAATCTTACCTACGTAATTCAATCAGACATTAGATGTCTGTCTAGACTTCAGTGATGTAATACCAAATACAAAACTAATGGACATGCCGCTCAAAATGTTAGCGCAATCACACACAGTCAATTTTGATAATGAAATGTGCTCATGTGAACAATTTCCTGCATCTCTTCTGCTTGAGTGAGATAAAAAAAATATTATCTGAACCTATTCAAGCATCCTATTTAAAGTCTGTCTGGGTTGGGCTCTGTTGTGCCCTGTTACTCGTCCCACACACTGGTAACACACAGTGACGTTGCTAAAACTCAAGATACTTCTGGCAGATGTTAGGTATGTGGAATTTGCTGTTTTGAAGCAGCATTGTTTTCTCTAGTCTTTGCACATATTTATTTAGCAAGTCAGCCTTTTGCCAGCACTATCCCAGGCTCCCCACGCTGACCCAGATTCTCCACAGCAAACTATCAGGACACTATGTATTAAAACCAGGCTATGGAATGAGGACAGCAAGACAGGCAGAGGAAGCTCCCCCGGCATCTGTATAGGGCTACTCTTCGAACAAAACACATCATGAACACCGTCTAAGGTGACAACTGGCAATTAAAATTCAAAGAAATGATTTGGAATAATATAAAGTTGTCAGGCTTAGTATTATTTCAAAGCATTTCACAGGGCTTGATGGAGAAAAAAGAGTAAATATAATCACAAAAATAGTCAGAGCGGCTGTTCAGGCCTGGAGCTTGATGGTTCCTCTCTGTTGAGAAAACAACGTAATCCCATAGATGTCCGGAACAGACCGTAATCCATCTGGACCATCTGAAGGGTGGAGCTAGGGGCCAGGTGGAGGAGGAGGAGGAGGAGGAGGTCCAGACGGCTGCAGGCTTCACCCCAAGAGGTCAGAGATCATGGGAAACAGTGGGTCAATATGAAGATGAGAGGTCAATGCCACGGCTGGATAAGCCAGAGCCGCATGTGTCCGGGTCGAGGGCGGTTGATAGAGTGATGTGGAGCGGGGGGCGAAAGTGTAAAGAGATCAAAATTAAAAGCTACAAAGCCAAACAAAGGCAGAGAGGGGCCAGCCAAGCTTGAAGGAGTCACAGCCGCGCTTCATGCACAGAAATAATGTCAGTGTTGATTTAACTGTGGGAGTGTAAACATAGAAGGAATGCCAGGTCCACAAAATTTACAGCGCAGGAATTAAGGGTTCAACATGCTTGAAGCGAGGAAGTTTGTACGACATGATGCCCAATCACATCCAATGACAAAAGTGTTTATACCCATTCCGAAACCACACTCGAGGAAGGAAGCCTGTCGTCCTTACCTCATATTGCCCTAACCGCCTTCTCCTCTGATCTCTCTCTCGACAACTTTGAGTCTTGTGCGTGTCTTTGTAGTCTCATATCAATGAATCCTGCAAATGGGAATAGGGGGGCACAATTTCGGACAGTCTGTCTTCAAAAGACATTCATGGCATTACCTGAGGTCATGCACATGACAAGTGATGGAGGCAGTTGTAATAAGAAGGAAAAAAGAGAATTTGAGAGAGATTCCAGCATCAGAAAGCAGGTTTCAAGACACTGTGAGACAATTCACACAGCCACCTTGAAGCGTGCTGAGGCCTTTATACTTCTGCAAAGAAACATGTTAATATCTCTGTGGAAACATCTGGAGTGTTATGGGTGACCACAGCTCGAATAAGCTAGCAAAGGCGAAGACCAAAATCTCAACAACATGGTGCGTAGCCCTGTGCTCTAAACAAGTAGATAGATTCAACTCCCTATCAGTAGTTGGACTCAAAATGGAAACATTAGCTTTGTATCCAATATTTGTACAAGTAGACAAAAAAACAGCTGCACCAACGCTTCCCAAAGACAACCATGCTTGAGGTCTTCGTGGGTACACTCGGTCCCAAGTAACCAAGACTTGACCCAGGACCATAGTCAGGCTAGGTCCAAACTATACTACTATCTAATGGAGACGGGAAGGGTCCGATTGTATTGACAAGAGTCTTATCAATATTAACTAATACCTAAGTGGATCTGAGTGGACCAGCAATTTGCATGGTCACAATGTACATCCTAATCATTGAGGAGAACATTGGCATTTGAGCTTTTTTTTTTTTTTTTTACTATGAATGCTCGTTAATTATTGGCACATACTGCTGCTGCTAGCATTGATACACGTTGTGTTTGGGTGGATACGCACAGGTCCTTTTCAGATTTGACCCTGTCGGACTCGAGAAGACCTCGAGGTTTAGCCTTCAAAACAGCAGTGAACACCCATCCAGCTCTATGAGTGACTAAATGACTCTAATAATTAACTAATTCAGTTAATTATCAAAAAAAAAAAATTATTTCCTCATTAAAATTTCGAAAAACAACAAGACCTATTTTATATATTTTGTTGAGTTGTGTACTTACATTATACCAAAGGTTTCCAACAATTTTAAAACCCAGAGAAATCAGAAATTTTAATCAAGGTAATGGTCCGTCTCATTTGGGCGCCTGCAAATAGCGTCGGATGAGCATGTGTCAGTGTGTAGTTGTCTGCCAGAAGCTGTCATAAATTCAGTTTTTATCCAGCCACATTATTACAATACACTATTTAGATCTTGGTCATATTTAACTATACATTTTAACCAGGTGAAGGTTTTAGTCATCAGATGTCTGGATCTTAAATTATTCGATAAACAAGTTAATAAAACGTTAGCATTTAGCTCGTAGCCCCTTCACCGTGTGTCCCCTGACACTGATTTATAACGTGGAACTGCTTTTTATAGTGTTTTTACTGGTTTTACTCATCCTATTTCCGTTTCCTGGTACAAACCTCCTGAACGATGAACAATGAAGGAATCCTAACTGGGAAAAGCTTAATGCAATAACAAACCATCCCCCTATCGGCAGAAAATAACATATTGCACGTTTAACTCTCGATAACTACAAAGAATAGCCCCTGAAAAGTTGACATTTAGAAAATGCGTTATGTGCCAAATGCTTGCTGATAAGCCTGTAACATGGTGGCTTTCCAGGAACAAAACAGACAAATTAGCGTTGGCCATGTCAGAATCATCTGAGCCTGCGGCTGCAGACCGCACTGGCCTGCTCCTCTTAGCTAATCCTGACTCATTAGCCCTCTCACCCTCGGTCTCCAAGGACCTGTGACCCCAGCTATTGTCTAGCTTGGGCCTATCCTGACGAGAGCCCGAGTGCCGAACAAAGAACTGTCATTAACTCCGACTTAGCGACCCCCTCCGCCGCAACCTGCAGCCCCCGCAGCCTGTCTGGGATGAAATGAGGAGGGTCAGACAAACATGATGCACCGTTCAACAACCTTAACCCCCAGCAGCCCGGGATCTGAAAAGGGCAGGGAGTGACGAGCTGTACACAGGCCACAGAGGGACAGTGTCCATCAACCTGCTCCTGCGCAAACACAGATGTGTGAGATATATTGGTGAACTGCAGCAAGCCAACCCTAAGTGCATAGTAGGGAGGGGGGTAGAAGGCAATAATGGTGGCAAGCGGTTGTTTGTTTTCTCATTCTCGCAGTCAATAAACCAATAGCAAGTAGCTATAGAACACACAGACATGTTGAACTTGGTGGCTGTGTTCAAGTATGATGCTGCCTTGTGTTGATCCTGTTTTATGTGTGCAAAATAAGAAAAGAATTCCAAAAGCAATGTTGAGAATGAGCTCACTATGATCTAATTTCTAATGGATATATGAAAAATCAATTAACATATTTGATCATCGTCATAAGACTGCTGCATCAATGACCACATTTTGGTAACAATTGAAAATAAATTTTGAAAGAAATGCATGTTTCCTAAGAGGCTCCTCACATTGTAAAGCAAATTTGAAACTTTTAAAAAGCATATACATACAGTATCTAATCTTTAAGCCCTTAGGAGCACTTTCAGCAAAGTAAGATATCCATTAAAGGCTTTATCACCGCACCCATATACTGTAAAATGTAGTTGAAAAATCAATTGATCCTTAAATTAAGTGAATTAGCTTGGAACTATGATAAGAGCTAAATCCTTTTCAGCCTTTACACAACATCTCCTCAGCGGCCTGGACAGGTAGAGGAAGAACAAAAAATGTATATAAAATTGGCCATGAAATTTAAATACTCCCTCTGAAACACTGTCACCCATTGATAAAATAATTCATTGATTTTGCAAAAGTATTGATCTATTCTTGCCAGGCGTTGATGGATGTGGTTATAGGCTATCATAGGCTACTGTATTGACAAAACGAAGCATCATTAGCAACAAATGTCTGAACACATTCTTTTGTTTTTATTACCTCAACAGCACACAATAGGGGCACGTAACTCTTCACATGTTCTTATAGCTGTAACAGGATATGCAGTGGCAGTGAACCAGACTGACTACAGTGAATGAGAGAAGTGACTTTGGACAAACTATTGGACATGAAGCATGTTTGTGCTTTAAAACTATTTTTTGCAAACTGCCGACTTTGAGAACTATTGAGCAAGGAAGGTGAAACCTGGTACTCAAGATTTCTCTCTTGTGCTTTGCATTGGCTGTTAACCAGCCTGTACGTGTAGAGTAAACCCACGCATGGAGCTCTAGTACCACCCTTTGGACTCAACTCATACTGCAGTCAGTCTACCGAGTCACTTTCTAAAAATCCTTGGTGTGAGGCATTTTAGCTCCCACTCCATACTCCATAGCCAAGTAGGTTTTAAGTATACAGAGTTTTAACAGTGGAAAAGTGGAGGAAAATAAGTGTACTTAATTATCTTTTGAGTGTGCAGTTAACGTAGACTGTTCTCCCACAATGCAAAGCACCAAGGAAATGTTGGAAGCTTGCAGTTGGTGAAACAGCTCAAAGAAGATCTTGGGGAAAGACATTCAGATTTCTATTTTAAGCTTATGTGATTTTTGCTGACTGTACATCAGTGGGTGTATTGCATAATTTCCTTTTAATAAAACACAGTAAAGTGTTGATTATTTGGTCATTAATGGCAAAACCAGTATTCTGTGACAAATATTATATAGTAAATACTGTATACAATTAGTATGTAGCAGGGAGTTGGGACATAGCCTTTGACTTGTCATAGCAGGAAAAGCACAGGCAAGGCATGCTTGTTTGTAAAATGCAATGTGATTTACATACAGTAAGACATAAAGGCATTACGACAAGATTTAAAAGAAACACAAGGCAAGATAAAAAAAAATTATAATAATTTAAAGAGACACACATAAATAGGATTTTGAAAGGAGAACAGTTTTAAGCCCTAAGTTTTAAAGAACTGAGACTTTTCTGGGAATTTGTTCCAGATATGTGTTGCATAAAAACTGAATGCCACTTCTCTGTGTTTAGTTTTACAGGTATAACTAATAACATTAATAATGGCTTAATTTCAGTTAGAGTCCCAGTAAGCCATTCCAGTGAGACAACATACATTTTATTTATTTTTTTTTTAAAGAAACTGACCCGAATCCACTGACACTGATTAATAAAAGCTTACTGAAAGACCCTCGAAAGCCACATAAACACTTTTTATATGTTATAACTATTGCAAATAGGTGGTTGCTGCTGTAACTTGCTACTGAGCTAAAGACTGTCAGAACCAGTTAACTTGAACGGTCATGGGTTCACTTACATGTTGTCACTTACATCAATTACTCAAAGGATTTAATAGTTGCAGAATTTCTCTGGATCAACTAATTGATAAATACTTGCAGCTCTAGTAGCTTTGAGTAGCCATTTTCAAGGAGATGATTGTTGTAATCTTCATATAAACTGGCCTTGGAGAACCCAGGATGTTTTAATAAGTTTCCAGCCTATCTAAATTGACTCTCGCTGCTCATTATGACCTGCAAATTCAGTGCATATATTCGTCAGGGTGGTGGTAACCTACCTGCTCAACTTGGGCCATGTCCATGTAGCATGGTTCCTCTTGTTAAACCAGCACGGCACAGCACGGCACGGCACAGCACAGCAGCTGTGAGCAGCATCACCACGCCAGATCCACTTTTATAGTCTGGGTCCTGCAGGACAGCGAACATTGCGGGAATAGATTTTCTGAGACAAAACCTGCCCCTCAATTGATCCGACCTTCAAAAAAAAAAAGACATTGTCATCGATGACGTTCTTTGTTAATGCTTCTGTCGGCGGGGCCGAATAGTAATTCACATCCAAACAGCCAACATCAATCGGCGCGCTATTAAGAGGAGAAGGTTATCAATCCGACGTTTCTGACTCAACACTGCGGTCAATAACACGAACAAGTCCTACAGCTGGACTTATTTAATGTTAGGCTTGAAGAGTAAAGTTTAACAGCCGATTGGAATGGAGTCGGACATATTCAGAAAAGGATGATGCAGTCAAATAACGTTTTGCTCATCAGACTATTCACCTGCGTCCAAACTATTGCACAATCCACAAAGTATTGGGTTTTCCAGTGCTTTACTGTAGGGAGCCTGCACCTTTTTTATTGGGAAAAAATGGCTCGATGATTATTCAAACGTCTTGAAGACTATTGAGCTGGCAGAAGAAGGCGTTGACTATTTGAAAGTTATAGCTGCTTTCAAGCTGTAAAAAAAAAAAGGAAGGAGGGGCTCGTCCATCTCCAGGGACCCAGTCACCGATAATTAGCGATCAATCACAAATTAGTTGAAAAGCTCGAAAAGAACACAGAGTGCACTATTAGATTGCAAAGATTCACTGCTTTCAAATAATTGCTTTGGATTTATAAAATGTTTTTACAGGGAACCAAGGTTTGTTTATCGTGGTGTCTTGTCACTCCCATCAGGAGGGTCCCACCATGCCAAAAATCCCTTTGAAATGTATCATGTTTGTAAGATATATTAGTATTTCATGTATTTTTTTCATAAAAAGAACACCTGTCCCTTGGGGGTCCCCATCATTTCCACCACACCATGCAAAATGTGAATTTGGTGAATTTTTAAAAAAGTTTTTTAACTTGGTGATCACAGCCATATGCATGTGACAGGAGAGCACATGGCTGCAGCACAAAGATAGCTCCATGAAGGGAACTGATATAAGATAAAATCAAGGTTAAAGTTTGGTAAATCGAAAATATGTTTATTGTCTATGACAGACAATAAACATCAGACCTACTTAAGAAAAGATGGGAAAACATATCTACAACATCAGACATCAGTATTCAGCTCTCAGAACCCTGAAGCAGGATTTAGGAGAGGATGCTATTGTCTTGCAAATGACTTGCCAGAATTATATGTGTAAATATGGGAACGAGATCCAAGCGGTCCATTTTGGTGATTCCCACCAACAAGCCACTCTCCATACAGGTGTGGCTGACACCAAAACATGGGGTGGTGTCAGCCTGTTCCATTAGCTCCTCAATGCTCCATGACCCATCAGCTATCTGGGCTCATCTCAACACAGTGTTACCTCAAAGAGCTGAACCCAACAGCCACAATGCTGCATGTAATCAGTGATGGGCTAACCACACAATACAGATCCAAGAAACACTTCTTTTTCTTGGGCAAAATCCCCTTTCAAAAGGTTAACATTTAGATGATGAAGTTCTTCCCTTAAAAATGGTGTTTCTTTGTGTCAGGGATAATAAAACTGAACATTGTTTAAAAAAAAAAGTTGTGACCTGTCATTTCCAACACATGCTGTCTTTTCCATCACACAATGTCATCCCCATCACAACACATATTTTTTACCAAAAATGCATACAAATTGACATAATCACATTAAAAATGTTTTGTAGTCTGGAGAATTGTGCAGTTATAATTACAATTAATTGATAGATTTGATTTTGAAAACCCATGATTGTGCCATGTAAGAAATTGATTGAAGTATTAAGTAAAGGAGTTCAAAGATGTTTTTCATATAAAGAATGGAGAAAAAGGTTATTTTTAAAATCCTGAAAATAAATAGAATTATACATTAGGCCATCTCTGTGTGTGATATTTCATTGAATCATTTGAAAACACAAGGTATATTAAATCTTTTTCTGTTAATACAACTTTTTGTGGTGTGATGGAAATTATTATTCCTTCTGACTGTTTTAATAAAATCACAAAAATGGTATATTATTTAAATAAATTCAGCATAGCCACTATCAGGAAGTTGTAATACACAGGATGTAGAAATATAAACATATGAAACATTTCTCTATTTATATACATTTTTTTTTAAAAAGTTCCAGACCAAAATGGGCCGTAGTTGAAGAATCACCCGTATACAACACTTACATCACCTGGTGAAACAACCAAATATTAACCTTTAGTTCATTACAAAAGATTACACAATACAGTTGAGTGAATAAAAACAAATCAACACATGTGACGTCGGGAAGTGGGTGAATAAGCGAAAAATCTAAAAGTATCATCCATCATCATTTTTCTTGAATAACTTTTGATAGAAAGGTCGCAGAGACTCGGAACCGAGCTCCATCTGCCCCATTGGGCCTTCCGAATACAACGATACCCTCCGCGACTCTCTCGGACATCGGGACTCGGGGAAGGGGGTCAATCAAGGTCAGGCATAGGGGCTACGGAGCGCTTTGGGGAGACATTTTTTGGAATAGCTGGGCCTAGAAAGGAGCTAGAGAGATGGGACTTCCTACAAGAGGGTTTTGCAACACGCCGGACACGCTGGTCTTGGTCCTGTGCAGCTCCGGGTTTTGGAAGGTGGTGAACGTGCGAAAAATCCACTTGATCGCAGTGAGGGTGAGAGTAGGTGGTAATATCCAGGAGTGATGAGATTTTTGGTGAATAACTTTTGATAAGAAGGTCGTAGGGACATGGAAGCAAGCCGCCCCCCCCCCCCCCCCCCCCCCCCCATTGTTGGGTCTTCCGCATCCAACCGTACCATCCCCGACTCTCTACAATGTCTGGAAGTGGGTATACTGCAAAACAACGTAGGACTGATGTTTTTCTGTGGTTGACGGTAGTTTGTGTGAAATGTTGGTCCAGCAGTGAAAAATAGTTTCCGTAGAAAGTTGTTAGGAGTGCATGTCAGGCCATTGGGAGTTGAATTATGTCAACAGACATTCCACCGTGTGGTTCTGGAAGAGGCTGGAGAGTGGATGGGTTGTGGGAGGGGGAGTAAAGCGAGAGGAAGAGTGGATAAGAGAGGGAAAGTCTGAGGGTGGAGGGTAAGGGGTTAGGCTGTAGGAAGGAGTAGTAGATAGTTGGGGGTAGAGAGCTAGGGTGGGGGAATGTGAGGAGGAGAGAATGCAAGTTAATTTTCTCTCTCCTCCTGCTTGTCTTTCTTCTCCCTTTCTTCTATCTTTTCAATTACCCCTTCTCTCTCTTCCCGTGTTCCTTGAATTCCTTCTTCTTTCTCTCCTCCACCTCCTCTTTCCTCTCCTTCTTCAGCCTCTTTTCTGCCTCTTTCTTTGCCTTCTTTTCCTCCTTTTTCATCTTTGCCTTCTCCTTGTCGTTTTTTTGGGTGAGCTCCTGAAGGCTGAGGTTATTTAAGCTCCTCCTCCATTTGGCTGACTAATCGGCACCAGTACACCTCCACCTCTCTGCTCTTTGTTTGCAGATCCTGCAGGCTGAGGTTATGTGTCTGGAGGTCAGTGTTGCTCTTTGTCAGGCACTTGATGTCTTGCTCCATCTGGCTCACTTTTTTCACATAGTCGTCCTCCATCTCTCTGCTTTTTTTTTTTGCAGATCTAGAAGGCTGACATTATGTGTCTGGAGGTCAGTGTTGCTCTTTGTCAGGAGCTTGATTTCTTCCTCAATCTTATCTTCCAGAGTCTTGAATTGTATTCTCCACTCTGCCTCACACTGGATGATGTTGCCTTCTTTCTTGATCAGATTGGCCTTGATCTCCACATTTTCTGCTTCAAGAGCTTTCTTTTCCTTCAATAGGTTGTTGATGAGATCATCCTTTTCCAGGAGGACCTGGCTCAACTTCCTGTCTGTTACAGCCAACAGGCCCCTTGTCTGTTCTCTGTGTTGCCTGTCTGTTTGTGTGGGTGTGTCCTTCTCTCTGCTCTAATTGAGCACACCAGGCTGCAATCACCTCATCATCGACAGTATATCTACCCTGGGCTGTCCTCCACTCTTCACCAGATCGTTAACCGTCAACAGTATGCCAGCCAGCCATTCGCCTGCCTGCCTGCCTGCCTGCCTGCCTGCCTGCCTGCCTGCCTGCCTGCCTGCCTGTCTGCCTGCCTGCCTGCCTGCCTGTCTGCCTGCCTGCCTGTCTGCCTGTCTGCCTGCCTGCCTGCCATTTGCCTGCCTGCCAGCCAGCCATTCTCCTGCCTGCCTGCCTCTCCAGCCATTCTCCTGCCTG
>CALSBV010012112.1:1750583-1778083 GCA_943590825.1 Bovichtus diacanthus
GTGTGTGTGTGTGTGTGTGTGTGTGTGTGTGTGTGTGTGTGTGTGTGTGTGTGTGTGTGTGTGTGTGTGTGTGCGTGCGTGCGTGCGTGCGTGCGTGCGTGCGTGCGTGCGTGCGTGCGTGCGTGCGTGCGTGCGTGCGTGTGTGTGATCAGCTGCTCTGATCACTTCCACCTGTCCCTAATTACGCTCCTCCACAAAGGGGAAAGCAGAGACTAAACACACAATCTGAATCAGAAAAACCTTTATTCATCCCACAGTGCTGTGAATTTCCCTGCTGAGGGACGATTAAAGGTTTTCTGATTCTGATTGTGTGTTTAGTCTCTGCTTTCCTTTGTCTGAGCCACTTCATCTGTTCCAGTGAGTTCCACACGTTGCTCATGTTACACTCGTTTGAGCTCGTGTCCTTGTCCAGTCACTTGAAGTGTGTTTAGTCAGGTTATTTTTTGTAACTCTGTACTGTCGAGTTATTTTTGGACAGTTCTTCTTGTTGTTTTTTTTAAGTAAAGACTTTTTTACTTTTACCCCTTTTGTCTGTGGTTGTGCTTTTGGGTCCATTTCCTACTGATACCAGAGCAATGCCCTGATAAATATATTACGGGTTTGTCTTATTTTTAAGTGGCGCTATTAAAGATAAGCCTGAGGATTCTGGCCAAAATGCAAATTGAATTGATTGAAATGTGGAAACTGCATTCTCCTTTATAAATTATGAGCTCTTATTATAATTTAAAAATCTATTCTTCCTTTGGTTACAGTAAATCTTAAGTAATTAAAAAATTAAAGTAACATTTCTAATATATAATGTCCTATTATGTTCAGGACCTTTTGGGGAAAATAAAGATATATTATTAGACTATTTGCAAATCTTAATCATCTCCAAAACAGTCATTCATATAATATAATTCCTTCAAATTAAACTCCAATTAAAGTTAAGCATGAGATCATTTGCGTGATAATAACAAGTACTAGTAATAGTAGACCTGATCCCAACTAGAACATAAATATACATTTCATATACAGAACAATGTCATCGGCACTATTACAGTACAACTCCAAATAATATTATAATTCCAAGTAAATAATAAATAAGATGTGTGAACAAATGAGACTTTTGTCATCGGGTGAAAGTGCGAAAAATCAAACAAATCTTGCTGTTTTTCTTGAACAACTTTTGATAGGAAGGTCATAGAGACTTGGAATCGAGCTCTATCTCCCATATTGTGGCCATTCCACATCCAACGATACCATCCGCGACTCTCTCTGATGTCGGGAAGTGGGTTGATTAGGGTCAGGCTTAACGGATCCTTCAGTTCTTTTTCCCTTACAAATCATCCTTGATGAGGTATTCGATGTGTGTCCATATACACCAAGTCTGCAGAGAAACAGATTGGATGTTTGGCTATGAGACAACTTCACATGAACAAATATAACATGAAATATGAGCGGCAATTTTTTCAATGCAACGGCAACTTTTGTCAACACCTTTTTTTTTTTTTTTTTAAATAATCATCACAGGTTATTTCTACCTCCACTGATAGAGCCAGCAGGCGTCCTGCAGCCAGCAGCAGGGTCCCCAGAGCCTGGATCCAGGGAGGCAGATATAGCCAGTGGGATAGTAAACCCCTCTGATACCCATACAGCCACAGGGGCAGGCAGTGCAGCCCGCTCACCACCCACGTGCCAAGAGTTGTCCGAAACCCTAAAAATCACCAGATACACAGTTGAATTTCAAATTGACTTATAGAATCTGTGACTTATCTTGAGCTGCACTGTACATCAACATCAACTTATTTTACAGTGACAGACTTTTACCGTTGGCCATGATGGCTTGTATAAATCGAGGGCTGCTGATAAAGCTGTTCTTCCACTGGTCACCTCTGGCATTGTGGTTACACACATGCACACACCACTCCAGAGCAGACAGCAGCCAACCCCACTATAAGCACAATACATAAGTATATCAGACAAGAAACATTGAACCCCATCTACAATACGGTACAAGTGAAAGTGTTCCACCAGACATACAAGTATTATCT
Source organism: Bovichtus diacanthus (assembly GCA_943590825.1). NCBI lineage: Eukaryota > Metazoa > Chordata > Actinopteri > Perciformes > Bovichtidae > Bovichtus > Bovichtus diacanthus. The sequence goes on from CALSBV010012112.1 coordinate 1,752,617, forward strand.
AGTAAACGCATCATAAGTGAATCCGTACAGACAAGGTTTAGTGGTACGGCGTTCTGCTTGATGTTACAAAAACCAAGACACAGAACAGTGCAGGCAGCTGCTGGTTTAATGAGGATTGTTATGGATTAGGGTTGTAGTCAGTTACTGAATACCAATTAAATGGCAAATTTAGTAATAAGTAACGTCAGTTTTGTGATTACAAAACAAATTTCATCTAATTTGAATGCCTACTTACTTATAAAATATCACACCTTTTACTGAGAAGAAAATTTTTTCCCTCTCTTTAAAACATCTCAGAACATTTTCAATGCAAATAAAATGAATTTGCTTGGACATTCCATCTGAACTCAACACTATACTTTTTCCCACACCACAAAGTGAAACGCTTGTCCAAGAAACCCTGCGTTCCGTCGCTCTTTTCACATATATAGCGTTGGAGATCATGAAAAAAAAGAATTGACATATTTTAAAGACGAAATCAATAAACGTTATCAGGTTATCCCTGACAATGCAACTACACACACTATTGCACACTTTTTCAAATGTAAATCTGGGTTGATTACAGTTACTTCTTTTTTGTAATCCGATTACGCAATTCCAATTACATGTTGTTACAGTTACTACAAACCCTGATGATTACTTTCTTGGCAAATACTAAAAAAGGTTTGAAGCAAAGACACTGTATGCAATTGAAGCTACTGTCAATCTAAAAGAGAGGCTCATTTAAAAAGATTGATCACATAGTGACATCGCAGCCTAATCTGAGCACTTTTACAGTGTGAATGTGTGTGAATGTGTGTACTCTGTATGTTCTGAATGTCCTGCAGCCAACAGACCTCAAACAGCAGGCTCCACAGCATGCCTCTGCCCAGGTTGTCCACCACCACGTCCAGCCAGGCTCCAAACCTGGAGCTCTGGCCCAGCCTCCTTGCCAGCCAGCCGTCCACTCCTGTGCAGGAAAAAGACAGAATGCTCATGCACTCAGCAGCTGTTCCTCCTGGCAAGGCATCTTTAGGTTTTGAAAGTGGAAACAACTATAACAACGTGCCATACCTAAGATTCTGTTCTGCACTCATCAATAATACCTTTCAATTTAAAAATCACGTTGTCCATCTTTTACATGATAGGATAGGATGCAGGATAAAGGGCACATCATGGGGTACACGTCCCTACCAATATCCAGCAAATACTGAATTGTCCCTGGCAAAGCTTTTGATCAAAAAAGAAGATGCTCTAATACACCCGCTAATGAGCGATAGAATAAGATAAACCAAAAGGCAGTTTTCTAGTCTGGAGTATTAGGGACAAATCTGAGATTTAGAGAATTAAGTCATAACACTATAATATTTCGAGACCGGGCAGCTCTGTGTCTCTGTCCCAACCCTCACTTACAGAGAGCTCTGCTCTGTTTGGGGCCGTCTTCAGACTCCAGGATGCTTCCCACTCTGAAGCTGAGGGAAGTGGATGTGAGCTGCACTTTAAATCGGAAAAGGACCAGCAGCATAATAGGCCTTTTCACATTCTATTTTAGCCATGACGGTGTGACAGTGAGCCAGTATGCACAATACCAGGAGCCGGAAACTGAAGCAGCTGAATGGAATTCAGCCATCCTTCATTTATTATTCACACCTGTGCTTTTACTACTCAGACATGTCAAAATGTCTTCTGTAAACAAAAGGCCTGTCGACCTTCTTTAAAGTTGTTATTTCAGGTAAAGCACAAGTGTAATTAATAATAGCATTTATGATTACATTACATTACATTTAGCAGACGCGACTTACAGTAACTACCTACAGGGACAGTCCTCTGGAGCAACTAAGGGTTAAGTGCCTTGCTCAGGAGCTCAATGGTGGCAGCCTGGTGTTGAACTCACAACCTTCCGGTGTTCAATGGCACCAGTGCCCCATGGTGTAAAATACGACCCAGAAGCATGATTTAAAGTTGTAAAGTTATGCTGTTCACACCTTGTGACCACATAACTACAGGACAGATACTTTACCATCAAGTGCTATGAAGATTGAATAAACAAAGACAAAGGTCGCGGGTGTCTCGTGGGCAGCCCATGCAGCAAACACAAGGCCAATCCTGAAGTATCCTGAAAGAGACAAACACAACACACAGAACTACTTTTTCAACAGCCAAGTGACGGAACTGTTCAACTCAGTGACACACATCTAGTCAGTTCGAATTAATTGCGAGGTTTTTATCATTACAGTGACACATTTCAGCGTCTATGTTCTGCGTAAAATCATAGTTTAGTGACATCCATCTAATCAGCTTATGCCTACTATAATGTTCTAGCAGTCTGGCGGATGTGTGTCACCTGGGTTCGCAGTTGTCATCATGCCCACGCGCATAACACAAATACAAAGCACAATTTCTTAATTCAACCAAATGTTATCTCACCAATAATATTCGGCCAGTACAGCAGAACCTGGAGTCCCATCTTCGTTCAGTTTATGAGCGTTTCAGCGATGCCCCCAGCCCGGGCAACACAGCCTCCACTTCGAAAGCAGCCGTCAAACTAGCACCCACATTGTTTTTGAGGTTCGTGTATATAGTAGGCGTTACGGTAAGAGCGTGGACGTGTTTCAAAATAAAAGCCAGGTTCCGGTGGATGTGACAGGGAATTTCACATTCATTCAATAATGCCAGTCAGTCTGTCAATAACAACCAAACAAACACAAAATGCATAAATAATAATAAATCAAATCAAATGAATACATAATAAATGGGATGATTAATAATTAAAAATAATAATAACTACCACCTACGAACTGTATTTCAGAGAGTAATTTAATTTCAATTGTGTAAATAACAAATCAAACTTAATAATGAAGATATTTCTAAAGACCAATATGAATTCAAAAGGACAGTACATATACTCAGTGTCACTGAGAGAACATCACATTCTCATGTCGGATTTCAAAATTAAAACACTTTAAAATGTGTTATTATAGCAATATTTTTACTCGTAGTTAGATTAGAATTAAAAAGAAACGGCCCGTTGCCAGGAAATTATTTTACTTCAGATTGATAGCAGACCACCTCAGACTGTCACTGAGTCAATATCAGAACATTATGATATAGGATTTCAAAAGTAAAGCCCTTTAAAATGTCTTATTAAAGCAATATTTTCATTCATTTTAAGATTAGAATTAAAAGATGAGGCCTGTTGGCACAGATTAATTTCACTCCAGAGTGAAAGAAGAGCCCATCTGAGTGTCTCTCTCAGGTGGTCTTCTATTAATCTGAAGTGAAATCCGTTCTTGGCAACAGGCTGTTCCCTTTTAATTCTAATAACTGAAAATTTGTTCAAATATTGCTTTAATATGACATTTTTAATCGCTTTAATTCTTCAAAATCCCACATTAGCATGTCATGATATTCTCTGAGTGACAACCTGAGTACTGCTGTACTGTCATTTTGAAGTCGGATTGGAAATGTGTTCTTTGTTATTAAGTTTGACTTATTATTCGCACAATTGGAATTCAATGTTTCTCTAAAATACAGGTTGCAGGTGATATTTAATATCTTTTAATTATTAATGATTTAATTAATTAATTTTTATTGCATTTTTGTTTATTTTTTATTGACAGTCCGATATATTGAATGAATGTGGAATTACATATCACATTCACCGGAATCCCGCTTTTATTTTGAAGTCAGTTCGTCCATACTCTTACCGTAATGCCTGCTGTAAGCACGACATTTATTAATTTCATTATTCCACTTTTACATTACAGGTAATTTAGCAGACGCTCTTATCCAGAGCAATTTACAGTAACTACCTACAGGGACAGCCCCCTGGAGCAACACAGGGTTAAGTGTCTTGCTCAGGAGCTCAATGGTGGCACCCTGGTGTTGAACTCACGGCCTTCAGGAGTTTTATTTGAAAGCCTGAGTACTAGACTACCACCATCCCACTTAGGAGAAAAGCCTCACTAAGGACAACCTATTAAAAAACCTAGGAAACCTTAAAAAAAAACAACCTTTACCTAGTAAAAAGCGAAAATGAGTGGTTGCAATGTTCATATGAATGAAACTGATTACGTAATAAAAACTATAAATTGAAAATGTATTACCCTAGTTCCTCCTGGTCTACTGTACCAGTGGAGGTCGCTGTGGCGGATGTAAACCATGATGTGAGCTCGTGAGGGTAACCACAGGGTGGTGCTACTCGCACTTCTGTTCAACCCTCCACAGACATGCACACGTATTGACAGCTCGATATGAGTGGGCATAATGACTCAAAATGCATTTAGTTAATTTTCGACAAAGGGGGGAAACAGTTAATGACGTTTTTGATGCCAGAATCAAACGTTTCTGCCTGACATGTTGGTTGTTGTTGTTTTTACAAGCGTTTGAAGGAGCTGATCAACTGACCTGTAGAGTCAGATCATGTGACAGAATGGAGGCGTCGCTGAAAACATTCACCCGTTCACCACACACACACACACACCGCCTAGAACCCATTTCACAATAAACGGATAAGGCGACAAACAATTTTTGATAAACTCAGTGCACAACGTTTATTTCCCCACATCGCAATGAAATGAGGGGAGCATGGGGGCCAAAGAGTCGAGGATAGGATTCCTGTCGTATGACGAGGCCGTCAAGAGAGGTAAGCCGAAAAGCAACGGGCTAAATCCACCTCAGTTGCGCTAGCTTAGCTAACTGTCAGCTTTTAGGCTAGCCCGGTACACACGAGAAGTTTGTCCTGACCACACATTAAAATCGAGAGGTTTAAGTAGCCTTAGTTATTGGATATGGTAGACACCTGTCAAAAAACAACACACGGTCTCCATGGATCCGCTGGGATCCATTAGTCAATTCGGCATAGAAACATGTCGGAAACCCTCACGGATTTGAATTACATGTTAGGTTTAACAATAGCTAAGCCTATATTTTCTGCAGTCGTCTACCCCCAAAATACACAACGTTGGGACGCAGTAGGAAGCGTTTCCTTGTAATTAAAGCATACATAATGTGTAGCTAAACGTCGTAGTATGGATTCTGTCCATCCCGAATTGGGTTATTCTCCCTAGCAATATATAAATGAGGGTGGCTGGTATTTAAGGAGGCGAATGCCTTCGCTTATAAGCAAGGTCACTTAAAATTGACATGTTTTGACGGTGCTTGGCGTGACGTTCTCTCCATAGCTACGAAAGCGATGGTTGTGGGGCTAGTGTTGGCTAACGAGAAGGGTTGGGCTGGTTTGACAGTATTTGCCAAAACAGTTGTACAGACAGACTTGAATGTGCGCTAACTTTTTGCCTGACACTACATTGTGTCATTTAGCCTAGCTCTTATCCCTTTAGCTAGCTAACGTTGAGTAGCGTTAATGTCTGTACTGCTACTAGCTTACTTGTCTACTAGCTCGACAGTGAGTTCGCTGGGTTGCTAACTCTTCCAGCTAAGTTCACAGAGGGAAATGCCTCCAGACTGTTTGTTTTAGCTTTGGTCTGGCAGATTTCAAGCCTAGCCATGTGGTATAACCAACGCTAATCGTCAGTGTTTGTGCTAAGGGGCTGTCAGGTTGCTTCTGCTAAACTCTACGCTTACTGTGTAGTCAGGGCGTTTGGCGGAACAACAAACAGCTGTGCTTTACCTTGCTGTCGCTGCATGTAGATCCTTAGAATGGAGCTTGTGGGCATTTATTCCTAAACTGCAGGAGACATTGGTTGATCGCTTCTAAACATAAAGTAGGGTTTTGCCAGACAGGTCGGCTAGATGCATCATAGGTGCCTTTCTAAAATAATATAGCTGTCATATCTGGTGATACGCAGGATTAAATCTAGATAGAACAATCAAAGTACAAAGCTGGGTAAAGCTGTTTTGTAATTGATGCATAGTCTTGAGTGTTGGTGCACTTATGTAAGATGTGCTTGAGCATTTATCAGGAAGCACAAATCTTTTCCCTGATGGCCTTCTTGTTGCACTTTACTCCCTGGGTTGCCAATAGTGGAACTGTTGTCAGTCTTGATTCCAGGCTCTGAGATGCTGAGATACCGTTCGTGGGGTTTCTTTTTGGGGAGTTTTTCCCTTGTCTGCTGCAAGGGTCTGAGGACAGAGGATGTTGTATGCTGTCCAGCTTGTAAAGCCCCCTGAAGTGAATTTGAAATGTGTGATATTGCACTATATAAATAAAATTGGATTGATTGATCATATTCTCCCACAGAAGCGTGTGTTTGAACAACCGGTGACACATTGATTCAATTGCCTAACTGGCATCTTTGCGATATCAGCTCCTTGTGTGGTGGTTTGCATTCCTCAAGCTGATTGCCATTCCCACTCTGATGATCGCATGTGACCACAAGCTCACACACACACACACACACACACACAAGCGGTGGAATTATTCAGCCTTATCTGACCAGTCACATGGCAGCATTCCTAATTCCTACAGCAGGTTCGACTGCCACAATTATGAGGTCAGTTTTCATGGAAGCTCACTGTAGTAGGACACCAGCAGGTTAATGATCAGGAAACATCCTGTTGGAAAGAGTAGGCTTTGAAGTGTTCCTGTAGTAAACCCAGGGTCATTCAGGCCCCTTTCAAGACTCATTTTGCAGGGTTGATTATGCACTCTCTGTTGACTTAGTTCAGAGTTTCAAACCACGCTGTGATTGCTACCATATGACTGGAGTAGAAATAGTATTTCCTTTATTAGAGGGATATTCTTGTCCTCTAGAGACTCAAAATAGGTTACTCAGGTGTCTGATGCTCATGTATTTGCATCTGCCTGTCCTGCTATATGAGCATATTCTTAAATAGAACAAACTTTGAGAGAAAAGAGAATTTTGAGAGATTGAGAATTGAGAAATTTTGGCATTTACTCGTATGGGAAGAAAAATGTCCCGGTTCATCATTGGAATGCAAAATTATCATGTGTAATAAAATTTATTAAAAAGATGAATACATTTTTTTTAAAAAGGCACAAGACTGCTGTGTACATTACTTAAAAAGAAAAGTCTTCTGATGTCCAAATATTAAATCAGCTGGGTTGCTTGCAAGGGTATTAGGAGTCAAACATGTTAAATAACTTCACCAATTTAAATAAGTCGAGTTTTTAATTTTCAATAACTTCTGGTGCACTGTTTGTTCCTGATTGAATGGCAACGTTCAAGGAAATGTATTGCCATTGTGCAGCACATGTTTATTTAGAGTTTAGAGGATGAGTGCAGGAGTCTCACAGCCTGAGGAAAGAAGCTGCTCTGGAGTCTGGAGGTTCGATAGCAGATACTTCTGTATCTCTGGCCAGATTGCAGCAGGGTGAACAGGCTGTTGCTGGGATGGGTATTGTCCTTCAATATCCTTTGGGCTTTTTGCAGACACCTCTTCTCCCCAATACCGCTGATTCTGGGTAGATGGGTACCAATGATGTTCTTGGCAGTTTGAATCACGCGCTGCAGAGCCCTCCCGTCCTGGGCCAGTTTGTAATGCTTCCAGCCAGGATGCTTTCTGTTGCTCCTCCGTAAAAGTTAACAAGAACTTGGCAGGGGAATTTTGCCTTTAAGTTTTCTTTGAGAAATACAGCTGCTTTTTTTTTCACCAAGACGGAGATGTGATGACCATGTCAGGTTGTTTGTGACGCTGATTCCCAGGAACTTATAACTGTTTACTTCCTCGACCTCAGCTCCACCGATGTAGACAGGGTGTGTTTTTTCATCTCCTTTTTTAAAAAAATCGACGATCAGTTCCTTTTTTGGTTTTGCTGACGTTGAGAAGTAAGTTGTTTGACCACCACTCTGCAGGATTCTTGATTTTCTCTCTGTATGACGAGTCATCGTTGTTTGAAATCTGGCCAATGATGGTAGTGTCATCCACAAAGTCTTGAAATGCTCAATTTAAAAAAACAAAAAAAACTTCATAGCCCTGGGCAGCTGAATTAAGCTCATCGTGTCCTTCAATGTACAATATTGATGGAATGAAAAAAATGTGTCACTAACAAATCTGAATAATCTTTAACCTTGTGGTGTTGTGAAATTATCCAGCAGGGTAGTGTGATTCTATGTCGGGTAGGTTAATGTTTAAAGTAATCTCCTTTTTTGAAATGGCAATTTACAGTGGAGAAGGAAGTAGCCGCTGACTGTATATCCCTGCAATGGATAATGCCTGATACTGTTCAACTACCAGAACCTCTGTCTGCCCTTGCCAGTGGTGTTGACTCACCTTGATGATAATCTTTAAGCAATAGATTGTGGAACTGTTCTATTGCCTTGCATGTTGTAAGACCTGACACCTGACTGTTTGACCCCCGACCTACATGCAAACATGTTCAAAGAAAAAATGTTTCATTAAAGCTGGATCACTTAAACATAGCCCAACTATCTCACTATCTGTTTGTATAGACAGGCCAGAGGATAATAAATAAGGATATATAAACGGGCCGTATGTCCTATGCGTCCATAATGTTCTTATTAATCAGGTTCGTAGATTGTCCGAGAGTCCCTGGAACACCTTCACCGTCCTTTTGAACCTTTCGTGGTTGACAACCACATAGTTCCGTAATGCGACAACCATGGTCGTGACTAACTAACTGCTCTGACACACGCAGCCTAACAGTCACCCGAGAACTACTTTGCTTCGCATTTCTGGTCGACGTCAGCAGGCCTCATCTGCTGCTTTGCATTCTTACCTTGTGCTCCCCGGTTTGTGGATGCTCATTTTCCTAATGCTGCCACAAAGTCTTCCAGGATGGTGTCTGCTGTGGAAACATGGGCAAGCTGGTTTTTTAAAAAAAAATTGTTGTTGTTTTGTTTCAATTTCCATAATAGATGTATTACAATATTATATTTTTTTAGGTTGGCTGAAGATAGCAGGACTGTCTTTGTCTTGAGCAATTTATTGATTACATGCATCCTCCATTTAAGTAATTTTATGCAAGTCGGTAATGTTTATTTTTCCTTCATAAATGACTGGAATGTTTGCAGGGATCAGTGTAACATTTAAATGTCAGTTTGGTTGCGTCCTTGATCCGTGAGCTACTCAATTATTTTGGCCCTAGACTTCCTGCAACTGGTATAAATCAATAACGTATAGTCTTCAGTCCTTAATTTATTAGCAACGGTGCATAACAAGTGTGAGTGTTGGCTACTCTCCTTTTCTCTACCCACAACGATGCAGTGCACTAAGCTTTGCCTCATCTAAAATAAAGAATACAAAACTGAAACAACAACAATTTACCAAGTGGATTAGCCATTGTCTAAGTATTATAAATTACTATATTATAAAATTATTGAAATTAGTCTTTTAATGCTATGACAAGGTCTGATGCAATGCGTAGATTTGCCCATATAACACAGCTGCACGGTGCACACTTCAGATTTTGTAACCAATCCAATTTAGGTAACGTGCTTGACAATTGGTCTCATTGAAGGATGTGAATTGTCAAATTGTCAAATGAACTCAAACGCATCATGCTCCAAGTTTTTTTTTTTTTGCTGCTTGACACAAAAGGAAAACTCGCACGGTTCTCATATTCCTTGACTAATCCAGTGTTTAGACCCGCCACAGTTTCATGATGAACTGTAAATTTGACACTTCTCAACTAATAGTGTCAAATTATGTCCTGTTAAAAGAACACATCAGACTTTCTGTGAAATTTTAAGTGAGCCTGTACTTGTTATTATCAATTTAGATGACGTTATTGTGTATCATGATACCCCGATATTTAATTTCATCATGATATGATCCCATTGAAAGACGATAAGTTGTCATATTGAATTAACGTCCAGCCCTACGTCAATGTGAATCATTTGGTTTGATTTTGAGAATTTAGAAATTGTAATTTCCTTTTTAAAACACTCCACAGCACCTAATTGTTGTTGTTTGATAATTGACCTTTTACCTTCATATTACCGTCACTGGACTTTACAGCCTCCAGTAAAAAAAAAACAAAGCTTATGCTAAACAGAGTTGAGTTTAGTATCATGAGGATTCGTAGAACCAATTCATAATTGGCTCTGAAAATAGAAATAATATATTGTTATTATATGTTGATTTTCTCTTTTAAAACCCCATTAAACAGCAGCCTCATGCTGGATTTTTGGTGTCATGCCTGCAGGTTAAAGGATCTTTTTAAGAACAACGCTCCCTGTATGTTTCCGGCTGCATGTGCTTCTGTTGACAGTTCACTTTTACTAAAAGGTCATTGGGGCTCATGTGAGTTCAGTATTTGCATGCTGTTCCACACGCCTCCTTGCTCCCTGCCTGGACGTTTTCAGTCTTGCTGGTAGCAGCAGGCCAGCCGGACACAGCTTATTTCATAGGATAGCAAGCATTGAGTCAAAGCAGAAGTGTGAGTGTGTGTGCGTGTGAGAATAGCTATTGAAGACTGTTTGTGTGTGCAGTTGCAGAAATCAGACCCATTGTTTGCTCTGCATTGAATGGTAGCTATTGCAGTTAATGCAGCCCAGTGTCCTAGAATACACCCATTGCATCACAGCATCAACAATACACAGTATTCTCTATAATGTGGACTTCTTTGTTTTTCTTCCCCATTTGTCCATCTAATTGTAACAATTTTGCTATTATGTGGTAGTACTATAAGTTGCCTCTCTAGTATAATAGAACACCTCTTCACTCATTTACAAACTAAACATTTGCTCTACGTGCTATTTGGATTTTCAGTTGCAGTACTTTGACATGCTGCTGTCTAACTTGGCTTAAGTGAAACAAGAATCAGACCCTCATATGAGAAGAAATGAGAGCCAGTCAGAGTTGAATTTCATACATTTAAATTTGTCATGCTGATGATAACTATTAGGGCTGAAAAAAAATGATTCTTTTCAATATTGATTTTCTTTAATGATGGTTTTGTCTGTCCATTACCATTTCCCAGAGCCTAATTGGACATCTTTATTGTGCATCTTTTGTCTGACTAGCAGCCCAAAACCCAAATATATTTATTATACACTGATATGAAATTGAAAATGTGGCATTCTTTTCATGATAAATGACTTGAATGAGTAATCAATTATCAAAGGTTGCAGGGCGCGGTTTCACAGACACCTCGTTTCTTTGCATGTGGGAAAATAAATAACGTTTCTCACATACAAAGACACACAGAGACAGACCTGCTGAATGTGAGGCGCACTGGTGTGTCCAATGAAAATGTTTCGTCGCACTTGACAGATTAATGGTCAGCACTAACGTTTATAGAATAATTATTCAGAGTCACCTGGTGTCTTCAACAAGGTAAATAATGGTAAATGGACTGTTTTTATACGGCGCTTTTCCAATCTTTGCGATCACTCAAAGCGCTTTACAACACATGTCAGCATTCAGCGGCTACCGTACATACAAGGCGCCACCTGCTCATCAGTAGTGATAAACCATTGGCCATCGGGAGGTTCAGTATCTACCCAAGGACACTTCAACATGTCGACCGCAGGGGCCGGGGATCGAACCACTGACCTGTGGACGAGCACTCTACCTCCTGAGCCACAGCCGGCCACTTTATGATGTTTACTTTTAATTTCAATAACATGCTGTTCAAACGCAGTCTGTGCGGTCTCTTTGTACCGAAGAGAAGGTGAATGGAGGAGGACTGTAGTGAGCTGTAATAGGCTGGCTTGTTGGTCTATTCACCTTCTTCCAATGAAGCGTCACTGACGGACAGCCTGCTCTGGCTGAAATGTCAGCAGGCTGTCCGTTAACCACCGTGTCACTGTGGCACTGGAGTGGGACTTTCCCACGGGCCCAATTACAGAACTAAAGTCAGACAAAGTTATACGAGACATCACAAGTGGATAGAAATTGGTGAATAAACGGAAACCAATCTGTAGTGCCAGAAAGCTGATTTGTTTAATGTACTTTGTTGAGATCAAATAAGATGCTTATCATAGAATGTGTACTAGGCTATATTATGCTCTCAGGGAGTTCCAGTGGAAACCAAATGTGTATGTGTTGGCTAAACAACATTTGCATTTTTTTTGTGTGTCTTTAACCTTTTTATTTCACCCAGGACTGTTAAATAATTTTGATTAGGGCTGGGTATCAAACTAATACTTTATTAAACATTTTGAGGGCATTTGTGTGCACTTACTACAGAGAGAAAGAAGCAACGAATGTCCCTGGCCGGACCTGAACCAGGGGCATTGCAGTTCGCGTTTGGAGCCCCAACCCCCCCAAACCACGGGTGCACCCCCCAAAATGTGTCTTTCTCGAGTGTCAAAAGGTCAAGGGTTTAGAGTTGGCATGAAATGCCTGTTCAGATTCTCACTCTTGTTTACCTATTATACCTAAATATATTTTATATATATATATATATATATATATATATTATAAATATATAATGTTTAGCTAAATAAATATATATTGAGATTTAAATAGTCCTTTTGAAAATTGTAGATTATATGTTAATATGATGTATCTAAGACGTTTGGGGTTTTGCCCGTTACAATTTCCCCACAGAGCCCAACCATGCAGAACCAAAATATATTAAATTTGTTATCGCATAAGTCAAAGAAAAGCCTCCCAAAGTCCTCACAATCGAGAAGTTAGAACTGTATTTCACTGTATAATCACTAGTATTTTTGCTTAAACATGAATTACACAATTCATCAAATAAACAAAATAGATCAACTAATTAATTACTTGCGGAATTGCTTTAGCTCTTCAGATATCATATTGGTATCGAAACGTTTCAAACAATACCCGGTCCTAATTGTAATACAAACGCTGTGCAGTTATAAAGCCTAGCCTACTCCACAAGCTACGCTATAACCACGGTTTAGTGAAGATGAATACATTCTCGTGTGTCATAAAGCTATGAAAGATAAGGTTTTTATTGCAGACAATGTAGCATTAGTGAGGAGGAAGGAGACACAGGCTGATGATTTGGCTCTTCAGTGTCTCCACAGAAGATTTTGTGCTTCTCGTCTTGTGAATACAGTCAGGTCTCACCTTACATGACACACAAGGGGTGCTCTAATTTCTGTTGCTGGAGCTTAGTGCACGCTGCAGATCCGCGTGTATGATTGGCTGCCTGCCGGGTTGCTAAAGCCTGTGATTCAGCACTCTGGCACTAATCAGTCCTGCACTCCAATTGGGTGGCTTTGGCCACATATTTGTTATGGTCTTCGAAGCCCCCTGTTGTGAGAAGGTGGACACCCTGCTGTCCTGGGACACATTTCCCACTGTGTCACTTAAGGCAATTTTAAAAAATGCAACCAGTGAAAGCCGTGGTCATTACTCACACAGGTATACCCAAAAAGGTCATTTAACAGTTGCTCTTATCCAGAGCGACTTACAGTAACTACCTACAGGGGCAGTCCTCTGGAGCAACTCAGGGTTAAGTGTCTTGCTCAGGAGCTCAATGGTGGCAGCCTGGTGTTGAACTCACGACCTTCTGGTGTCCTATTTGAAAGCCTAGTACTAGACTACCACCACCCCAATTATTAAAAAAGAAACTACAATAGATTTTTTTTTAAATCTAGAAGAGCCATATCAGTAAATCATTTTTGTGCCATGTGGATAGAATTACACAACCTCTCCAATCTCTTCATAGCCAGGAAATAAATACGGAACTTCAAATGCAGCTTTGAACCAACAGCATTTCCATTGGCGTGGTCCTCAACGTAACCTAAAATAAACTCTTTTTTTTTATAACTCAAAACAACTTCATCATCATTAGTGTGGATATCATTAATTGAGATAGCTGTTCAGTTACTTGGTGCCTCAGGAAACGATTCCTTTGTTTTAATGGAGCGCAGTGAAGCATTTCTGACCGCAGCTGTACTCGGATCACGGTGTGTTACAATAAGCAACAGACTGGACATAGATGGGACCTTTTTAAATAACTGATATATTCCAAAAAACATATAGAGACACCAAAGAAATGGTACAAATCAAAAGCCTACAAAATCAAACTTGATGTGTATGGCTTCGGGAATACATTAGACCTTTTTCACACCATTAATGGACTTTTATGTTGCGTCAGTCATCCGGACTGACCACTCTGTAAACTACTCTCCATCATATCTTACCAAATAAAAATAAAAAAACATGCAAAAATACAAAATCATCTGTCAATGAAATTATTCCATCAAATGAATGTTTTGACATCTTGAGAAATATGCTTATTTGTTTGTTTTTTTCCAAGAGTTAGATGGGAAGATCTATCTAAATATGAAGCGGATCACTACATCTGCTAAGCTTAGCATAAAGACTGGAAATGGTGGGAAACAGCTGGGCTGGCTCTGCACTAAATAACAGCTTATGTCTCCTTTTGTTAAATTGGTACAAAAAACTGAAGCGTAAAAGTAACACATGGTTCCGTACGGGACTATTTCCTAGCTGGTTGCAATGACTTCCTTGAGTCTTGTCACTGTGGGGTTGCCAGACAGCCAATGGAAACTCCAGGAAGACACTGAATTAGTTCCCATAACCCCCATAAAACCACAACTTTGCATTTAATTTGCTGCTTCACCTGTCATATAAACGTCCCACACACAGCACATTTAAGGAAATGAGGGAATTAGGGGGATTTATATAAAAGCTCTGTCGTGAAAATAAGTTGGAAGAAGGTGCAATAAAACCTTGAACATCGGCTTTCATTTTGACAGCTAATTTACTTAAAGTCCCAACAATTCCTCATCAATTCTGTCAAACAGCAGCATCCTGGTATCGCTGTTGAGGGCAGTTTCCTTTTTAATGTATTTGCATCATTAGCTTCCTGAGATCACTTTGTTTGTGCAGTAGGCAGTGCAGACAGTAAGGATGTTTGGAAGAGAGAGAAGTAAAAAAAAAAAAAAAAAAGTAGTCATGTATTTGTAGTATTTGAACAAAAGAGGATTCATGCAGCCAAGGCCGTTCTTTAAGGACAGTTGCTTTGCCTTTTTAAAGCTGGAGTGGAGGGGCAAAAAGTGTGTGTGTGTGCCTGTGTGTCTGTGTGTCTATGTGTCTGTGTGTCTGTGCATTGTGAGTTTCCTTTTCTAACCCTGCCATCAAATCTCAACCGTTGATTTCATGGGTTATTCAGTTTTGTTGTTATTTGGACTGTGAGATAGAGGTGTTTATTCATGTCCAGTGCGTTACTAATTTAAGTCATTTTATTTTCCTAGTCACGACTCATACATTGATTATCCCTTATTTGTTTCCTCTTGCTTCGTTAAAGGCAGTAGTTCGGAAGGAGGCGAGAATTTCAGTGCATTTCTTTTCCCCACCTCCATTGCCTGGAACTACTTTTGACAGCTTTTAAAGTTAAATTACATGGTGTTGTTTGTTTTACAGAACTTGTGGTCTGCGGATGGAGATCCAAGGCTTCCTTTTGTGTTTGAGATTTTAATTGATTTGATAAATCAATTTGGGGTTGGAGAATAATAGTCATGGGTAATTCAAGTTCAGATGAGATGTATGTAGGCTACTTTAACTACTTGCAGTCAATGTACAAAATGTATGAAGTACACCGTTGTGGAGAAACCAAGTAAAAACTATTATCTTTTTTTTTATTTAGTTTTTTAAAACCATAAAAGAGAGGCTGTAGGAGTATTGTTAAATGTTGAAACTGTAAAGCCTTACCTTACAGTAGCTTCTGCTCAGTATTGGTAGGATATTCCTACCGTAATAGTTTGGAGTATTTTGTAGTTAGAACTTTTGCAGTTGTAATTCCTCACATGACTTTGTAATAGAAGAAATAGATAAACGTGTGTGTGTGTGTGTGTGTGTGTGTGTGTGTGTGTGTGTGTGTGCCAGCTGGGTGGACTTCACATTTTAAACCTGAGGCCATATGGACTCTATTGCCCTCTACAGGCTGGTGTCAAGAGTCTATAACCAGATGTGACTGACCTAAGCATGATCTAAACATGTTTCAAAATAAAAGACCAATGCGATTTTCTTTTAAGTAGTACAGTACCTCCTGGGTTGCTCCTTTTGTACAGATTGAGTGCGCAAAGTTGGGATGAGGTTTTCAGTAGCTGAATTTCCATACAGTTGGTATAACTGTACTGTGATCAATTGTAGTCAGAGCCCAAGATGTAGCACGACATGAGTGTTTTACATTACATTATATTATTGTACATTACATTAGGAAACCATTTACCGATTTCTCCTCAAACAAATAACAAAAAATGAACTCAAAATGAAACGCCCACCAAGGCACCAGGGAGCAAATTTTACACATGGAAATAAATCCATTGTCCAGACATCCATCCATCCATCCATCTTCAACCGCTTATCCGGGGTCGGGTCGCGGGGGCAACAGCTCCAGCAGGGGGCCCCAAACTTCCTTTTCCCGGGCCACGTTGACCAACTCTGACTGGGGGACCCCGAGGCGTTCCCAGGCCAGTGTGGAGATATAATCTCTCCACCTCGTCCTGGGTCTTCCCTGTGGTCTCCTCCCAGCTGGCTGTGCCTGGAACACCTCCCTAGGGAGGCGCCCAGGGGGCATCCTTACCAGATGCCCGAACCACCTCAACTGGCTCCTTTCTACGCAAAGGAGCAGCGGTTCTACTCCGAGCTTCTCTCGGATGACTGAACTCCTCACCCTATCTCTAAGGGAGAAGCCAGCCACCCTTCTGAGAAAATCCATTTCGGCCGCTTGTACCCGCGATCTCGTCCTTTCGGTCATGACCCAACCTTCATGACCATAGGTGAGAGTAGGAACGAAGATAGACCGGTAGATCGAGAGCTTTGCCTTCTGGCTCAGCTCTCTTTTCGTCACAACGGTGCGGTAAAGCGAGTGCAATACCGCGCCCGCTGCTCCGATTCTCCGGCCCATCTCCCGCTCCATTTTCCCCTCACTCGTGAACAAGACCCCTAGGTACTTGAACTCCTTCACTTGGGGTAAGGACTCATTCCCTACGACTCATTCCCTACCCGGAGTAGACAATCCACCGGTTTCCTGCTGAGAACCATGGCCTCAGATTTTGAGGTGCTGATCCTCATTCCAACCGCTTCACACTCGGCTGCGAACCGATCCAGTGAGTGCTGAAGGTCACAGGCTGATGATGCCATCAGGACCACATCGTCTGCAAAGAGCAGCGATGAGATCCCAAGCCCACCAAACTGCAACCCTTCCTCCCCCCGACTACGCCTCGATATCCTGTCCATGAATACCACAAACAGGATTGGTGACAAAGCGCAGCCCTGGCGGAGGCCAACACCCACCGGGAACGAGTCCGACTTACTGCCGAGAACCCGGACACAACTCTTGCTTTGGGCGTACAGGGATTGGATGGCCCTAAAAAGCGCCCCCCTCACCCCATACTCCCGCAGCACCTCCCACAGCATCTCCCGGGGGACCCGGTCATACGCTTTCTCCAGGTCCACAAAACACATGTAAACCGGATGGGCATACTCCCAGGCCCCCTGCAGGATCCTTGTGAGAGTGAAGAGCTGGTCCGTTGTTCCACGGCCAGAACGGAATCCGCATTGTTCCTCTTCAATCTGAGGTTCGACTATCGGCCGAACCCTCCTTTCCAGCACCTTGGAGTAGACTTTACCCGGGAGGCTGAGCAGTGTGATACCCCTGTAATTGGCACGCACTTTCTGGTCCCCCTTTTTAAACAGGGGAACCACCACCCCGGTCTGCCACTCCTTAGGCACTGTTCCCGACTTCCACGCAATGTTGAAGAGACGTGTCAGCCACGACAGCCCCTCCACACCCAAAGCCTTCAACATTTCTGGACGGATCTCATCAATCCCCGGGGCCTTGCCACTGTGGAGTTGTTTGACTACCTCAGTGACTTCCACCAGGGAAATTGCTGATGATCCCCCATAATCTTCCAGCCCTGCCTCTATCAAAGAGGGCGTATTAGTCGGATTGAGGAGTTCCTCAAAATGCTCCTTCCACCGCCCGAGTACCTCCTCAGTTGAGGTCAACAGTGTTCCATCCCTGCTGTAAACAGCTTGGATGGTTCCCCGCTTCCCCCTCCTGAGGTGCCGGACAGTACGCCAGAAGCACTTTGGTGCCGACCGAAAGTCCTTCTCCATGGCTTCTCCGAACTCCTCCCACACCCGCTGCTTTGCCTCTGTCACGGCCGAGGCCGCTGCCCTTCGGGCCTGTCGGTACCTTGCAACCGCCTCTGGAGTCCCCCGTGATAACATATCTCGGAAGGACTCTTTCTTCAGTCGGACGGCTTCCCTGACCACCGCGGTCCACCACGGTGTTCGAGGGTTACCGCCCCTTGAGGCACCTAAGACCTTGAGGCCGCAGGCTCCCGCCGCAGCTTCAGCAATGGAAGCTTTGAACATTGACCACTCAGGCTCAATGCCCCCAACCTCCACAGGGATGCCAGAGAAACTCCGCCGGAGGTGTGAGTTAAAGGTCTCTTGGGTATGGGCCTCCTCCAGACGTTCCCAGTTCACCCGCACTACCCGTTTGGGCTTACCAGGTCTGTCCAGACTCTTCCCCCACCCCCTGACCCAACTCACCACCAGATGGTGATCAGTTGACAGCTCCGCCCCTCTCTTTACCCGAGTGTCCAAAACATGCGGCCTCAGATCAGATGATACGATTACAAAATCAATCATCGATCTTCGGCCTAAGGTGCTCTGGTACCATGTACACTTATGAGCATCCTTATGTTCGAACATGGTGTTTGTTATGGACAGCCCATGTCTAGCACAGAAGTCCAATAACAAACAACCACTCGGGTTGAGATCAGGGAGGCCGTTCCTCCCAATCACGCCTCTCCAGGTGTCTCCATCGCTGCCCACGTGCGCGTTGAAGTCTCCCAGTAGAACTATGGAGTCCCCTACTGGAGCCCCCAACAGGACTCCATTCAGGGTCTCCAAGAAGGCCGAATACTCTGAACTGCTGTTCGGTGCATATGCACAGACAACAGTCAGAGTTTTCCCCCCCATAACCCGTAGGCGTAGGGAGGCGACCCTCTCGTCTACCGGGGTGAACTCCAACGTAACGGCACTCAGCCGGGGATTTGTGAGTATCCCCACACCCGCCCGGCGCCTCACACCCTGAGCAACTCCAGAGAAGAATAAGGTCCAACCCCTATCCAGGAGTACGGTTCCAGAACCGAGACTGTGCGTAGAGGAGAGCCCAACCAGATCTAACTGGTAGCGCTCCGCCTCCCGCACAAGCTCCGGCTCTTTCCCCCACAGAGAGGTGACGTTCCACATCCCCAGAGCCAGCCTTTGCCGCCCAGGTCTGGTCCGTCGAGGTCCCCGACCTTCACTGCCACCCGTCTGGCAATGTACCCGACCCCAACGGTTCTTCCTGCGGGTGGTAGGCCCACATGATGGAGAGGGGGGGGTGCCACGTTGCTTCTTCGGGCTATGCCCGGCCGGGCTCCGTGGCAAACCCGGCCACCAGGCGCTCGTTGACGGGACCCCCTTCCAGGCCTGGCTCCAGACGGGGGCCCCGGGCTTCCTCCGGGCAGGGTCACACCTCACCTGTTGCATTGGGGTTCTTGAACCATTCTTTGTCTGGCCCCTCGCCTGAGACCAATTTGCCATGGGAGACCCTACCAGGAGCACTAGGCTCCCGACAACACAGCCCTCAGGTTCATAGGAGCACCCAAACCCCTCCACCACGGTAAGGTGATGGTTCTCGGAGTCATCATGACGTTTTGTGCTGTTTATTTTAGCCGTTTTTGCAAGCAAACAAACAAAGAGCAATGTCAGCTGTCTACCTATATACAGTATGTAGATTCATCTGGTGGCATTAATAATTACTCAAATGAACTAAAATATTGAAACTATTGATACCAATGTTTATGATCAAATTATTTACAGCTACTCTTCATACAAAATGGCAATAAAATAAATAGATGTTTGATTATTAAATAGTACAAAACAATGAAAAGCTCCTACAGTTAGCTACCAGTAACAGATTGTTGGTGGAGAGCTGTGGTTGCCTGGGTGAAATGAGAAAAAGAACAAAAGTGGGGGTAATGAGCTCAACGTCGCAGCTGACATCACATTACTGCAGCACTACTTTTCCAGTACTACTGATGCACGTTTTAAAGAAATCATGTCAGTTGTACAGAGATGTCTTGCAGTGAGTGGATTTATATGTTACTTTGCTACACTCCAGCATAGGAATCTGTAACAAAACTAACATATATCTTGCTATATATATTTGCTGAACACATGCGATCCGTGTGTTATGGTACACAAAGGTGAAAAACCTTCAGCATGTGCCCACATACTAAGACTACCTTTTAAAAAAAAAAAATAATAATAATAATAATAAATAAATATCTATTGTTTTTCTTGATGGTCATTTAGTCTATAAAATGTCAACAAATGTGTTTTGCCCAAGCCCAAATTGAAGTCCTGAAATTGCTTCTTTTGTCTCTTTGTCTCTCAACAGTCCAAAATCCTGAACATATTCTATTAACAATTATATGAAACATAATAGAGCAGCTGTTTTTATTGCCGGCCACCTCCACTAACGGCCACTGTGGGACGTCTCACTTTAAATGAAGACGTCTATGTGTGTTGGCCAGTCATCTGCAATGCAAGTTGAAATGGGGGAAATGCCGCTGATGCCGAATTCGGAGGGTCAAACTATTGTTGCCATATTGGACTAAGCTACAAGGACATAGTTGATCTCACCCTACAAAGGCCATTTTACAGGAGTGTTGGGAGCATAATGAGTCCAGATTTTACAGTTTTGGGTGGATAGGGAAGGCTCGGGCACAAAATGTAGGTCTGTGAAAACTAAGCCCCACTTTTCCATTATTATTATTATTATTATTATTATTATTATTATTATTATTATTTTGTATCTTCTGCTCCCCACTCCAGTCAGGTAGGTGGCAGTAATGCCCCAAATCGTTGGTTGCACACTGCCAAAAATGTTAATAAAAATAAGTGTTTGCCAGTCTGAACTTTGACTTTCTTCCAAGGCGTTCACGAAACCTGGGCCATGCACAATAAATGGGGCTTTGACTTCATTCAGGCTATATTATTTTCATGGCAGATTTTGCACTCATGATGCGTAAACTATAACGTTGCTAGCGTAAATGTGTGCATAGACTCACTTCAAAACCCAAGAAGCAGCAGCACGAGCATCGCACCAGTTGATCCAAAGTCACATTTGTATTAATGTTCGGTCAGTTGACCTATTGACTTGCTGAGTCATAGTGGCTTCAGCACTAGTGTCTCCACGGCTCTACTGGTGAGTGGCCGTGATCCAGTTCAATCAACAGCACATTGCATAGGGTGGAGCTCAATCCGGAACACTCCATCAGTGTTTGATCTGGATGTAGTGACAATATAGCTGCGCGTTTCATTGTTTCAAGGTAATTGTTGTGCTGTCACATACTGACATAGCTTTGACCTGAAGTGGAAGCCGTTACCAGAGGGCAGCAGAGGACAAAAGGATGTGTGTTGTATCAAGTGCTGCTGATGGTTACAGCTCTGTACAAACGAGCGTGCGCGCGTGCGTGTGGTAGCCAGGAGCAGGACAGCACTGAGGTACTGAACATTAATTTCTCATGTCTAAAACTGTGCCTTCCCACTGTGAGCGTAATATACCCCATACATACTTTGGATGGTATAAAGGGACAGCATATCGTGCAGTCCACTTGTTTACTGTTTTACCCATCCCTTATCTGTGTGACCGGATTATCATTTGGCTGACCAGACTTGATTGCTCTCAAACTACATAAATACATTAAAACATTAATCAATTGTCAAAATGAAGCGTAAATAAAAGACAATAGTTCTATTACTGCTATTTAAGATATTTAGACTCTCTGGGCTTCACCTCTATACAGGTGTTATTTTAAGAATCCTTAAAACTTACATCCCACTTCAAGTCGGACAGAAATCTTACGGTCTGCGTTGTTTTTGCACTGATTCTGCATCAAGCCTGGCTCATCTCAAACGAGCCGGTTGTAACCTGACACTTTCCACTACTACTACTCTCCTCCGTCATGCTGCAATGTTGCTGCTGCAGCTCCTTTCAACGCCACCATCTCATTGTCATGTGCTAAGATTTGAGCATTAAAACTGAATTCTAACAGAATCCGTGTCACTGCTCGGAGTCTTTAAGAGCTCCCTCTGAGAGCCTTTTCTGCCGAGTCCAACTGTATTACCATTTGCTCGAAATGAAGATGGACAAAAACAAAAAAAGTCTTACTGAAATATAATTGGCTGTTGACACATCGGCAAACTGTTATGGGCTGACGTATCATGACCAACCACTATTATTATTATTATTATTATTATTCATCATTGCTTTTTGATTGTCGACATAATCAGCACTGTGGGTATAAATAAAATTCTGGTGACTTGTTTATCATGTGGAAGCTGCAAACCCTGTCTCATTAGTCAGACATCGCCACAGTAGTGTCAAGGTGTTGATGACATAGAAATTGTTCAGTACAAGGCCGTGGTAAGGGGTTAACCTCTGATCCACTGTAGCTCAGGCGTGTGTGTGCGTGTGTGTGTGTGTGACTATTTTTGGGTTCTTTTACCCAAAACATACAAAAACAAACATTATTTCCCTCATCAAAAGCAGTGTTGCATATAGTTATGATCAAATCATAGAAAATGACAGAAAACGTGATATTTGAGCTCAAAAGCAATTTGTCTTTCCAAAAACAATGTCCTTGTTACTCAGAATAACCAAAATCTATATTTGGTAGAAAATAGTGAAACTAGGCTAAAGTTAAATTTAAACTACTGATTATAACATACACTGTTTTTCAGTTGTTTCGCAGTACTTACTGTAGGTAGCAGAGTTTACATATGTATTTATTTTTAATTTTTAAATGAAGAAACAAAGCATAGCGAATTTTCTTATAATCGCATTTCTTTTCCTGTCTTTCTCTCTCTAGTCACTGATGTGGAATTGAAGCGGCTGAAAGATGCCTTCAAAAGAACCAGCGGCATCACCTATTACATGACCCAGCAGTGCTTCTACAGGGAGGTGCTGGGAGATGGAGTTCCCCATAAAGTTGCAGAGGTAAGAGTAATGTCACACCATGTACCATTAACCACGATGGTTACTCTGAAGTGACGGGTTACAGTGAAACGCTGAATGCTATATGCAATATAGGTCAGCTTTAAGTCGGTCAGTTTTTTTTTTGGTGCTAACTAGACAAATTGGAGAAGACTTCGTTGAGTGTGTTGTGGGACGTAGGGATCAATATTGGCCCTCGATAGCATTACAGCTAGCGACTTCCTGGCAAAGGGTATAGTAACAAGGAGATACCTGGAGCTCCCCTGTGTCCTCCTCCCCTAATTAAATGCCATGCATCCAGAGAAGGGATCCAGCACAGATACTGTAGGTGGATTCTTAATAATACTACTAATATCGACTTCTTTTTAGCTGCGGTCTTCCTCTAATATAAATAACAGCACAACGTCCACCCCTGCATACCACTCGAGGACTGTAAGGTCCCATGAAGGCATAATTACTTCCTTAATGTCGCGTATTTCCTCTTCAAAGACCATGACGTGGCCCGGACATTAGACATCAAGGGATCGCTCTTCAGTGTGCACCAAAGGGCCATCCCTTACGGAGAATGACGGTAGGAATAGCCCACCTGATCTAGGCCCTTGTAAACTGGTCCACAAAATATACAGCATGCATCAAAATTACAGGTAGAATTATGTCCGTGTTCAACTTTATTGTCTGGCGTATAAAAATGCAATGAAATGCTTGTGCTCAGTGGCACTCTCTACTGTACACAAGGGGCCCACATCCCCAGGCGACAACAGAAAAAAAGAAACACTACATACAAAGTGCGGTGCATATGGGTGTGTATGCATTGACAAAACATACCTCGTCTTCAGATTGCATCGATTAGGCCAGAAAGATTATTGATATTGTTATATTTACCATCCCTCTCTCTTAGACAGCCATGGCCCTTTCCCTTGTCCTGTGCATGAGCACAAACACCCCCTGTTGCTGATTGGCTGGAACAGTTCGAGCCACTTTGTTTGTGTCTAGTTTACAGACAGCTAGCGGACCGTGAGGAGATATTTGGTGAATTTGGCAAAAAGTGTATTGGATTAGAATCGCAGACTCTACCTCTAAGGCAGATAAATGCTATGTAAATACAGTTAATTTACCATTGAACACGACAGCACGTGTCTTCTCTCTCCTTTCTCTCAACGTCTCTGCTTCCTCTTCTCTTGTCACCATGGCAGCAGTTACTGAGATCTAAAGTTACTGCCGGTCTCTTCGAATAGCAACATGGCTGCTGCACATTCTCACAGTTCAAAGAAAGCCTGAGCCTAATCAGCCAGTCAAGACACAGACGTGTTCTTTTTAAAGTTCATCTCAGTAAAAACCTAAAACACTTTCTTCTTTTGATTGTTTGCTTGTGTTGCGTGATGATAATCTACAGATTCAGTGATCCTCAACCTCATACAGCGAGCATACATGATGTCTTTATGTTTTCGATAAATACAAAATCTGTGCTTCTAACAGGAGACTGCTCAGATGTTGCCGTGAAAATCATTATTTTCTTTGTTGATCACATATGGCGTTTTGGGAGTTTTAATTAATGGAGCTCAATGCCACCTAACACTTTTAGTTGCATGTTTTTTGTTCATATAGTTTGTGCAACACATCCTCATAGCTAAAAGACAGAATGGGTTGTTTGCCAATCCCTCCCAAAACGACACATACCTTTGGAGAGTAACAGGACAGGCACAGTCGCATTAACACATGGTTAACATTGTTAATTGAAACAAAACTTCTTGGTTAGGTTTAGACCCATAACCATATGTATAAAAAAAAAAAAAATCAAAATCATAAGCGGGACACCGTTAACCAGGATGAGCCGCCTACTGAGGGTCAGGGGGTTTCCCACCAACACGTCAGCCTCTACATTGGAAAACATAACAAAAAAAAGAAAGAAGAGAGACTGCTGACCAGGATGAGCAAACAAAGTTTGTCTGTTTATATGTATGTGTCTTCACTTGTCCTGCAATCACTTAATCACTCAATAAAAACAGAAACAAAAAGTTTTATCTTGAACAAGCGTGTTTACCCACAAACACAGTAATCTCGTAATGTGATTGTCCACAGTCCCTGGGTCTGAAACAGAGGTGTTGAGAAGTGTGGGCTGAGGGTCGATGACATCATAGGTTAACTTACCTTATTGATGATATTGTCTCAAGGTTTTTACTACTTTTTTTTTTTTTATTTATTTATTTTTTTTTCAATATTTGACGTAAATGGTGATTCTTATAATGTGTTGTGTGAGTTAAATTCAAGGACTTTCAGTAAAATTGCAGATTGTGTAAAATGGTTGGTTGGTCTCGGCCTGGACTCTAGGGGGAGGGGCTTAACATACAGTATATTAGACTGTCTCGCGAAGCCTTTGAGGCCAGAGGCTGAGGGTGGGCTGTAAACCTCACTATAAAAACTCTTTTCAAACTGTAAATATAAAATCAATTTTGGTCTTTCTGTTTTTGTTTTTTCACTGTTTTGGTAAATAAAAGCACCTATTATTGCTATAACTCGATTCATCTGAGACTGTTGACCCACGGTTTATCGTTACAGTGATGCTCTGCTCCGTGTAAATGATGTTT
>CALSBV010012112.1:1780212-1791770 GCA_943590825.1 Bovichtus diacanthus
TGTGTGTGTGTGTGTGTGTGTGTGTGTGTGTGTGTGTGTGTGTGTGTGTGTGTGTGTGTGTGTGTGTGTGTGTGTGTGTGTGTGTGTGTGTGTGTGTGTGTGTGTGTGTGTGTGTGTGTGTGTCACAGACCTCTTCAGCCTGTTTGCCAGCGATCTGGGTGGATATGCTGCGAGGGAAGATATAGAAGCAGTTCTGCAGGTCCTCGATGGAGAAGTCCCGGCCTCCCTGAAGAAGTGCTTCAGTGAGGTAACACCACAGCCTGTCAGTCACCACATGAAGAATAATAATATTACTAATAGTAAAAAGTGCTTCACAATAGCAACATAAATTCAATAAAATTACAATAAAATAAAAACAACATAAAAGAAGAATACACAAAAATATGAATATGAACATTTATAACCATACATACTAGTCAACACTACATCCAGTGAGCTACAGACTGATGACTTGTCCCCCTCATGTTCTCCTCGGCTCATATCATTGAGTTCGTTGTCATCATTACTGTCACATGCTCATAAAACAGCTATTGTTACAGTTCTACCACACGGAGCCAACTCCACAGAGATGATTGTTGTTGTGTTGTATTAGAGGACAAAAGTGCTTTTCAAATCGCAATCTACCACAAACGATCTCGGTAAAAATACACCACAATAAAATAAAAGAATCCGCCTTGGGGTACTCCCACACTGTTAGATAACATTAACATTAGGGATGCATTAGGTTGCACTGTTACCAAGTCTGATCCGATGCACGTATTCTTTTAACATGTATCTGACACATTGTAATAACAGCTGTATTCTGCTAAATTCAGCCCACTTTATTTTTCACAAGCTTCCTGATCCAAAAGTTGAAGGTCTTGATTTGGAGTTTGATTGGGAGAATGCGACTGACACTGTCAGGAAAATCAAGTCTAGACTCATATCAACATCCCGCTAAACGCATCACTAACACAACGGGCATTATTCACATATTACCACAAGACAAAATTCAGACAGTATTTACAAGATTGATGCAAAGGTTTTAGGCGCAGTACATCTGAGAAGTTCTTATTGCAATGGGCGGAAAAACTGTTATTAAAACGGGATGATTTGGCGGGCACAGACATATACCGCCTCCTAGAGGGCATCAGCCGGAAGAGGTGTGGGAAAGTGGAGCTTGCTCTTTGCAGAGTACTGGCACTGGTTTACAGAGATGACTTTGACCAGACAGCAGCCGAGTACTGTTTTGTCCCGCCATCAACTTACTTAAGGGATTATTATTAATTAGTAGCTGGTATGAGCGTCGGTTAAAAAAGGACCCGCTTCCTGAATGATTTGTATACTGCTCTTTGTTAATAAGAGAGGAGTTACTGCTGGAACTCGGCAAATCTGTGTACTTTACCGGGGTAACAGGAAAGAGTGAGTCACCTGTGTGAACGTGAAAACTGATTTGGCCGCAATCAGTCACAATAACAATCTGAGGTGGATAAAAAAAAAAAAACAGTAGTGTCAGTGACGAATTTAACCTGCTTTATTTTAGCCGATACCGATTGCCCCCATCAGCCCGATACTGATCCTTACAATTGGGTCGGGGCATCCCTGATTTAATATGCAACGTTAGATGCATTCTCTAAATTTTGCAGTTAGCTCAGAGCTCCTGCTCTATTTCTTTAGTTGCGTGTTGTGTAAGGTGGTTCCATGTAAGAGAACGCTGCATTTAAAGTAGAATTTCGACAGTAATGTGCATTGAAAACTGATTATTGTGAAAACTAATAAAATATTGTCTCATTAATGTTAGCACATGCAACTATTATTGCTCCCTTGTTTTTCTCCTTTTCATCAAAGTGACCCCACCTCTCATCACTGGTCCCATCTTCATTAAGATCTGTTCCTAACAATCGAGCATTTAGACAGGAACACGTACACAGGGTCCCAGACTGATACAGATTTAGGACAGATGCAGAACATCTTGTGCTTCTGACAGACTAACAGCCTCATTGTATGTTTGGTGTGTTGTGGCAGGGTGACAAGGTGAACTATGAGCGCTTCAGGAGCTGGCTTCTACAGAACAAAGAGGCCTTCACTTTATCCAGATGGCTTCTGTCTGGAGGAGTGTGTGTCACGCTCACAGATGACAGCGACACGCCCACCTTCTACCAGACCCTGGCTGGCGTCACACACTGTAAGTCCCAAGAACACTCAAGGTGTTATATTGCATGTCCACATCGTCAAATGTGTTTATTTGTTGATGTTCATACTCAGTCAAATAAATAACCTGCCCTGAGAAATTTTAGATGTTGACCATTTTAGTTTATTGTTAAATGTTTTTATACTATACCATACATTCCTGAATAAATGCCAGTCTTCAGAAAATGTCTGTACTGTAATATTAAAAATAATAAACGTGTCCTTTAAAATAATCCAAACAAATCCCAACATGTCCTGCCGTTTAAAGCTTTCCAGGGGCTTTTAATGGGAAACATCTGCAAAACCTGTTGAGTTTAGTTGACAGTAGCTTAAGCTGGGAAAAAAAATGGCAAAGAAGAAGCAGAAGTAATTAATTAGTCAATGACAACTGACAACAACGGAGTTAATGCTGTTGAAATGTAGGTTATACTGAATTTAAAAGCATTTATTAATGACTGGCCATTAACAAGCCAGTCTTCAGGAAGGATTATGGCATACGCATTCTGTTTCAACGTCCGTGGTACCTGATATTCTTTTCAGAATCAAAATCAGAAATCCTTTATTCGTCCCACAGCGGGGAAATTTACAATTTTACAGTTGAAAAATGTGTGGTAGAAGAACTGACTTTAGTGAAATATTCATACCTTAAAAGTCCTACCAGAGAAAGGAGGGATTAAGGAGCTGCTATAAGGCTTTTAATGTGAAACAGCTGTACAGGAAGTGTTGAGTTTCATTGACAGTAGCTTTAAACAGATTTAAAAAAAAAAAAAAAAAAAAAAAACAACTGCAAAGTAGAATCTTAGTACTTACATTTGGCTTTGGTCTGATCAGTCGCAGTCTGTGCCCTGGGTACTGACTGACAGGCTCCTCCTTTCACTCAATTTTCCTTATTTATTATTCCATCTCTCCTTCCACTGCTGCCTTCTAAATCCATTTCCTATTTGTCACTATGCAGACTGCACCAGTTTAATATGATCGTCCGTATCCGTATGCAGCAATTTAGTTGACGGAGCTCTTTCAAAACAACATGCCTCGCTGTGGACTGGGGGGTCCTAATAGTTCCAAACAGGACAGAAAATGACCATAAATTGACTCTGGTGGGGAAACTCGTAGAGATATCATTATCTAATCATGGTACCTGTGGAACCGAGGCGCAGCTGTTGGACTGTGCTGCACAATCTGTTTTTAAAGTCATTTGTGCCCTTTCATTGACACTGCTACTGAGAAACTCCTGTAGTGCAATACAGTAGGCTTTAGCTAAAGTTTTTTTGTGTCATATTATACATATTTGTTATAATATTTTTTATTATATCTTCATATCATCATATTTTTACTGTAATTTTCTATTCTATATTTATGTTCTTGACCTTTTCAGTACTTCAGCTTTTATTTTATTTCCTCTTAATATGTGTATTGCTTGCGTGCGTGTCTTACACGCAAACAGCTGGTGTCAGTTACATACAACTGAAAGTCCCTGGTCATATTACGCCTTTCTCTCCCCATATTATCTGCCTCTTACATTGCCACTGTCCAATAGAGGCCAAATGCAAAAACAGAGCAAACTAAAATTAGGAACATCTATTAGCTTTTTATGTCTGATCTTCTTAAATTTGGTTTATTTTTATAAGCCTACCCTTGTTTGCGTTTCGCAAAGTTTAGAAATTTCACACCTGGGGTGGGGATGCTTTCTAGATCAACCAACCCACACTGCCTACGAGTTGATTCAGCGTCGAAACTGAACTTTGTGACGTCATGTCAAATGAACACTGTCTGTAGATATGGAATGTACTGAAAAATTTGAAAAAATGAAAAGTTCACTTTTGCCAATTTCAGACTATTCTATTCTGATTAGCCAATATACAGTGCTTTAAAGTTGCATGCCAAGTAAATTTAGCCAGGCTTTATTTTGCCAATTAAGGACAGAGGGCTGGAAAAAACCTGTCTTGTCCAGAAAACCTGGACGCTTCCTTTAATCTGCCTGCTTCCAGTTTATCCTCTTAACTGTGTGTGTGTGTCTGTGTGTGTTGTGTGTGTTGGGGAGAGAGAGTGACTGACACACTCCTGGTTCTTAACTCTTTCCAGAACAAGAACGTAAAGCTTGACTCTTGACATTTTAATGAGTCGTAGAAATTAGTTGGAATAACGGCCTTCAGGACAGGATGACGTAGTTTCTCTGAGCTCTTATCGCGGGCAGTTTGTTATGGTACGTGCTGGCTGTGGCAGCACCTGTCTAAGGATGTTCCCTGGATAATGGTATGGTATCTCTGCTGTCACTCGGAGAGAGTCGCACCTCTAGGTGGGTATCAGGCTAATAAGGCACCTGCCTTACAGACAGAACAGTAAATTGACAGAATCGTTTGTGGCCGGTTGTTCTTTAACGTAGAAACCTTGTGACTGTTGTTTATGGTCACGTCTGGGACCGCCACTGTTGGAACTTTGTTTGAGGTCTGTTTGGTTGATCAACCTTTTGATTGACTTTAATAGAAAATACCTCTTCATCCGATTAGTTTTGTCATTGATTTATAGAGAGATAATTAGAATTGATATTTTTCATTGTTCGAACATGAATAGGGCTGAATACCAAACCTCAAAACAGGTTTGTTAACAGCCAAGATGGCTGTGCAGAAACTAAACTTGAAAACTGTCAGGTACCAGAAGCCTGCATCAAATCTTTTTGTAGAAATTTGTCCTCTTGTCTTTTTCACATGTTTTGATCAGATGGCTCCTGACTTATATCATATGTGTTACATTTAGCATTTTATTCATCTAGTTCTTGAATGGCTGCTTGTGTTCAGACAACATTAGAGAACATCCCATTGTTTTTCAGCACCTTATCCTATCAGCACTAGTATTGAAATATTTAAATGGATATCTAGCCATACGTGTGAGGCATATTGTTTCCATATTAGCAGTGTTTGCTTACAGATCAGAGGCGTTTTGGTGTGCAAATCTTTAGGCTTATTTACCACTAAAGCATTTAAGATCCTTTAGTATTTACCAGAGTAAACTGCCAAACTCAATTATTAAATTCTGCCATCATTACAAAGATTTGAAATCCAACAAAGAATGACTGTATAACCTCGAGCGCTATACTGAGGTCTGTAGAAGCAGGGAGCGACCCTGAGAATGGATGTTCCGGGTAATGAATTTTATAGATCAGCAGTAGGATGGTAGCACAGCCGTCATGAGGACTGTACAGCATGACCAACACAATTATTAATTTTCCTCCTTGTCTACCAGGAGTTATCATTGATGTGTTAAAAAGCGATGGTCTCGTGTCCTACTTTCACTAATATTCAGAGCTTCGTCCATCTGCTTTTTAGTCTTAGCTCTGTTGATTAGGACCACAGTGTGTGGGAGAGCGTGTGCTTGTTTTAGGATTATTGGAAGTGTGCTTCCCTGTTTTTGTTGAGTTAGCAGTGTCCACTTCAGCTATGAGACAGGAAAGGTAGTCCTGAGTCAAGTGCTCGATGCCGTCTCATTGGCTTTGTACTCAGTGCTCCCTTTTAGTCGGTTTAAGTTGAAATGTCTGAGCCAGGAAGCAGAGTTGAACAGTGGCAGTAAAAAGGTGATTGAGTGCTTCCCACTGTCCCGACGTCCACCTCTGGACTGCAGGGAATCTGAACCTGATGAGAGAGGAGCAACCCTCTGAGGCGGTCTGTTCTCCAGGGTGCTGCCTCACCAGCAGCCGGTCACAGCTTTCATCCTCCCATCTGACTGGAAGTGTGACCAACAGCTGCTAAAAACAAGCTTTCAGGAAGGTTGTTTTAATAGCCTGAATGGGAAGCCACAGGCCAATTTCTGCCAGGAATTGACGTCCATTTGATCTATGTGTCTGTGCTTTGACACCTGTCATTATGCTTTGGCTGCATGCCAAAGGGGAGCTGACTAGTTGCTGAATCCTATTACCTTAAGCTGTGGATTAGCATGTTGAAAGGGGGATGCTGGTGCATTGACCCTGTTAGAGCTTCATATGCTATATTGGTCTGATCTGTATCACTTTTCTACAAGTTGAGTCAAATACCGTACAACCCAGTGGCTGTTACGTAACCACACCTAGGGTTGGCTGTGGTATCATGTTAAATCTGCTCCTCACTAGGTCACAACATGTAATGTAGGTGGCAACAGTATAAATATGTTACTTGATTTATAACCTGGTGCATCGTTTAACTTTGTTGTTTCCACTATGGCTGCATCAAACGATTGTTCTACGTATCTATTACTTTGTCTGTGGTTTTCTCGATTCATTGTTTGATCTATAAAAGTCAATTCTCAAATAAATATCTGGGTTTTGGACTGCTGGTTGGACTAAAAAAAAAAAGCCTTTAACTGGACATTTTTTCCACTATTTCCTGACATTTTATAGACAAAATGGTGGGGAAAAAAAGAAATCTAAAGAAAATCATAAATGACAGAAATTGTTGGTTGCACCCCTAATAAACTATACATCTGTATATTATACAGTGTCATATATTGTTTATTGTATTGTGTGTTTAGCTTAGCTTAGACTATTCTATTTTGTTTTATTTGTATACCTCTACCCATTATTTTACCCGATTACATGTTACAGTGCATCATATTTATTTATCACTTAACCTCTGCAACTTGCATTAACTTTATATGATATTGTCTACATAGACTTTATTGTACCTACCTATAGCACCATATTGTATTCTAGCTATATGTATTAATTATAAATACTGTTTACAGCACATTTGCTCTTGGTACTAGAACTCACGCCTGCCCCTACATCATGAGCCACACCATGTATATTTACTTTTTTAAAGATCTAGTATTGCACTGTTATACATGCACAATTGATATATTACAGGGACATCGCCGTCTTATCTTATTATCCTTTTCCTTTAATTGGTAACCTCTTGGTTAGGTGTGCTGTCTAGTGTGACACTATGCCCATATACCACCAACATATCGTTTAGAAATTAATTTAACGAATACAAGAATGTAGACATCTTAAATAACAACTAACAACTGTGCTTGAGTGGTATCAGTAACACCAGAGAATATAGACATAGCTTTAAGCTTAAATAATGATTCCAGTAGTTTAACTTCCCCTTTTTCTTACATCTCTGAACAACACTACAAACCTTAGAGAGGTTTTCCCTCTGAACAGTGTTGCACTGCTTGTATTTTTTTGACTTTGGCTTCAATTGTCTCCCATCCTGCAGTGGAGGAGTCAGACATTATAGACTTGGAGAAACGCTACTGGCTACTGAAAGCCCAGTCCAGAACCGGCCGCTTTGACTTGGAAACCTTTCTGCCACTGGTCTCTCCTCCCATCCATGCCTCACTGAGTGAAGGTAAGACAATATTTCCCTGTGTTTTTTGTCTCAAGTTCATACAGGTAGATCTTTAAATTAGATCATCATGGCCCTACGTCACTCTTTTAAATCCATCCCCTCACCAGTGAGTGAAACCCTCCTCAAACACTTTGTATAAATGTTCTTTGCGTTATTGATCTTGTTTTCCAGGCTTGTTTCACGCCTTCGATGAGAATCGGGACAATCACATCGACTTTAAAGAGATATCATGTGGACTGTCTGCGTGCTGCAGGGGGCCCATTGCTGAAAGGCAGAAATGTAAGCAATTACTAGAAAGTTAAACGCCTTCACGTGATTATAAAAAAAGCCTTTTCATCTTGACGCCGTTATTTGGAATTTGAAAGTTGAAAAGCAAAACTGTTTTGGGAAAGTGTTGTTTGGTGCCGGAGCTCGACCGAGAACAATCATTCTTATCATCCAAATTTTTTATTGGTCAGAAATGGAAATGTATTAGATTTCCTGCTAAAAGACTGAACAGCATGGTGTCTGGTTTCTGGGCAGTATTGTGCTTCATAACCATATTTGTCTTTCGCCACGACATCCCTCTCTTTCACTACCAGTTTGCTTCAAAGTGTTTGATGTGGACCGTGATGGCGTTCTGTCTCGAGATGAGCTCCATGAAATGGTGGTGGCCTTGCTGGAGGTGTGGAAGGACAATCGCACAGACACACTCCCTGTACGTACACACACACACACACACACACACACACACCAAATGTAGATGTAGTTGTGGACTGTATGTGGGCGAAGGGCCCTGCTCTACAGAGTTTTCAAGGTTGTACTAAACATCAAACTTTCCCTCATTTAGTTTAGTTTTTCTTTTTTTTTTATGTATATTGTATAATTTCAGACAGTTGCTAGGCAATCGGAAAAGAAAGCTTGGGTTTTAATTAATGTAAAATCATACGTATAGATAGTAGTAGTCAGGGGTTTTTCCCTTTTAGTAAAAATGTTATGTCTCATGATGTTAGCAGAGGTGGTCTTTATTTTAAGCCAGCTGGCATTGCCTACCAATGCTGACCTATTTACACTAATCACGTGTCATTCATCTGTTCAACCTGTACATGTATAGAAATGCAAAGTTGACATATGTGGTTCTTGGTAGAGTTAAGTGTTGTAACTATTTCTTGACAAACAGCCTCTCTGGGTGTAGCCAAAATTTTACACAATTTTATCAGACCTGGCAACCTCACAGTGAGACTCCAGCGCACAGTCTGCGCCTGGCTGCTGTCCACTGAACATGTACGCACGGACATGAGATCGATATTGATCTTCTCATCTTATTCTTGGGGGTGGGGGTGAAGTGTATTTTCCAAACTGGTAAACTACTAGTTTAAAGCCGTGAGCGCTGATGAACATTCATTTTGTTGTAAATTTAATTATGTCATTTGAAATAATCTTAGAATTAGTCTAAGAAAAGACCTCAAGGACCATCATCAGGCAACAAGAACAATACACTGTAGATGACCAACACTAGCCTATCGATCAGCTCGAGTAATGCATTCCTAAATGCTATTTCAGTGAGGATTTGCTGTAAAGAGGGAAGCTATTTGATCGATAGCGTGGAAAATTACTATCTTTTTTTTTTTTTTTTTTAAGCATTAGATTGTGGGCAAGGTAACCTGACTTGACTGTGAACTATATTTAACTATATTTATATATAACTATGTTTCTATATTTGGCCATTTGACTGTTAAGAACTCTGGTTTAGTGGAATAGATCCTACCTGTGCTTCAGGCAAGCCTTTTCTTAACTGGTAAGGTAAGAGTTTACGATCTAAAAAGAGACTGGACAGAGCTGGGAAGCCCCATTGAAACAGAAAACAAGTCTATTGGTATGGTACTTATGACATTGCAAGCAGACAGATAACACTGGTCTCACATTGTTACACCCAGCGCTGTGGCGATCTCTTTCACACAGCAGGAGCTGAGGATAGGGTGCTGCTCGGTGTGCGCCGCTTCACGTTCGTATATTCTATCACCTTGCAGGAGCTGCACAGTAGCGTGTCGGACATAGTCGAGGACATCCTGAAGATGCATGACACAACCAAGGTGAACTCTTTTCTTCTTCTTCTTCTTCTTCTTATTTTAAAGCCCTGATTCAGAGAAAGTCAACACCACTGTACAAGTCGACTCCAGCTTCACATTCATATAGTTCCATACTCTCATTAGGGGTTGCCCAGTACACCCACAGCAAAGTTCTAGTCACCTGCCTTCTTGTCTTACCTCAAAGCTATTTTTACCCACATTGACCCGAGCGGATGAATAGATTTTCTTCTTTCCTTTCAAGGTCTTAAAGCAGTGTATATTTGAGCACAGTGAATCTGGGCATGTTGACTAGGGTTGCACGATTATGGGCAAAAAAAAAAGAAGAACATTTTTGTATCAATATTGAGATCACAATTATTCATCGAGGTCAGGAACGAAATGTTTTTATTTCACATTTAAATAAACTGCTTTCACTTCCATGGTGTGCTTAAATTCCTGATAAGATACAAATCTATGCATAAAACATACGACTTAAAATAAGGTTCTTCTTCGCCTTAATTCAGTGCATCCCCTAGAAGCAAATTGCGTACAATAAAATTGTACATGACTGCTTCCCAAAATGAAAACCAAAACATCTCCATCGCCCCCCCGGTGGCTGGCTGTTGTTAGCTTAAGAATCGCTTGATTTGATATGCAGCGTTAGGGTTTTAAATACCAATATCGCGGTCAATTATGTTCATTTATATGTGGGAAGCCAGAATCGGGATCGAGATTGATATTCGAATAATTCAGCCGCCCAAATGTTGACTTTTTTGTGTTTTTGACTCCTCACCAGCTGGGTCACCTGACCCTGGAGGACTACCAGATTTGGAGTGTGAAGAGTGCTTTGGCCAATGAGTTCCTGAACCTGCTTTTCCAGGTCAGTACACCCACATACTGTGCTGCAGTTGTACAGCTTGTATTGGTGTTCACATTGATATGCAGTATTTATTCATCATCCTTTTCCATCTGTTTTTCTGCATCTTTTTTTCTATTTGTCTTGGTCCAGGTCTGCCACATAGTCCTGGGGCTCAGGCCTGGCAGTCCTGAGGAGGAGGGGCAAATCATCCGGTACATACCTGTCCTCTTTATCTGTCGTTGTATACAACTCTGAGGAATATGCTGTTGGACCTGATGAATGTTTTCCATTGTTTTGTTGTCCTCTCTGTCTGTTTGTGTGTAGGGGGTGGTTAGAGAGGGAGAGCAGACATGGGCTGCAGCAAGGTCAGAACTGGTTCCTCATCTCCATGCTGTGGTGGCAGCAGTGGAAGGACTACGTTAAATATGTAAGTCAAGTTAGTGTAGATGTAGTTATGCACTGATATTAACACTACATACACGTTTTGAACAGGTATTGTACTGAATAATGTTATCGCAAGTGTTGCCTAACATGCAGTGTATTGTTGTAAAGGAAAATGAAGGAGTGTTTAGTACCTGATTGCAACGATTTTGAAAAATATAAAATGCATTGGTGCTTCTATAGCTATAACTTTTAAAGCAATTTGAAATCAGGTGTCACTGTGTTTACCTCGGGTCTATGATATTGAACAGGGTACCTTTCGGTTAAAAGTATAGGTTTCTTTGCCTGCTATTCAAGCTAAACTTCCATTTAGTTTCCTCTTCATTAGTCAGTCTGACATGTGTTCATGTTAGCCATTTGCTGTTTGGGAGGGTGTGTTATTTTGCAATGACAAATCTGTAATGACGGACATGACATCGTTTTCAGTCGGCACAGAAGTGGTAAGTGGCAGCTGTTGCTGGGAGCATTTAAAGGTGTTCTTGATATATGAAATATGTTGATTTAAGAGTTATTTCCACTTTAACAACCTGTGCAACTGCGTCAATCTCACCCGCACTTGTCGACATTTTTCTGTCTCAATAAAAATCTATCAATGCGCACAACAGTAGATCTATTGAAATCACTAAAACAATCTAAGTATAATGTGAATATACATATATATATATATATATATATATACATATATATACACATACGTGTGTGTGTGTATACATATATATA
>CALSBV010012112.1:1851770-1866804 GCA_943590825.1 Bovichtus diacanthus
TGTGTGTGTGTGTGTGTGTGTGTGTGTGTGTGTGTGTGTGTGTGTGTTTTTTTCCAGGTTCTGTCGAGGCTGCACAATAGAGTGTGCAGAGGACAGGGCCTCTGTAGGAAATGCTTATATAGCTGTGGACTGGGACCCCACTGCCCTGCACCTCCGCTACCAGACCTCCCAGGAGAGGGTAAAACACATACACACACACACCCTTACTCTCTCTCTCCCTGGCTGGGAACACCAGTTTAATATAGAGCAGTCAATGGATTTCAGGAACAGATTAAGTACAACTTTTTGCATGTTCATGGTATTTGTGTTTCTTCATTTTTTTTTTCCTCCTAGATCCTAGCTCTGAGTGTGTAGCTCTTTACACTGTGTTACTTATCAGCCATTCACCTTCATCATAAAGAAAAGGGCAATGGTTACTTTCGTGAAACAATGTTTTCCTTCCCTACTGCAGGGGTATTCAATTAATATTCAAAGGTCCAATTAGAGATAATTTCACGCAAAGGTCTGCAACATCATAACGTGTGACTTGCATCATGATTCAGTGCCATATACTGTATATCAACATCTGACAAATCTAATAAAGTACAATTCAATAATATTTCAACAAGACCCGTTATCATATTGAACTGGTGGGATTATAAATAATAAGAAGCCTACTCTAATAACGAATAAATGTTGTTTTCTCATTTAAAGAAAAATAAGGGCTGCATTTAAAATATATAATACATAACGAGGAGCTTTCGAAAAATGGGCATCTTAAAATACTGTAAGTGCTTGATTTTAGAAAGTGTAGCCTGAGTTTTCCTTTTTTCTTTCTTGTTGATCGTTCACATCTTAACAGTCTCAACCAATTTTATAATAAATGATCTAAACACAGATTTAACACCTCCTATTCTCTTTCTTTCCCTCTCGTATCCCTCTTCCCCGCTTTCTCTTGTTCAATAAGAGAAATTAGCTTTAAAATCTGAGTTTGAATGGAGTTAGTGCCATTCTCATAGGCTCATAGTGGTGCTTCACATTGCTGCTTTTAGTAATTGCCAAAAACGTCTTGAACCACCTGTAAGAAGAATGAACTTGAAAGAGTCTTTTCGTTCTTGGTTAAAGCTCAGTTTTTTCGCTAGTCTTATTTTCTCTTTTTCGGGCACACCATGCTAAAAGACTTCTCTCTCACTTATTTCTCACTCTCGTCTCTCCCCTATGTGAGTTGATTTCACTTTCGAGTCCGAATGCTTAGCGGAATGCACAGATTTGATTGGCTGAGTACCATCACGTGAGATGATTTACAACGCATGCAAATGGTGTGTGGTCCGCTAAACCGGTGCCGTAAAGACTAGAAGTGCTGCGCTCCGTCAAAATGTAATAATCCAAAAATGATTTATCGGTTATAGGTCCGGACTGCGGTCTGCCTATTAGTGACCTTGGCCCTACAGTGTGAGATCCAATATAGGGTCCAAGATCCAGGGAACTGTGAGCTGTATGTTACTTCAGCTGGTTAGTGACCGTGTACTCAAGTTAAGATACGTAATGAAAAACAGAATGCCGCTTCAGCTGTATTTTGTGCTGAACAAAACAGGTTCGTCATCAGTAAAATACGGTTTAAAAACAGTACAATAACAAATAACAACTCTCAGATAATTGGCCTCACCTACTGATTCGGAAAACTGGAAAGGGTTAGATGCCAAATAAGACAGAATCAGGTGGTCTCCACTCAGAAGTTGTACTACAGAAATCACTTTGATTTACCTGAAAAGATACGTGCTCTTCACCTGCGAGCAGTTAGACAAAATGTGTCAGTCTCCTCACCATCGTGGTCTCCCCGCAGATTGTTGAGGAGCACTGCAGTGTAGAGCAGTCCCGCCGGGCCCAGGCGGAGCCCATCAGCTTGGACAGCTGTCTGAAGGCCTTCACCAGCGAGGAAGAGCTGGGCGAGGACGAGCTCTACTACTGCTCCAAGTGCAAGACACACCGGCTGGCCACTAAGAAGCTGGACCTCTGGAGGCTGCCGCCCATGCTGGTCAGTGGCACACTATACGCCTGCGTCAGACCTGAGCTCCGGTCTCACTGTGTGGTGTTCAGTAGTATATACAGTTTGAAAATAGTTCAAGGACAACACGGTATGTGTGATGTGTGTTCTCTCCTTCAGATTGTCCATCTGAAGCGCTTCCAGTTTGTAAATGGTCGTTGGATCAAATCCCAGAAGATTGTCAAGTTCCCGAGGGAGAATTTTGACCCCAGCGTCTTCCTGGCTCCCAGAGACCTGGAGCAGCACTGCCTTCACTCACGCAGTGAGAGCGAGGATCTGCTGAGGGTCGGAGAAGACAACCTGTCCTCCATCTCTGCCCCTGCTGGCTTCTGCAACCCCCCAAAAGGTACAACATGTTAATTGTTAGTTATTACTCATGCTCTGCTCACATTTTTGAAGAGACAATATTTTTGGCTGTTTGTTTGATGATTAGGAGCGTGACGGCTTGTGAAACCAAATAGACTGAAGTATAGATCACCAGAGCAGCTAATGACCCAATGGCAGAGGAAGTGCATTCAACTCTGTGGTTTCCCAACAGCCTCCCCCGCCTCAAGCAGGAAGTCAGCGCCTTCTCTCAGCCGGAGCAGCAGCCCGTCTGGAAGCCCAAAGACAGGCAGCGGAGGCCGCAGGCCAGGCCGGCTTCGCCTGCCCCAGCTGGGCAGCAGACACCGCCTCTCTAACAGCAAGGAGAACCTGGATGGAGCTGCTAATCCTGACGCTGAGCAGCCAGACACAGAGGGGAGCACGGCAGCACCGGGCCTTCCTGGATCAGGAGAGGCGTTCATGTCGGAGACATCGTGCGATACTGAGGCGTCCAGCAGCCACTGTGACGTAGTGCTGGTGAACGGTGACAGCAACGGGCTGAGCTCAGACTGCAGCACAGAGAGCAGCATGGACCCTGACACCTCCCTGCTGCAGCACAGAGACAACATGTGTCTGGATGCCATCTACAACCTCTATGCAATATCAGTAAGAATCCCACATCCACACCACTGACATACAAGTATCTTTAGCTTTTAAAATGAGTCTAAAATATATTCCTGCTTTTATCTCATCAGTGCCATTCAGGAATCATGGGAGGAGGCCACTATGTGACATATGCCAAAAACCCCAAAGAGAAATGGTACTGTTACAACGACAGCAGCTGTAAGGTACGGTACTGCTTGTATTTACAGCAGTGACATTCTGCTCCCACCAGTAAGAGAAAACCTTTCATTACTGTGTTTTGATTATTGCCATGGATAATTGACCAAACATATAGCATCACATCCATCCTCAGTGCCTATAATGAATCAGAGTAGTTGACTGTTAAACCTCATCCCCAAACAGCGCTCGTCGACGCACCCAGCGCCCACACCCTCTGCTTTCTCTGAAAATGCTACATTGTGAACAACAAGTCTGTATTGAAACCTGTCCGTAGGAGAGCTAGTTAACGTTAGCTGTTAGCAGCACCATCCTGCTAGCGCGAGGTGACATCAAATGACGTTCACGCTCTATTAAGTAAAAAAAAAAAAAAAAAAACTGTATTAGGCGCAGGTCAATTTTACTAGTTTTCACGGTGTGCTTGAATATCATCTTGTAAAATATATTTTTTTGCGAGAAAATTTTGAAATAGTAGAAGTTTTCACAGCATCATAAAATAGATATTAGTGAGGGAATTATGACCTGTTTAACTTCCTGACAAAAAACACTATGCAAACGGTAATAAAGGAGTGTGTGTTGAAGTACACGGGATTTATTGTTTTGTTTTACGTTTTTTTACCCTGGTATCGAATTGGTATCAAGAATCGTGGAATTTCAATGTTATGTTTCTGGTATGGTGACATTACATCCCTAAGTCAATTATATTATAGTGATTTTCTTCTTCTTTTTTTTTTTTTTTTTTTTGTACGCCAGTGGACCGAATAAAGATGTCAAAGTAAAAACAAATCCTTACAAACTGATTTGGAATAAAAGCCATTAAATGGAGTATTTGGAAACTCTTGACTTTGGCGGCATCTAACGTTGGATGCATGACACCGCGCGTCTTAAATTGTCTAAGCTAATGCAACAACACATAACCAGTTCATCGACACGTACCTTGAAAAGATCAATCGCATCCCCTCTGTGTTTAAAAATATATCTTTTTTGAAATGTCCTGCAGGAAGTGCACTCTGAGGAGATCGACACCGACTCGGCCTACATCCTCTTCTACGAGCAGCAGGGAGTCGACTACTCCCAGTTCCTGCCAAAGATCGACGGCAAGAAGATGGCCGACACCAGTAGCATGGATGAAGACTTTGAGTCCGACTACAAGAAATACTGTGTGCTCCAGTGATCGCACCTCGTCTTCCATCAGCCAGCACTACACCCGCTCTCTGCTCCCGCCTGCTGCTCTGAGCAGGAAGCATCGGCCTTTCAGATCTTTCTGAAGAATTCTCACAAACAGCTAATGACTAGAGTCGGACTGTGCTCTATGTCTTTAGGGATGCGTCGCAGCACTTTCTACACTTGATCGCAAACATATTTTAGTGCAAAGGTTTGCCAAGACAACAATGAAGCCCTGGTGAAAGCACTAAACTGGTGCACTTTGCTGAGCCCGACAAAACAAAACCCCTTTCTCCTCCCCTCATGTGAACAACCCTCGCCAGAACATACATGTAACGTGTACTTGCATACTAACACATCCCTGAATGTATGCCAGTATGGCCAAGTCACCAAGTGATGCTGCTTCGTTATTGTGCATACATCACTCATGTCAAAATAAAAGAAAGAAAAAAAAACATTACACCTGGGGTCATCGTGGGATCCTGAGCCTGGATATCTTACCTGGAGAAGGAAATCAATGAGGCCCAACAATGAAGTCCAGGTGTAACTGCAAAGCCAGTAATTGGATACAGGTTGAGTTTTAAATGCCAAGTGTAAACGGGCCCCAAGAGTTAAAGATGTCATATTTGATGCCACAAATCAACATCATGTTGACATTTGGTATCTGGTATATTGGATACTGTGACAAGCTTTTGAGAAAAAAAGAAAAAAAAGATTCTCCAAAGGTTTTATTAGCCATAGTGTCACTAGGGAAAACTTAAGTCATATGCTACCTCATCGCTTCCCACAGTCTGTTGGCCAACTGTACCCTAAAGGTCTGTGACAGTATTAGTTATTATAAATAAAATGCTTCCTTACATTCATGGTACACACATTTCAGCCCACGCCCCTGTCTCGAAAGAAATCTCCCCCCATTCTAGGACACTCACAGGTCCTGATGTGGACATAAAATTAGGCGTCTTTGCTAAAGTGTTTCATTCTACAGCTGCCAAATATCAGTGGTGATTTGTGCAATGTTGACCTCTGTGTCCCCATAACTTCTTTGAAACTCAAAAAGCTTGAGGTGTCAATCTGGGTTTGTTTAGGACAGGTGCCATGATTTCAAAATAGACGCGCTTAAAGAATAATATACAGTATATGTTTAATACTTTTTTTTTTTTTTTTTTGTAAATGCGTTGTTTTATAAAAAAGATTTATTTTATTGTTGTGATTTATTATTTTTTTCTTCTTAAGGCAGGCTTCAGTAGCTACTTCAGGTTAGGAATGGATATTTCTGTCAAAGCTACACCAGCGGCATCAGGCTCGTCGTCGCAGCGCTCATGAACTTTTCACCTGCTGCGATTCTCAACCGTTGAGATTCCAACTCACCTGGATTACTAATGTTCACATGTCCCCCAATAAGAAACCAGAAAAAGTTGAGACATTGGGAAACACTTTATTGTAGTTACAAAATGATTTTACCCGTCATTTTAACATTGTATTATTTAGTAACTTAAGAGAGTACTCCACCGATTTAGCACTGCACTCCTGCAACATTGTCGGACCCACAAAGGCCAGTATAAAGGAAAACGATCAAAATTGATGGTGCAGAAAGGGAGATATTCCACATATTCATCTTTCTTGCGCAATACCTGGCGCCCACGTTACCCACAATTCAACTCGTCCACCGACAATTCGGTCGGACCTAAACGGCTACAAAGGTCTGGTGATCTTTTTTAACTCCACAGTTCTAGATTTCTTCAGTCCCAACAAATGCAAGTGACGCCACATGAGGGCATTTATCACACAGCTCCCTCTGGAGACACGAAAGACTTTTTATTTTATTTTTATCACATATGAGGTAGTACTCCCCTACATTTGATGTGTAAAACCGTTCCCCTCCGGGCTGAAAGCAGAGTTTTAGTGCCCTCTCTGGTGGAAAAGTTTCACGCCGTTGCTGGTGCTCAGTCGCTCCTGTAACCGCACCCAACTGTGGTGTCACAGTGTCCCGGAGTACAACTGTACTTCACTGCAGCAAGGAGAGAAGTGACACCGTGGTCACCAAAAACCACATTTTCCGGGGATGTTTAGACATCTCCGTGTGCCATAAATGCTCCC
Organism: Bovichtus diacanthus; assembly: GCA_943590825.1. Taxonomy (NCBI): domain Eukaryota; kingdom Metazoa; phylum Chordata; class Actinopteri; order Perciformes; family Bovichtidae; genus Bovichtus; species Bovichtus diacanthus. Next base: position 1,858,198 of record CALSBV010012112.1, read on the forward strand.
CAAACCCCTTGTGGTGGACTTTGATTTTCCAAAATGGCACCCTACTAAATATCCGTTGAAGCTTCAGTAACACTTTACATTTCACGGGTCTCAAAGCTGGATTACCAACCAGGCAGATCCCTCCGGGGTCCCACTCTCGCATCTACAATGTTTTTGGTAATGTGCACCTTTTAAAGCCTTCATTTATACCAAATCGTATGGTCCTGTATTGTTAGGGGCCCTTGTGTCAAAATCTAGTTATAGTGCTTTTAGTATTCTACATTTACCATAACTTAATTTGTAAAATACAATGAATACAATGGGGAGGTGGCCACGACCCATTTTTGCCCTGTAGCCCCCAGGTGGGTTGCTTTGGCCCTAACGGGTACCATAGAACCAATCATTTCCTTTACACACAGTTATATGGAACTGCACAGTCATTGGAAAATTTCTAGAAAGAATTGCATAATTCGATGCTTATTAGAGGGGAAATGGAGACGGCGTTGACAAATGAATGAATCCCAGTAAATTGCTAGCAAACGTTTGGCAACAGGCATGGATGCATTTAAAAATGCATGGAGAAGTGAAGTTTCCAGTATTGGATTGATAATGCATCAATATGTATTTAATATTTAATTTGACATTTGGTTTGTTTTAAGTTTATTCCTTTATAGGTCAAGAAACGCTGAAAAGCTATTGGTAAATTTCATAACCGCGCAATCTAGCGTTACCAAAACGTCTGTCCCAATGAACCCGCCAACGTCACATGGTTTCAGTTGATGTCAGATCTGTACAAACTTCACACATCAATGGATCCAACATTTACATTATATTTTGTTTTCTGTGTTTTTTTTGTTTTTTTTTAATATCTGAAAGGTTTGGCTACTTGATGTGACTGTTGGGTTAGTTTGGGGTGTTTTGCAGTGTGTCCAGTGGCAGAGCTTTGTGTCTGGTGTGTAGCAGCATGTGTGGAGCTCCTCCTGAGCCGGGCTCGGTCTAATCCCTGTGAACAGACGGCGGTCAGTCAGCGGTTCCCCACTATGTCTTCGAGATCACAGGAGATGAACCTCTGTGTTCCCCTTTTTAGCTACTGTATTTATGAGGAGAAGGCGTCTTTATGGATGTATTTGGAGAGCTATCCGTCACTGAATGAATCTTTATTTTTCCTTTGCCGAGTATGTTTGTTGAACAAATGGAAGTGTACAGATGAGTGCTATTTATGTTTGCTTGCTCCGCTATTTTGGTCCTCCACCCACCTGCCTTTGCACCGAGCTGTAGCTGATGTCCAGTTTTGTGTCGGTGTTTGAAACGTCATCACATGGCTCAAAGGGAACATTTTCCTGAGGATTAGTCTCTTGAGAATCCAGTTTGTAATGTTCGCTTCATTTAAAGGTGCAATAGATGTCAAGTTTTTTTTTTTTTTGTGGCTGTGAATGTTCTCACAAATGACTACTTGTGTGAGGCTTAGCTTAGCACACCTGTAGCTTAAACTGTATTAGCAAGAACACAACGAGTTCAAGTCGGCACAACTTCCGTAACAAAGATTTTGTGCCCAAAATAACTGAACTTTAACACTGAAATTGGGAAAACACGGATCTCGTCAACTACGGAAATAATATCTTAAGCCACTCCCCATCTCCAGAAGCCCCGCCCGTCTGGCCCCACCCCCTCCCAGAAGAGCAGTGCTGAGTGTCAGCAGGCGGTGCGATCTACTACTGAGCTTTCTGTCGGTGTCTGTAGCCTCTTTTATTTAAGTTCATTTCTGTTGGATCTGAACCACACGTGTTAATTTAAAGAACTTTTTTTGTAAGGTGTTTGTTGAAAGAAAGTGATGTTGCACTGACATGAAAATGTGTACATAAAAAAAAGAAAAAATTAAAAAATATGTGTTGTAAATAAGCCAATGAAAACTGTGTATTTGAATATGAACTGTACAAAATACTGTACTTGTAGTTGTATATGGAGTGATACCGTTGATCTGTAACAAAATACCCAAGCAACAAATTAAATTCTGCAGAGGAAACGACAACAACACCGTGTGTGTGTGTGTGTGTGTGTCTGTCTGTCTGTCTGTCTGTCTGTCTGTCTGTCTGTCTGTCTGTCATTTTGAATAACTACTGTCATTTGCAGGTATTCTTTCTAAATATTTACACACTGCTAAGAATATATGTTAAAACTAAAAGCACATTTCAGATTTGAGTCTTCCTGACTTCAAACTGAATCATATTCATGCAGGTGTACTAGGCAGCCATTACATCTTGTCATTATTGCTCTGGTGAAATGCTCATTCTCAACTTCTGCTATTCCGCTGCCATCTCAAACTTTTTCTTGATGTGCTAAAGGTTTGCTGTTGATTCAGGATTTAATGTTCATGCATGTTTTAATGACGGGGAAATGAGTTCTCCCAGCAGAATTCATGTTGCTGCTCGGACCGTATAACCATTTGCTATAAAGGGTCAATAACCTTGTTATAATGTATCTTTGCCTCAAGTTGTTTTATGACCAAACACCTGATTCCCATCAGCCTCGGCTGTACTTGGTATTTAGCATACACGTACGGACTGGATTTAGCTCTAACCTAAGCGCAGGTAGCATGGTCGCTGACTCTTGGTCATTTAAAGTAGTTTTACTCGTCGTTCTCCTTCCTGTTTGTAAAGCATCGTGTGTGTGCAGATGAGAAAGGTAACCACACGCAGGCTCTCTGCCGAAACTTCCCCAAAGTTAACTGCTACTAAAACGCAGATATTTCTACCATGTGAAGGGGCTTTTCCTCTCCACCTCTTACTTAATCCTGACTGACATGTTCACACATTTCAGACCCTCGAGCAACAAGTATTCCAGATCTTTCTCAGTGAAGGTTTTTAGTTAAGGACGTGTTGTCGTGATCCTGCAGTAATCTCTGCTTCTGGTTGTCCACTGTACCTTTACTACAATTTAAGTCACAGCTCTAGCTTGTTACTTTACATATTAAGATTTTAAGACTTTCTTTTAAATATTGTTATACAGTACATTAAACCACCCAGTATATAAAGCAGGTAAAATTAGCTCCACCTTGACCAGCTACAACATTAAAATACACCAGGTATAAAATATACACATTTAACACTGAAAGAGTCACCGTTTACTTTTGAAACTTTAAGTTTGATAATACTTAACATGTACTTAAAGCAAGACTTTCACTTGTGTTTGTGTTTTTTTTCCACTCTCAATTTCTCATAGACATTCAATCAATCCAACAATATTTAAAGTTTTTCATTTGAATAATCTGTTCAACCCGCTTTAGGTGGTAAACTGAACTGTGTTTTTCGTGTGCCTCGTGTTTTCCAATTGTGTTTCATCTAAAACCTTCAGATCCAAAAAATTGCTTCAGATTGTCACGGCTCTATGTCCACTTCCCATTTAAGCTTCAAAGTTTAATGCTCTGATGTCTGGGAGAGTTGAAACAACCATAGTTAAGGCTTTGGAGTTCAGTGTATTGATACAGATGCTGAACATCAGGGACATGTAGAATGTGATGCAGAGTCGTGCAGCTCAAACCACATGCTGCTACTCTTTGTTTCCTCTGCTTCTGTTGTGGTTGACACACAACGAGAGCTTTTGCTGGAGACGAGACAGACTCGAGGGTTAACAGATCTCTAAGCTACCAAACAGACACAGAGCAGAGACCGACGGCTTCAGCGCCACAGATCCAACTGCTTTCTGCTCAGCATTAGAAAACACAGGTAAGGCTGTTCAGTATCGTCATGGGGCATTCATGTTTAATGCGTCTTACTGTGCATCCTTATTGTTTTTGGGCTTCAGGTTTGACAGGATGTTCTTACACCAAACTTCTAAAACGTCAGAATCTTTCCCCCTCGTGTTATTAATAATGCAACATAAAGTCCCGTTTGTTTGACTTGTGACTATACATCATTAATATTGTTCGTGCTCAGCCTTTGATTGGATCACCGGTGTTATTCTAAATGCTGCGATATCACCTTCCAGACTGCGCTGATGTTTGAAGACAATGCAGAATTCCACCAGTTCAGGTGAGCTCTGGCGTTGGACAGGTCACATTCACTCACACATTGTGAGAGCTGGGTAGAGCTGACTCTTGTGTCCTCTTTCAGGCTGCCCCAGGCTCGTCCACATCCTCACAGGGGCCCTGTCCCTCACCGTCCTGGTGTTCACGCTGCTGGCGCTCGTGTGCCTCAGAAGGTAAGGTAGGCTGCAAGAAATGTGCTGGATGATCAGTCCGAGCTAAAGTTCAGCAGCTGAAACAAGTGCAGTTGTCTTTTGAATGAGTTCTTCTAGATATCCTATTACCTGGTTCAAGTATATATATACAGCACAGGCAACTCGCAACATTAATGATTTCTCCTACTAAGCCAAGGCAAGTGAAATGCAGATATGAATGTTTTTAGTTAGTGTGGTTTTCCTATGTGGAAATTCATGATGAATTTCTGCAGAAATCCACCACAGGTTAACCTAATACCAGTTATGTCGGGGGAGGGGGGGGGTATAATCCAAAAACAATCCATTTGTCTAAACTATCTGTCAACAACTGTCTTTAAAGTACAGTGAGTGTTGATTTGTATCCAGTATTACATTCTTTTGTTATTCTGAATACTCAGATTTAAAGATGCTCAGCAATCAGAAATGCTGCTCAAAGTTCTGTGTGTGAAAACGTTTGAAGAAAAAGAAGCAGAAGTTGTGCATCACTGAGTACAACATGTGTTTCACAGTTTAAACATGAGGTTTTTTTAAGATGGCTAGATTTTGTCGTGTTCTTTTATTTAGAAATAGAGGCCTAGTTACCACCTAAAACAACTTTTGTTTCTCATACAGGTAGACGTTTATTTTTCTGTGTCTTCTTTCCAGCAATCAACAGTCCCAGGAGCCGTCACACGGCTGCGTTTCTGCCCCAAACATTGCACAGTGTTGAGCGTTTCGCATCATACGTACACATACTTGCCTTTTCTTGCAGATATTGTTCTTTGGTCCAGACCATTCGGGAGCTGCAGAGAAGCAAGTTGCTGCTGAGCGCTGTCCCTCGGCTGGATACGCTCATCCTGCCTGTGAGGCCAGTGCCGGCAGCGAGGGGGGAGGAGGAGGAGGAGGAGCTGCCTCCCCAAATCCCCCTGCAGCAGAGCAGCACAGTCAGGACCACCTCCAGGAGGCTGTGGAAAGGCCTGCAGCAGGTGCACCACCATCTTCATGTCATCACATGATGCAGATATTTCACGCCGTCAGATATTTGACCTGTTTCGGTCGTGCAGTCATCCAAAGACACATCTGTGTCACCTCACCAATGTGGATTTATAGCATTAGTGCTGATCATGTCTCTTTTGTGGCAAATATATTATTCTTTTAGCTCAAGCTCTGGTACAATGTTGAATGAGTGTGTGACTTTGACCAGGATGGTGTCGTTTGTGCTCCCATTCTCACGTCCTAACCCTTCGCTGTTCTGCTCTGATTTGATGCTGCATGCGTCACCTACTTGCGGCATTTTGTTTCAGGGCTCTCGTTTTACCAAGTCAGACCTGAACCTGCTGCAGCTGATCAAAGCTGGGAAGGAGGGTGTCTTCTACCAGGCCAGGATGACCAGAGGGACGTGTAAAGGCCATAACATGTTCACCTGCAAGATCAGCAAGGAAGGTATACACTTCTCTGCCTGGAGGTTTAGATCAGTTTTATATTCAATCAGTTTTTTGAGGTAAAAGTCAAGGTGAAGACTTCTCAGCCTATCAGTAAACTGAAGCCCGTGTAAGTGTTGAGAGGTGTACGGCTTCTTTTTGTTGATCACCTGTAACTCAGAAATGGTTAAGGCTATGTCACCATGTGCATCATTTTTACACCGTTTTCTCCGTCCTCAAAAACAATTGTATTCATTTCGGAAATGTTCAATAATTCTTATCTGTATCTCCGCCTTCAGTTTTAACGTTACCAAAATGATTTATATATCAAATTTTGCATAACTCTGTGTAGATGGGTGCGTACTGCTCCTCTACTATAACAATCAGTATCGGTGTGTTTTACACAGGAAATACCTTTCTAGTTTATACTGAAGTTCAGTTTTGGAGAAGGTTCTTTCTTAAAGCAGCTTTTATTAATATTTTTGTATCAACAATGGATTAATGGATGTAAAAGGTGTCTCACTGTTTTGGGTTTTGGTTCATTCTCACCATCATTTCTCAGCGTAATTTCCAGGAAAAGCTGGCAGCTGTTTTGAGCAACAACAAAAAAAAGCCGACAAGCATTCAGCTGCTAAGGAAACAGATGTTTTTTTCCTCAGGAGTTGGTGGAGAACAAAACAGAGTTAAAAGTGAAAGTCAATTTTCGACTTGTGATGTGTATCGTCAGTGTTGTGTCGCAGCTTGTTTCTGCTTCCCCAAGTGTTCCGAAAATCGTTGATTTAAACCGTAAACCAGGACTAACAGTGGCGACACTAAAAGCAGCCGAGTTGAAACACAAGCTAAAGTCAAGTAGCATAATATTCACTACAGTCGCATGCAAAATGTTTCTAACTTTGGCTTCGAGCTGTACTTGCAGCATTATGAATAATAAGGTCAAACGACATGAAACTAACACTGTTTCAGATGTTGCTGCTGTGGTTTCAAATGTGTGAAGGGAAGTATGAAGATTAAACCCCTCAGCCCTTCTCCTCTTCTAAGTGAGTGCTGTGGCCTTTCCTCACAATAAATAGTGTTTTTGATTCGCTGTAACACATTTGAAACTGAACAGGACTTCAGAGATGCTCTCCATTTTTACATGTTTTTTACACTTTATTTATTTATTTTGACGGGTCAGTTCATCCCAATTATAAATACAAAATATCTCTCAACCTCAGTGGTATTTTATGTGCTATGGTTATTAGATATCCCTGTTACGCTGATCTATGTATAAACAGTTTTCATAAGGACTATTTCTTCAGTAGAAAGTAGTTCCAATATCCAAGATATCCATCCCTGAAGCAGAAATTTCAGAGGTAGATATCTTTTAACATGCGTGCATGAAACCAATACCAGCTGCATGGCTAGATATGTATGTAACAACTAGATACGTTGTTATGACCTACATCACCATGCCAACATGTGTATTGAACAGGTGACAATGAACTGTGTATCTAAAGTGCAAATTAAAGCAAGAATGCCATCAAACAACAACAAAAACTAATTTTAGTTATTACATGAAGTCTTTTCATATATTAAAATGTGCAACTGTATATATAAGCTACATACAGTACATCATTCAACAGTAATAAGTCGTCACCCTTTCATTTTTTCAAATCTAAATTCAAACTCAACCCAAACCAAACTACACAAGAAACAGCAGTGCACATGTACATTAAAACTACTTTTGGACATACTTTTAAAGGGCCAGTGTATAGGATTAGGGGGATTTATTGGCAGTAATTGGAATATGATATTCATAGCTATGTTTTCATTTGTGTATTATCACCTGAAACTAAGAATCGTTGTGCTTTCGTTAGCTTAGAATGAGTCCTTCATATGTACATATGAGCGGATCCTCGTCACGGCCATGTTTCTACAGTAGCCCAGAATGGAGAAACCAAACTCTGGCTCTAGATAGGGCCTTTCAAGTTTTTCCATGCTACCTGAAGGCCACAGTAGTTTTCCGACACGCTTGGAAAGAGAGAGGGGTGACAGGGGATTTCAGCTGGTTGTAATCTGCAACCTCACCGCTAGATGCCACTAAATCCTACACACTGGACCTGAGATTGCTGGTTTCAGTTTGTTGTTTTTAGTCATTTTGAGTTCATATTGTTAACAACTATTACTCACACACACACACCATTTGGCATATTTTATCAATATGTCAAGCACCAATGTCAAAGCACATTCACATGTCAGATTTCAATGGAGATGAATTGGAGTTGTTTCACTTTTCAGTCCTCTTAAATTCAGATTTTTTTAGTTCATATTCAGAGTTACGGTTTAATTTTTCTCCCTTTTTTTTTCTTTGAGGTGTCCGTCCTAAGCATGTGGACACGGAGGTTTCCATCATGAGGAAACTGGTGCACCACAAGGACATCCTCCAGTTACTAGACTGGAACACCACTGAGGGTGAGAGACATTTATCCACAGACTGTTGGCCCCACTGGCTTGTTCCTGCTCCTGGTGGAGGAAGGTGGATGATGTTCCTCCCTGTAAGTCCACGTCCTCTCTCTGTGTTTCGATTTGTGCAGAGCCTTACATTCTGATCATGGAGTATGTGAGCTACGGCACTTTGAGGACCTTCATGCAGACCAACAAAGCTCAGCTGAGTGCAGACCCTGAGCTGCAGAGCCTCATCACCATCGCCTGCTACCATATTGCTCTGGCCATGCAGCACCTGCGCTCCAAGATGGTGACAACATAGCTGTAGGTTGCGGGATAGTGATTTAATATTCTGCCATTCATCCATACTAAGTAGTGTCTGTGTGCTCTTTCCTGCAGGTTGTGCACTGTGACTTGGCTCTGAGGAATATCATGGTCAATAGGTTTCCCTGGGAGGTAAAAGTGGCGGAGTTCGGCCTGGCCCGAGACTTAACGCGCATTTCGAGCCGCCGCAGCAGCCGCTGGAGAAACCCGCGGGTAAGACACACACACACACACACACACACACACACACACACACACACACACA
>CALSBV010012112.1:1868629-1880920 GCA_943590825.1 Bovichtus diacanthus
AAAGTTCATGACTGGTAAATATAGTTTTTTTAAACAGTACTGACCCAAACTATCTGTCCAAATCTGGTATCTGATTCTAAATGAGTTTTGACAACAGTTAGCACTACACAGTCGTATCATAGCATCACAGTAAACAGTAGTTTATAGCGTGATGAATCCCGTGGATGTGTAAACCCCACAGACTTCATATCATGAGAGACTGTTGGCTGGAGCCGTACAGTCTGAGACCCTCATTCACAGACATTGTCGGCATGCTGGAGAACATCATGGAAAACGATGCGGTAAGAAACAGCGAGCTTATCTTTTAAATGGTTGAAATGAGTAATTATTGATCTTTTAAAGGTCATTTGGTCTTTACATGTTCTATCCATTCCTTGTTGCAATTTGTAAAAATGAACAAAAACCTTCATGGTGCCAGAAATAGTCTCAACCCTAATAATATATAGACTGCGGGATGAAAGCCATGTATATTACTTTGCATACTTGATTAAAGTCTTGTTATGTAAAACACGAAGTTTTCTGAGATGCCAAGAAATATATATATTGTTTGCAGGATTATGTGAATGTTGAGAGTCCACAGCTTTTGGTGAAAGATGAGGCTGAATATCAGGAAGCTCAATGTCTACAGGCAGCCAGCGTCACCTTGGAAGATCCCATCTAAATACCAAGGCATCGTATTCTGAACAGTTATATGTATTTAAAACAATACACATAACTGCGTAGGCTACATTTATCTGCTTGGAGGCAGCCTTTCAAGTGCTGTCTGAAATAAAGTAACCATAAGATGATCACACATAAACAACTCAACAGAGAGCAAGGTGAAAATGATGCACTCAAACATTTGCCATGTTCTATGTTTCTACTTGAACTTTGTTTACATTCATTAGTTTTATTCATCCTATTGATAACTCAAATAAAACCTAAATTTTCTATGTGATATGCGTTATCTGCTTTTTCTCTAGAGTTGTAAACGTGTTTACTTTCTGAAATAAACTAGCTGTGTTTTCTTTTTGATTAATAATACATTTGTATTACTTACTTTCATATTTAAATTCTAGCTTTTTGTTTCATTATTGATTTTCAATTACAGCGTTGTTCTTTATTTATAATTTTTTCTTGAAAACATCAAGAACATACAGAACATATTGGTATATATATATATGTATGTATTTTAAAAATATATATATATATATACTATATACTATATATATATATATATATATATATATTATTATTATAATATTTTTTTATTTTTTTATTTTTTGCATTGTAGGCTATTATCAGCAGAACAGATATTACAGTTCAAGATTATATAAAAAAAGATATGCATACCAAGAATTGCATAAACCGATGATACTGTGAAGAAAAAAGAATAACGAGCTAAATCCACCATAACATCATATCTTTTCGTAAAGCTTTCTGTATGGGCCATTCTGTCATTTACGAGGAGCACTTAAAGCAGCATTGTGCGTTGAGGAACGCCCCCCTCTCCCTCTGCGAGCCAATGGGATCCATCCTGGGAACACGCGTCCCTACGACACACTACTGCTGCGAACTTGGTCCCAGTTTCTTATCTGTCATTTGCACTGAATACGTTGGAGAAAAAAATGGCTATTCGTGTGTTAGAAATCATCTTTTTCTTCTATTTTGCTTCTCACATTCCTATAACATTATTTATTGACTTACAAGCCCTGCTACCTGGACATGTGTACCCTCAGCCGGTAAGTGTCAGCACCGGGAGAAAACAAAAATGACGATGCGAGTTAGTATAGTATAGTATATTATATAGTATATAGTCACAAAGTCACAGTACACTGTGTTGTTGCTATGAGACAATTGACACATGGACTCTTCCTCCTCCAGCTGAAGGATCTTCTCAAGTGGTATGCAGAGGCGTTCAAAGACCCCATGGTGCTGGATCCGCCACAGTGGTTCAAATCTTTTATTTTCTGCGAGGCTTTGTTTCAAACGCCTTTCTTTCCCGTTGCAGCTTATGCTTTCCTCAAAGGTCAGTACAAACGTGATTGAGGAAACGCTGTATTATTTAGCTGTTAAGGATAAGTAATCTGTTTAATTGCTCGTTATTGACACAGAAACGCGCATAAACAATGCATTAATCAGTTTCTGGAAGCTTGTACAACCCATTGCTAAATTCGGCATACATTTACCCAGGGTAATTAAATAACTTACATGTAGTATTATTTCACAATTGCTCGTAGGCCTATGAATCCAAGCGCGGTGTCTATTCAAAGTTCTGAGCAGAGACTCAATAAATTCTTTATTTTTTCTTTGACAACGGTTTGGTGAATCACAGACTGAAAGATTAGGTCTTAATTATTTATATATATATATATATATATATATATATATATATATGTTCACATACACACACACACACACACACACGTATATAGGTCTATGTATATGTTTGTAATGTATTCTATTTATTGTATTTTCTCACTTAGTCATGCAGATAGTTTTGGTTTTATTGGTTGAGATTTGTGCCGCCACCACAAATAAATGGATGTAAATGGATTTTTGTTCCCACAACATTGGACATTACATTTATATATTTATTTTTTAAATCAACAACATAATCCAAAGATTTAGCTGTTAGTAGTTATTATTGGAAGTAACTGTGTAGTGCGGCCTGGAGCGTGTTTTGATGGCTCCGTGCATTCCTTGTTTTTTCAGGAGGCTGTAAGTGGATCAGGACTCCCGCCATTGTGTATTCCTCACACGTGGCCACAACACTGGTCCCGATCCTAGCTCACATCCTCTTCTATCAGTTCCCTATAAAACCCCACCCTGGTCCCCAGACCCTGCAGGAGCGCTGGCTGCTGCTCTCCATATACGTACCATACCTGCTGGTGCCTGTGCTGCTGCTCCTCACCATGCTGCTGTCCTCCACTTACAACTCCACCTCCAAGTGTGGACACACGCCAGCCAAATCTAAGAAGCAGAACTAACACATAAACTACAGGCCAGCTGTGGCTTGGGAGGTGGAGCGGTCATCCACCATTCGGAGTGTCGGTGGTTCGATTCCTGGCCTCTACGGTCAGCATGTTGAAGTGTCCTTACGTGTGTTGTAAAGCACTTTGAGTGTTCGCTAAGATTGGAAAAGCGCTTTACAAATGCAGAACATTTACCACAGCCATCTAATTCCCTCTGATTTTAGGAGGTGATAAGCACATGGGCCTCTCTGAGTCCGACTGCACTACTGCATTACACTGTTATTATAAGGAAATTGCCATTGTTAATCCAGCCAGAATGAGACACTTTAAAGTAAACAATTGTCTGCTGAACATGTTTTGTGTCTTTTATCAGTACCAGCATTAATTTGTTTCATTAGTTTCATCTGTGCTTCTCCTCCGATAGCAAGTCAAACTCTGCCATGAAAAAATGTCTATTCCTGCGACAAATTTCACTTTAGGGAAGTGTGTGTTGAAAGTGTTTGTGAAGGAGCAGTGTATTATTGCTGCATATGCATTATATTGTCCAAAATATAGGCATGATGGAAACACTTCTACTGTTTAAACTGAAGTCTACACCATGTTTAAAGGATAGCTTTGGAGTTTGAGCCCTTTTTATTATTTCCATTATTACTTCCTACTTTCATTCTTTGCCTGAGTATCCTTTTAATGTGACAAACACTTTGTTTGTCTTTGTCAAACCTTTACATTTCCAAAAGGAATTTGTATTAATAGATCTAACTAATGGGAATGAATACATTTGCGAAGCACAGTATATTTCGACCTTTTTAAAAGCTTGAGAAAGAACTGTCAGACAACGACTTCCTGAAATGAAAAGAAACCAGATTATGTGATCATTTTTGAAATTGGCTTAGAATTGTTTAAATATTTTGTATAATATATAAAAATACATTAAAATTGTAAGTAATTTGTAAGAAAATGTAAGTTTTATATATCAAATAGGGACATTTAAAAATACATTGACTACAGAGGCCGATGTAGGCAATCACTACAACTAAGAAAATAAAATAAACAATAAGAAATAAGAGACCCAGGAATAGACACAATCCCAAAAATAAAGAATACATAAGAATAGCAATGAAGTAATGGGCAATATATCATACATCACTACATTTGATACTGTGTTTAGTAAGAAAAACAACCACACTTTATGAGTAATAGTAAAGCAGCTGTTGGAAAGTCAAAAGCTTCAAGTTCCTGAACACACACACACACACACATAATACTGAGGACCTGATATGGTCAATTAACGCATCCATTTACACATCCTGAGTAAAGAAGTCTCAAGGTAAGCTATTGGTACACCTGAGCAATCTTACACTAATACACCAGTTATGTTATATATTTGTGAAGTTTATAATCTGACATAAATATTTTCAGTGTAAAGCAATTATCAGATTTACTGTGGTAGCCTTTAACTCCAACGTGTAAGATTGCAAAAGACACCCCAATGTTCTTAACACGTGATTTGACTGGACTGCTTTAAAATATAACTCGTTAGCGTATTTCCTTTGGTATGGATATCCTAGTAGCAGTAGAATTGAAACATACAAGGACCAGATGCATGTGTTGAGTGTTTGTAGCAAAAGCTGATTTACAATACTTGTCCACAGGAGATTTAAAAAAAAAAAAAGAAGAAAGAAAATACATCCAAAAAGATGCATTCCCAAAATACAATACTAACGTGCTCCTGTACATCTCAGTCAAATCTGAACAGCCCATCATCTACTCTCCCGCTCTTATCTATAGACGAGGGCCTTGTTTGTGCTCACAAAATAATAAAACTCCCAACTTTTTAAACTTTTTCAAAACTGAGATATAGCATGGTGTGAGTCAATGACATATTCCGTCGTTTTAAAGAATTACAAAACCTGTGGCAGTGACATGGAGGTAAAAGGAAGAAGAGCCAATCAAATAGAAGTTAGTGAACTTGATCCCCTCTGTTTGTCCCAGAGTCTGTGGGGCCTGTTGGCAAAGCCTCCGTCACCTTTCTTCCTTATGGACTTTGGAACAACCCAAATAGTAGCACATACAGAGGTCAAATACCTGAAGTTTAACTGAAAGCCAGGCCCTTCTATGCCTGAAAGTATCCAAAAAGTAAGATTGTGAAATCAGTTCTTAGATGATGCAAAGATATGACCTGTTGTTATGTTTAGTGCTAGTTAAAACCTTGGCAACACATTGTAAGCAGAGGGAACTTTTATCAGTTGCCTAACAGAGTAACAATTGCACAAATTGCTTATAAATGCATAAATAATGATATAAATATAAAAAAACATATTTTCTCAATAATTAAAGATACATTTAAGGATTTAAAGCCATACATACGCATGAATATATAGGTTCAACCGTGCAACATGTCACATTTCATCTTGTTAAGGTGTAGGTGCCCTCACCACCCTTCTGGCTGAACGCTCCTCTGAACTGACTGGTTCCTACCTCACAGCTCACAGGGGCTCACGCTTGGGGCCCCAAGGTACAAAGGGCCCCAGGGTACAGAGGACCCCAAGGTACAGAGGGCCCCAAAGAGAGGAGAGATATGTGATGGAACCCCTCTCAACAAATGGTAGCTAAGACAAACAGCACACACTATTTCAAGCACTCCCAGAGGGGAAAACACTGGTGCAGCTGTGGATGGTGTGGTGCTACATTAAGCTGCTTTTTAACAGCTGAAATACCTGATCAATAAAAGGTCAAACTATGTGTATGCTTCCTTCATTACTCAATGATTAAAGTGTTAAAAATGCGACCTGTGCTGATTTATTGATGGAGGTTTTGACTAATGAAATGCCTCAGAGCAAATATTTGTCCCACTGTAGAAACGTTTTATATTAAAATTAAAGCAACATTCTTTAAAAAAAAAACATAATAACTTATATTTCATGCTTTTGTATTAGTTAAATTCTAGTGGAGATATACTGAGTCTGACTGGTTATCAAACCTCATACATTCCGAGTACCAATCAAGTATCAACGCTATTGAATCTTGTTGTTGAATGTAAAAAAAAGAAAATGGGGGTCAAACATTTTTTTAAATGCCAGGGGGTCTTGAAGACAAAATGTTACTACTAGTTATGTTTTTAGCCACCAGAGGGTGTTCACTGTAGGCTATGAAAAGCAATAGACTTGTAACTTGTGAAACGCTTCCCTGTTTCCCTAATGCAAATTCTACTTATTGATACATGTTCTACTTGTCAGGAAAGTACAGGAAAGTTTTCCCAGCTTGACCAAATATGCTGTTGTCATCATTGAGGCACATCCTGACTGTGCTTCAACTGTGCCAAATGTTGTTATTGTTTTTTTTAAATGTTTAGATGGATACCTATTTTTAATATACAACTTAATCATGTCACATCTTTAAACAAAATTATGATATAGGATATATCATCTGTGAATGTTGATAGCAACATCCTCCACTTTCACCCCAGTCCTCGTTATGTGGCAAAGACACAGTATACACATGTAATAATACTGTAGTAATATATGAATATATACATTATACAACTCAGATGTTATCAGATACTTTCATGTAATATGTAACAAAAGTCACTCCAAATTCACTTGAACCACTTTTAATAATTTTAACTATAGCCCTGTACCTCTCCACAACTCGTGGATATCCCGAGAAAACGCTTTGCAAACATCCTTCAAATACATTTGACAAAAATTAATATAAATTAAAATGATTTTGTAACTGCAATATAGATAATCAGGTTAGTGCAAATAACAAACCCACCCCGCATATTTTAAGGGGGTCCTCAGAACCTCAGTAGACGGACTAACCCTCGCAGCGGAAGGAAACGTCTAACGCTGGCCTCCGCGGAAGGATAGGATATAAAGCAAGAACATGGCACTAGCTTCCAGCATTGTCTCAATCACCGCCAGGACGCGAGGACCTTCCTCCTGTCATGACGTGACAGCGCTGTAAAGTGATTAAAAACAGCACCATTTACATTAGCAAGTTAACGTACTGAAGCTTGACGTGGAGGTACATTTAATTGAAGGCGACAGCTAACTCCTCCCGGTGTGAACGTCAACGCTGGCTGTTCTGTGAGACTTGACGACGGAGGAGACAACGAAGTGTTACTTTCTGTCACACGGATGAAATGACTGCTCTCTGGGGAAACGTCAGTGTGCTTCTCGAGAGGAGATAAGTGTGTCTCGCGGACTTTGACGTCTTTGTCGAAGAAGACGGACTCTAAGGACTAACTCCTTCAGATAAACAACAGTCCTGTGTTGACATTGGTGTTGCATCCTTCACATTTCTTTTTTAATGCTATCTATTGACTGTGGACTGCCTCACGGAGGTTGGCTAGCTTTATAGGTCGCCACAGCTTGTATCACATAGATAGGAGCAGATAAAAAATATTCAGTATCGCCAAACAAGGTAACGTTATTCACGTGTTATTGTTAGCATGTTTGCAGCGACCTACTATGGGCAGCAGCTATGACGCTAGGTGTAGCCACAGGGTTATGTCACCGTCAGGCTAACACATAGCTCGGTGTCTGCAGCTGCTTTCAATCTTTGCATGGTCATGTCCAGCAGGGTTGGCATCATGTAGACTGTCCCTCTGAACAGATTAGGTGACTGGGGACACACAGTGTGTTAGTGAGCCTCCTCGGAGAGTAACGTAAAGCTGGATTGCAGCTATCCAACTGGGTCAAAGACTGACAGCTGGCACAGTTTAGCTCAGGATTGTTGTTAGCGATGCTCAAAGCCGTCTGTTCTGTGTGATATTACAAACATCCCAACCTATTTAGAGGGCGTGTGAATGCATCATGTCCCGACTGTATCTCTTATTTATGCAATAAGGCACATCAGAGCAGCCTGCCATGAAGTAAATCTGCTGTGCAAGAAGCGGTATCACTAGGACTGAGAGCATCCTTTGCTCCAGGATTATTTTCTGAAGAGGAGAGCAATATTTAAGGCTACCCACCAGTTCCCAGCATCAGCTGGACCATCGAAGCCATCACAATGGAGACTGTGGGAGATTTTGAGTACAGCAGAAAAGACCTGGTTGGACATGGAGCCTTTGCTGTGGTGTTCAAAGGAAGACACAGGAAGGTAAATAAATAACTTTCCTGCAGTGTTGTCTTCCCCTCCTCTCCCTCTTCCCTTGCAGGATAAAACATGGCAGCTTCATTTGAAAATCTGGGTCAGTCAGTGGCAGAGCAGAATGCAGTTCTGCAGCGGCATATGTGGGCTCTTAGGCTTTTTCGGGGGTGGTAACATTGCACTGCTTTTATGACTAAACATCTTAATCCAGTATGTACTGTACAGTCATGCTGTGACAATTGATTTCAGTGTTGTTTCATCAGCCTCATGTTAGTTGTATAAGTGTATTTATGTCGCCTGGTTCATTCATGAAATGGATGAGTCAGGCAGCAGTGAATGACTTGCTGACGTACTGAGGCAGGAGGGAGGATGGGGTGCAGTGTTTTTCCTTCCTTTCCTTTAAGGATACAAGTCTCCCTTATGTAAGAGCGGCACAGTTTTCATTCATACCAAAGCACTGGAACCTATTACATTATTAACATAATGCTCAGAAATTGAAATGACTCATGACATTAGACTTGGTTGTGGTTTTTCTATCATAAAGATACAGAAAGGGTGAGTTTGTTTGTGTATGTGTGACAGAGATGCAGGAGATGACATCATGTTGCCCCCATTGCTACTGGTGTGAAACAGATGGTCCTGATTTCCTCAAAGAAAGCTACATCAGAGCATCCCCACACTCCCTGCAGTAGCTCGGGCAGAGCGGCAATCGATAACTAGTCCACAGCCTGGAGACTGAGCTGAGCGTAGGTCTGCCAACAATCAGCCAGTCATCCCTGGAAGCTGTGCATCTAGAACATCCGTCCACTGCTCGCATGCCTTCCTGTCTTGTTAAAACGATCCTGGCATGTGATCTGTGTATTTACTGTTTAAGTCCAATCATCTGCATGCCATTTAGCCTATTTATAGGATTATTTGCTCCTCGAAAGAACAGGAAGGTTAGAGCAACCTGCCTGCAACAGACGTAATGGATTACTTCATTGCTTAGGCAGTGTTTGATGTTACCTATGGGCTCCTTTTTCACTGTAATATCAAGAAATTATGCAAAGGCTCGTCAGAGATGAGGCAGGACAATCGGCTAGTGGCAGTAGCAATTGTGTTTTTGACTTTGTATGTATCCCCTGACACTGATTTAACAACACATTCCCAAAAGAAGGGAAACGCACTTAATTACGATTACATTTTATGTCAAAATCCAATTCCATTTACATCCTTTTTTATTTGTGTTTTCACATATTGCAACAACTTGACCCTCTGCAAAATATATCACATTTTACAACTTTAAGAGAAACAACTTGCATTATGGCACAGCAGCCAGAACAGGGTCTGCCTTATTTTTCCCTAGTAGAGCATGTGGCTGAAATGTATACAGTATGAATAATCAAGAGTTAAAAAGGATGCACAGTAGAGCTGCAACTATCTTGTTCGCTGATTATATTCTTGATTCATTGATTAATCTTTGAGCGTTACCCACTTAATATGAAGCACTTAGTAAATTAGTACTAGTTAGTGTTAAGACAAAGTATGGTTTCTGTCCAGATAAGAAAGGAAAGGATAATAAACTTCTCTTTTTTTTTTTAACTCTTCAGGTTTCTCTTTCCTAGAATATCCGATTTTTTTATTTTTCCCCCACGGTAAATATATCAACTGATTTTATTCAAGAATAACTTGGGATATATTCATACCTGTTCTGCTAATTCCACACACAGATTATTCCATTACCCAAAAGTTAAGTTTGTAAGGCTTTTTCTTGAAGTGTCATCTCTGCGTGTTTATAAAATCTTTTGAGGGATTGGCTAAAAAATTGGCAAAAAAAGTAGTATGATGATACTCCGTTGTCGTCAAAGTCTTCTGCTCTGTCTATCACAACACCTTCGGCCAACTTCTGGTTGCAGTTTTGCTGACGCTAATCTCTTTGACGCTCACGCCTCTATAATCGGCTGTCATTCATAAATGAGATAATGTGTTATTCTGCTTCTGTCTTTGCAGTATGACTCAGCAGAGGAGAGACGCTTACTCTGCACTGCTTAGTCCTACATTATGCGGCGCACTACCCAGCCATTAGTTTAGTTGATAGGATAGAATGTCTCCACCCCCCCACCCCCAAACCTCCTCAGTGGGTTCACTTTTTCTTCTTCTATGGTTGTAGTGTCAGCCGCTCAGTCACACTTGGCTGGGCAGGTTGTCAGGGAGCTGGGCATGGATGCAGCTCAGTTGGCAGTGTGTTACACACACACACACACACACACACACACACGCACACGCACACACGCACACACACACACAGACTCATGTCACTCGCTTGTGTGCTAGAATCTATGCCAGGCTTTAGGCGTAGTGCACCCGCAGAACAAGAACATCTCCTTTTAACCTAGATTCATTTGGAAAGCATGTCTTTTTATTCATAGAATTCCTTCCATAGCCTCCCGTCTAACTGACAAGGTTGATTACATTTGTCCACACAACCTGCGTGATGTTCTCAAGGGCATAGAAACAGGCGAGGTCTATTTCTGTGTGTGTGCGTCTGCAGCACATGGTCTGAGAGCCTTTGCGCTCACGTGAGCTCCAGAAGTCAGCTCACGGAGCTCATCTGGAAATATTATCTAAGCACCGTCGCTCTTAGCTTTTAGTGTAAGTAGGCTGGATCCCTTTCTAGCTGTCATCACCTTGTCATTCAGCGCAATAGGCTGGCCTAGCAGTCAGAAACCCAAGTGGTGCTATTGGGACCGCTAGAATTTCCTCCATCTTTCTAGTCGGGCTTTGCTTTTGGCACACACACACACTCGCATACTTACATAGTGTATACATTAAGATTGGGTCAATTTATTATTGTCACATTGTTTAAAAAAATTAAAAGACCACTGCAGTAAGGTAATATTTAAATTTCCCTCTGGATCAATAAAGTGTCTATCTATATGATTAATAGCATGATATTAATATGTATATTTTTCTAGTTTGAATTGGCTATATTATAATGAATATGTGTTTATATCCTCAGCTAGTGTGACAACCATGTTCCATTTACCTTTTGACATCAGTTAAGGGGACATTTCACAGGGACATTGTTGTTAAGTTCTTTTAAAAGTTGCTTACATTTTCTTCTGCTCTGTGTTCTGCAGAAGACAGATTGGGAGGTGGCCATCAAGAGCATTAATAAGAAGAACCTGTCCAAGTCCCAGATCCTTCTTGGCAAGGAAATCAAAATCCTGAAGGTGAACATGACACTTAATTGCCTCTCACGTATCTCCTCAATGTATTTAAAGAATGCTCTGACATTGACCTTGTGTGAGTCTGCATCCTTTGACAGAAAGGAGCCTTGACTTCTCTGATAGAAATATCAGTGAAAGTGATTCCATTAGTTGCTGCAGCCTAGTTAATGTTCTTGCATCTTGTTATTCTGTTCTGTTTTTACTCAGGAGCTGCAGCATGAGAACATTGTGGCACTTTACGATGTCCAGGTAAGCTTTTATTTTTTTGCATCAAATTGATAAAAGCTTAATGGAGAATTATGTATTCAATAGTATTTCAAAATGTATCTCCATTGACTATTGTTTGCTCTGTCTGAGACCACAAATGCCTTGTGTGTCAAGAGGATCAACGTTGCTAGTCTTTCAGTTTAATGCTGAGTAACACCTGAGCCTCACTGCCCGCGTGGGCAGAGAAAGTACAGTGACCTGCACAGCTCCATAAATTTATAACGTATCGGCATTATGGAAGGCAAACTCAATTTAGAAAGTAAAAGGGCTGGCAGAGCCGGAGCAGCGCTGCTGCAGAAATGCTGCCTTTGTTGCGTGATAGACGCAGCAGTTCAGCTAGTTGGTGTTCATCAGGTAAATGTGCATTACCACAGGTGTCTGTACATGCAGCAAAAGCTGGTGTTGTTTCTTTAGATATAGAAACAACACCCTTCTGTACTGTTTCGATGTACATTATAAAAAGTTAGTCAAGATTGCATCTTTTTGCTGTTCAAAAACGGCAACAGAGTGATGAGTGGAGAAAGCTGGATGAGAAACTACAGTTCCATGCATTTATAAGAATAGATTTTTTTCAAAACAACGTCACCCAAACAGTTTTTAAGAATTTTGGCCAAACTGTGCATCCTGTGGAAAATATTAAGTATGACTCAGTGGGGAAAAAGTGCTTTGTGCTGAATCTGAAAGGCCATACTGTCAGTACACGGTCACATATACAGTACTGTATTTTCCGCACTATAGGGCGCACTGGATTATAAGGCGCACTGTCA
>CALSBV010012112.1:1881320-1894690 GCA_943590825.1 Bovichtus diacanthus
ATTAAAGGCTTTTAAGTGCGCCTTATAGTCCGGAAAATACGGTACACTGATTGATGTCCATCTGAGGGGCCCATGAAAGCATGTTAAATGTCCCCTGGCTGGGAGTCCCATATCACATGTTCCTGACACATCCACTTTCAGATCCCGGTGGATAAAAAAGTGTTTTTAAAAAATAGGTACTCGTATGCGGGAGGCAGAACATTAGACTGTGTATTTTTCATCATTGTTATCACTGGTCCCGTTGTTCATAGTGTTGTAGTGCATTAGTGACATTATTTGCTGTAGGGTTGCTCCGTCTTGACTGATGGTGCGTGTTGTGGGAGGCTCTGACTGCCTTTTTTATGCAGTGGTTTGCAGCCACACAGCTTAAACAGATGTTTGTATTTGTAGTTTTTAAAATAAAACCTGTGGAGAACAGGGTGTATTTGACTAGCTGCAACCAACAGTAAATTATTGGATTCATTTTGACTTTTTAATTATGTTTCTAACAGCGTGAACACATACACAAACATAGCTATGGTTCTGTTGAGAGTTTCTGTCACAAAAGTCCTTACCAGCAGATAGTAGAAATGCAGTTTTTGTTATAATGTCCAGAATTGACTATAAAAGAAGCTTCCATTAGAGTGTGCTTCCAATACGGAGATACAGAGGGAGGGAAGGGGAGTGAGGCAGAAACAGTTGAAGTGATGATGAAGCACATCCCACATAATAATGTTACTTCCTGTGTTGACGTAAGCCTCCCACAGAAACCCTACCGATCAGTCCATCCACCCTTTCGCTCCTCCACCCATCTCCTCATTCCTCCATCAGTCCTGCTGATGTAATAACCTCTTCCAGAGGCAGACGGCTAAGGAGCCCAGTCATTACTGAGCAGGCAGCATATAGTAGAAGATGTAGCTTCCATCAGTGACGAGACATAAAGAAACGTACAGAAATGTGATTTATAAGAACTGGTTCAAGGTTTTCATATCCACGAAACCAAATGTTTTGATTCCTTGATTGAGTACAGTGGAAAAAGAAAACCATAACCTTAAAGAACATGTTAATGTGTAATTCTTTATTTAGCAAGCACACATTTTATTCACTTTAAAAGAAAGCTAGTGTGACTCAAAAAAGAGCCTATGCATGTTTTTTTTTTTTTTTATGTCTTTAGAGATAATGGCAGACAGGACCTAGATGGTCCAAGTCATAATGAACATATATATGTATATGTATTTGCCATGCAACTGGAGTTTACTTCATTAGGTGTCCAAATAATATTATCCTGCAAAAATGAATCGTTTAAAGGGCATATTGGGAAATGGGATGAAAAGATTGATACCACTCTCGTATCTCTCCATTACATCTAAAGTTCCAGCTGAAGACTGAAAACATGGCAAATAAATATATACATAAAATATACAATAAATACAAATCAAAACTGTTTAAGTGTCAATGTTAAGGTGTCCCTTTAGTGCATGCAAATACAGTAATGGCTGATTTTAGGTCAAATAAAGGTCTTATAATCAGGGTTGTATTCTATTTGGGCTTATAGTGTATCTCCTGGTCTAGAGGTTGATTCTTTGCCTCAGGCATGACTCTTTGAATGCTTTAAGATGAAAATACTTATTTCCCCAAAACAAAGGCCTTTTTATATCAAAAGTGAACTCTGTCATTGTGTTTGGCCGCTCACCTAACCTTAAATCACCGCAATACTGCTCCTGTTTTTGTTGTGATACATTCTCCGTCCCTCACTTTTGTGTGCTTTGAGCAAGTATCTTCATGCACTTCCTCTCTTTGTTTGTGGATTTAGTTTTCCTGCTTTCTGTCACCTCTCCCTCTGTTGCCTGTAACATTCACTGGTCCGCTCCAGCGAAGCTTCAGGTATAGTGTCTCCCTGTGTCTTTTTCTTACCAACTGGCTTTTCCTTTTTCTGTCCCCTGCAGCATTGGTTAGTCTGCTGGGAGCCACTGTATTGGTGTACATTTCCTCTCTTGGTGACAATCAATAGAGTCTGTTGTTTTGCAACCCTTTGGTAACCACGACAAACTGGGAGCCACCCCCCCACACACACTCTGTTTGCTTCCATTCCTTATTCATTTTGTCTGTTTATCTCACTTTTTCCAATTTCTTGCTTCCACATTTTGCCATTTTTCAACACCTCTTCTTGAATCCCCAGCTGGCTGCTTTACAGCCTCATCAGCTGGTGTTGGTGGAGCAGAACATGTAACCATGGCTTGTTTGAGCAACTGTCTAGTCACACAGCCTGTATTCCTGATTAGAAACAGCATAGATCTTTAGTTTTTGCTCCTTTTCTTTCCAATGAGTTACTTTTCTTTTGTAGCCCTTACTAAATGGCTGTCCATTTAAACATTTCAAACGTTTGGACGGGCATGAAATGACCTCAGTTCAACAGTTGTTCAAACGGTGAGCATCTGTGTTGAAAAAGGTACACATGTCAAGAAGTGTATGAAAGAGCTTACATTTAAGAATAAAGCACCTGACACCTGCAAACCACCCGACATACTTTTGTTTGCCAGACGTCTGCCAATGTTCTTGTCTTTGTCAATAGGATATAGGTTACCTATTTAAATTTGGGTTAGAATGACCCATAAACGCGGCCTTCTCACCTGTCTGTTGTATACACCACAGGGGGTTACTTATAGGCCTGCTGACACTTAATGGCTGCTGCGAAAGGGCAAGTCTTTGAGTCAACAGGAGCCTCACAAAGGTCGACGATGGTCAGAGCGTTAGATCTTTTCATGAGCGTAATGCTGCTTATGCAGTGGTTCGCCTATGTTTCAGGGATGCAGGTACGGACTCACCGCTGTAGTCAAGGCCCAAGAAATGGAGTTCATGCCAGGTTCAAGATTATGTGCAGTTTTAACACTAGGTGCAAAGATGCTGATCCTGTTTAAGAGCCTAAATACTTTTGTGGGCAGTAAGCACTGCCTGTGTCTCTTCGGGGTCCTTGGCCGTTGCATTTAACACATACAGGACATTTTTAGCCTAGCATTGTGGCAATGTCTGTTGGCTGGTCGTTCATTTGTTCGTTTTCTTTTTTTTTTTTTTTTGAGTGAAATATCTCATCAACTAGTGGATGGATTGCTATTGAATTTGGAGCAGATATTCATCTTCCCCAAAGGATGTATAGCATCCAGCGCATACATCGGGTCAAAATGTAAATGTGTTCATTGCCTTTTTACCAAATACCTGGCAAATGAATGGCACCCTCATCAGCTGTACTCTGTGTTAGTTGCTAATTGGCAAATAAAAGCATGCTAAACTAAGAATGTGAGCATGGTAAACATTATAGACTCTAGGCAGCCGCGTGTCAGCATTGTCCTTTGCAGCTTGTTAGAATGCACCTTTTGCCTCAAAGCCGCTTTGTGCTCACACAAACTCAAAAAGCTGCCCGCATGGCTGTCGTGCCAGTTGTAGCTAACAGGATGCCAGCAAGCATTTGACAGATGGCAATGAATTTTCAAAGTAGGATTATTCTAATAAGCACTGATGTACCGTATCTTCAAAGCAGTTTTGAAAATATAACAGATATTTAAGTCATATCAAGCAGGTTTACTATAGGCGCTGTTGGTTTTCATCAGCATCTGTGCCAGGGGTCAGCAGTTAGATTTGTTCATAGGCTAGTGTTTCAGCTGTAGTTTATTGTATTATTTAACTTTAAACCCAGTCCTAAATTATAATCATTGCCCCCTTTTAAACTCACTCAAGACCACACCACAGCTGACTATGTTTCTATTGACCTGCGTGTACGAGCACATGTACAGACTAGACTGCATTGTGTTGATCCAAACACTGAATTAACACTGATTACAACCGCTTATCTCGTTTGTTCTATGTTTTTGATTTAGTTTCACAGTGGAGGCGTTCACTCACTCAGCGTCACATTGTAAGACAATAAGTTAACACCCCACCGTACTGCCTCAGCACTTCTTGTGTTCTTTGCTGAATTCACACACGAAAACAATCGCAATTCCTATCCTTGCGTGTTTTCAGTGGCCTGTGAGTTTAAAACTCTGTAATATCTGGCTTATTGTTTAATGGTTAGTCGTGAAATGTAAAGCAAGCTGATTTGGGAAAATGGCATTTTTAAATGTGTTGTTCACCAGAAGATATGACCAGTAGGTTAAAGCATTGTGTTTTAAGAAATGTTTTAAACATTTTCACTTTGTACAAACTTAACACAACCTTTGTACTTGTATGGCCTTTGGCAGCTTTTATGAATGCAGTAAAACCTAAGGCTGCATGTTTGTGAATCAGCAGCTGCTTTTAGTGGGTAAAGGAGTGCCAGCTACCTGCCTGTCTCTCAGAATAGCTGTGCATTGACAAAAGACTGCAGGGCTGGATGTGGGAGTATGTGCTCCCATGACAGATTGCAGGTCCTTATTCCATCTGTAGTTTGCAGGAGCTCGGCTCGTTTGCTGCTTTTAATGACAGTCTTAAGCACACAGCTGAGTGGTTCCCCATCCTCCTTCATGGAGATGTTAACATTAAGCAAGCTGCAGCATTGTGAGGTAGACGGGCTAATTATAAGGTGTCCTGTGTCGGGGCTCTGTGGCTCTCTCTCCTCGCTCACGCTCATAGCAAAGCTGTGCAGTGCACAGTTTGTGTTTTTGGGAACTGGCAACAGAGATAACTGGAGGTGTGTTTGTTTAGTTTTTTTCATTGAAAAAATCATTAACCAAGCATTCATCTGAGGTAGCCAGAATTTGAAATTCCCTGCCAACTGCTAAATACGGCAACATTTGCCTGAATCGCCTAATACACATGCTATTAATTCTAATGTACCTATACGTAGATAAGTATTTACACAAGTCATTTTGATCTTATGTAGACTCAAAACCAAATACTGAATATATTCTATTCTCTAAATCTTAGAAATGCTCCGTTAATGACGCAAACAAAAACATAAAGAAATGGGTGGGAATAAAAGTTGGTGTAAAGTAAACAGAGGAAGAGGGGGGGGGTGTGGAGGTTTATGAAGTGTTTTTTGGTTTGTGAGCCAATCTTCACTAAAGCTGATGTTGCTCCCAAGGCACATTGTGTTCTGGCCTGGAGAGGGGCCCCCGTGCGTGCGTGCGTGCGTGCGTGCGTGCGTGTGTGTGTCCTAATTACACAAGGTATTGAGGCAGGACTGACTGACGTGTAAAGAAAAGTTTTTACCGAGTTTTCCTCAAAGCTGCATTCCGTACGAACGTCCCTGGCTTCCTTTTACAGAGCTTTGATTTCCAGACGTGTAACTGGCTGAGACAGAAGCTCAGAGGAAAACACTGTTACTGCTCACTGAGGCAGAGGCACACCATCCCAGTCATCTGGCTGGAACATGCACTTAAGGTTTAACATGTTTGATCACATGATCGCATGAGCCAACCCACTCGCAGAATTTTCAGTACATGTCTCTCCTGCATAACAAATGTTTCTCGAGGACCATAATTCAACTCTCGGCTGTGGAGAGTTTTGAATACAGATGAAATTATCACATTAAAATGTCTGCATTTTACTGTCTTGGAATTTGGCAGGCAGGTGGACTTTTATGGGATGTTGTGTTCCTTTCTATGCCCAGGGTTTTGTTTGTGTACTGTGTACTAAGTGGCCATGTCAGCATATCTGTGTAATAACAAATTGTGCACCCGCAAAATAATAAACATCCTACCCTCTTTACCCAAGATTGAGTCACGCTGAAAAACAACAAGCGATCCTGACCTTTTGTCCTCGGCACATAATTACTGTTTTTCTGCTGCTGTCACCGACACAGTCGTCTGTCACTGTCATCAAGCACAGACTTAACTCGCAAATGACTCCAGTTTACCCAGAATACCCCAGATTACGCGTGTCGCTTGCGTGACAAAAGCACACTGGCTCACTACAAATGCTTAAACCGCCCCCCCCTCCCCAGCACACACACGCTACTCTCCATCTCCACCCTCTCCAGTTTGGCCATATCCCATCCCCCATATTGTTTTGTTGCATAACCACTCCTGGAGCTGGAGTGTGACGCAAGAACCGAACGACTAACCACACACGGTGCTGATATGGCTTACACAGAGTATTTTTGGGTGTATTGTGTTGTCCTTTTTTAACATCTCAGGATAATAACAAATCCTCCTCGTGTCCAACCTGCAGATTTTGCGTCTTGTGAAACGGCTTCTAACGCGACATGAGTGTGACAAGGTCATGATGACGGAGGGTGTTTTTTTTTTTTTTATATCATGGTCGTTTCAAAAATATGTTGTGCTGGAAGGGAATGTTTCGGAGCCCGGCCCCCTCCTGGCAGCCAGCCAGCAATGTACAACACGTCTTATTTCAGATGTGGCCAACGTGTGAACAATAACTTCTCGAAAACGTTTGTTCAACAGTTCAAGTGGTCGTCACTTTCATAACTGTGCGCTGCTACTTCCTCTGAGCCCTCACAAACAAAGGCTGCCCTTTGTGCTGCTTTCACCACCTGCCTCTTGAAATTCATCTCACTTCATAGCAATTGGGCAACAAACCAAACTGAGGCCACAGCAGCAGCCTGAGACAACAACACAAAAGGGCCAAAACACACACTGAATGAAATAATTGATTGTCCAGGTAGCAGCTTTTCTTAGAAGTACTCAGTCTCTGCTGTTTGTTGACATCAGTCTTCAGTGACGTCGGGTTAGGGACATTAGAGTTTGTCATTGTGTAAGAATTATACAATGAACAGCAGTCACTAGCGTCTACGTCTGTGTGTGTCTTGTGACACATCTGATCTGATTGAATACTGGTAGCCCACTGCCCCCTGCCCTAAGAGAAAACACTGTATATGATTGAAAAGACTGAGCTACCTTACCAACCAAACACACACACAAGCCCATTGCATGGTGGCACAGTGCTGTAGCTAGTGGTCAGACCTCGGTCACCTAGTATTTGTTTTATATATGAAATGGTTTGAAGGCTGCGAAAAATACTGGATTAGTGTTTGTTGTTGTGTATTGCGAGTTAAAAATTTGAATGGTCACTAAAGTTGATGTCAATCTCATCTGGCTCATTCCATGTACTAACTAGCAAGTTACTCGGCAAAAGAAATGTGTATATTTCTCTTGGCTTTTTTTTGTCTTGCACTTTATTTTTGTTGTATATTTTTCTATTTATCTGTACTAGTGCTGAGTTTCCACGCTGGCGATCAGTAAAGGTTTATCTTATCTGATCTTATGCTGTTATTACATATGGTAGACCTAAGCAATATGTATGCATATGTAATATGTAATACCAATAATGCGTTTGATAATACCACAGTAATATGGTAATGTTATTTTACTGGCTCTGTAAAATAAAATTACATATGTCGCTTTACTGGTTCAAAAACTAGTGTCACAGGCTTCTTTGTTTAAGCAAATGCATTAGGGCTGCTATCATTGTTTTCAATATTCATTCATCTTTTGATTTATTTCTATTAATAAATATAGTGAAAAATGGGGGGAAATGCCATTAAGATTTGACTCCAATGTGGAATCTCCAAATTCCTTGTTTTATCTGGTTCAAACCTCAACAATATTCAGTTTATGATCATTATATGGCAGTTAGGAGCAGCAAATCCTCTTACTTGACAAGCTGGCACCAAGGAGTGTTGGACATTTTTGGTTGAAAAATTACTAAAATGATTAAGTGTTCTTCAAAAATAGTTGCAGATGAATTTTCTATTAAACCGACTAATCAACTAAACATTTCGGCCCTTACATTCCTTTCACTGAAACCTTTAATCAATGCGACTTCCATTAAGAGAAAAAGAAGTAAATAGATAGTTTTTGTTTTGTAAGGACTTTTGGAACTCGGGCACCTGACCTGTGTTTTGACGAGAGAGAATAAGGGACCGTGTTTTGGCCCCCAGATAGTCCATAGTTTCTTATAGCCCAGGAACTGTTGGGGCAGATTGTTGCTGATTGGTTAAACACGAACCCTGGGGCGGCTACAACTTCATTTACACGGTTATCAAGCACTGGGTGCCACTAGAATCATTCGGACAATAAAAGAAGGTTAGTTGATGTTTAAAACAAAATTCTATGCAGTTAGACTTCCTGACTCGTCTAAAAAGAATCGTGTTTCTTTTTTTTTTTTTTTAATGGTTTCTGTCTAATTCGCCTAATCTTCACGTTTCTTCAGATACGGTGGGAACGCAACAGGAATATGTAAAATAACTAAATTCATTCTCTGTGACTCTTTAGTACCTGAAACTAACTGGTTAATAAGGGATATCAAATATGGGTACTTTCCTACAGAATCAAAGTAGTATTAACTAGCAAAGCTAATTTGCTGGTAACGATCGCTCATTTCATTTCCTCCTTGGGGGAGATCCCTTCTGCATTTAACCCTCAGCCATTACTATCATTTTGGTCCAGTTCTTATTGAACAACTTTTCCGTTTCATATGAAATGTAATTTTGTAAACGTAGCACACATGTTGTTTGACCTTAAGTGTATTTCCTTAAACGCTACAATTCTGTTTACATGTTGATCACTTTTTAAATGGATTTCCATCTCAATCTATTGCTTGAAGATGAGCGGCTCCCCCAACGAAAACAAGTTCCATCATGTTTCTTTTTTGCCAGTGTGGGCGATGTCTGTATAACTTGAACTATTACCTGTGTCATAAGCATTAAATTGCATCTTCAGGAGACAAAAAGTGGCTATTTTATTATGGCTGAAGCGGTTGTCAGCTTCTGTAGCTGATTCTGTGTCTCTTCTCTTCCAGGAAACGCCCAACTCTGTTTTCCTGGTCATGGAGGTAAGTATAGAAACGTGACCATTTGGAGCTCATTTTTTAAAGTTTGAAACTTACTCTAAAAAAGTAATTTGCTACTTTACAACACTTTCTTTATTAAAAGTAACAGAAGTTATGACATGGATGATGTAATGGTTTACCACCAGCACTGGCTGTCAGCACGTGCTCTTCCCTTTTTGGCCCTGCTGTCGTCCCGTTTTTCCTCTTGCCCTCTCCTCTCTTGTTTTATTTCATATTGTGTCTTTTAATTTCTCCCTTAATTTGCTGACAACCTCTGTATCCAACTTTCTCTGCTTGTTTCGCAACCCGGCTGGCAGCAGGGCAGAAAACAAACCATGACTGCACCTCAAGTTACTCGCTGAAAACACAGCCGTCTGTTTTCTAGGAATCATATTCCCCGAAAGCCTTCGCTTTATATCTTGTTTTGATCTACGTTTCGACGGCTCTGCAGTGCACTCCATCAATTATCCTTTGGAATCTTCATCAGAATCAGAATCGGATCAGCTGTCATAGACTCGGTTACTTTAATTAACATCAAACTATTTTCATTGTGTTGTTTTCAAGGCTTTCACAGGTGAAAGACAAGGCAGCTGGTTGTTTTTAGAGAAATAGCTTTTCTTAGTTATATTTTCAATTTTCATTGAGTGGACTTCAGTCTGGCTAAATCAATGCTGATGTTATGCTCGTGTAGCAGGAAAACGCTCGCCAGACGAGTGCGCTGGGCCAGGTGTAATCGCAATGAAGAGAATCCTGTGCCATTTGAACATTTAAAAACGCAATGAAATGGGCACAATGTTTGAAGGGAAGCAAGATGTTTGTCATTATGCCAACATGCAGTAGCCAGCATAGTTTGAGTTGGGCCCGGTTAACTTGCATATAACTGTAAGCGAGCCAAACAGCATGGCAGCTTGATAGATGGCTGACTGCATACCTTACCTCTCTGTGGCCTGGCTGCCTTTACATTAGAAGCTTTGCTCAGTCTCAACTGAATTCTATTGTGTTGTGTCTGGACACACTTTCACAGCCTTCTATAAGTGTGTGTATATTTTTACCCTTTCTGCTAGTGATGGACAGACGGGTGGCAAATAAAAGGAAAACCCAGAATAAATAACTGTGGAAACATAAAGAAGGCAGATGCTTCAGTACGGGAAACAAGGGCTCTCTCAACGGTTTGATTAGTTGGAAAATGATGTAAATAAGCTGTGGTAGTCACCAGATTTCAGCCTAATCGAACACCTATGGATGATTGTGAAGTGCAGTGTCAGACGGCGGTCTCCACCATCAAAACACTAAATAATTTTTGGAAGGATGCTGGTTATCCCTCCAGTAGAGTTCAAAAAATCTTTAAGTTCCTTTTTAAATATGTCAGCCATCTGTACATGATGTTGACCTCAGACGCATGGAAGATGGTGAGAAAAGCAGGGTTACACTCCGGATTCCTATGCAGTGGACGTGGACTATATCTTTATTCAGTCTCGCTTTTCTTTGCTCGTCCACTTCGCTTCAGTCAGCAGTTAACTTTCCCTGCACTTTCCACACCAACCTTGTCCGTCTGTTCTTGTTGTCCCTCTTGAGAACTTACTGCACCTGAGCAGAGGTTGTCAGCACAGATAAAGCTCCGGTGTTTCAGCAGATTCATTGACGAGCCTATACCAAAATGTGCTTCACAGCTCGCCATTGTTGAACCTGAATTTAGTTATTGCTGATGGTGATTGTTTTGTCTCCCCGCACAGTACTGTAATGGAGGTGATCTTGCCGACTATCTGCAAGGTAAGCATCACACTAATCTGTCTGCCACACACATACACGTGCAGATTATTGTTCATCAAAACAAAGTTCCTAATGCCGCAGAGGAGGAAAAGCGTTTGTGCATTTATTATCTGTGTGTGTGTGTGTGTGTGTGTGTGTGTGTGTGTGTGTGTGTGTGTGTGTGTGTGTGTACACTACAGTTTTGTACAAAGGGTTCCTTCTATTTCAGAGCCAGTCAGCACAGTGTGTATGCCTCTGTGATGGTTTAAAAGAAAGGTCAGCTTTTCTGCTGCAATGATACGTAACGGACAGAGAAAGTGACATGTGGAAGTTCTGCTTCAGAACCCCCAAATACCAAAAAGTAAAAAATTAAGAACATTTAGCAATCCAGATGTGAACATACTAATACATCCCTCCCCAGTGATACAGTCCTACTCTCGGCCAAAGTGTGAGACGTTGCATGTCAACACCAGTCCGAGTCTTGCACCCTGTTACTTTACTGTTTCAACCACTAGTTTTGCATAACCGCTTCATGTTGCCGGTGGCATCATGGGCGTTTGGTGTCTCACTCTAGAAGTTTGTTGTTTCCATGTTTCTGTAACCCGTGGAGTAAAAAGACATTCCTCATTGAGTCAACAATTGAGGATTTAAAAAAATAATAGTCCCTCTTTCTCAAACATGTGTAAGCAGACATTTAAAGCAAAGTTTCTAAAAAAATAAATCAAATAAAAAGTTTTCCTTTGCTACCATAATAACCTTAATGAAATACTTGCTGTTTACAGATTGTTTGTATTTGTAGTTTAGTGATAAGATGCCATCGAGGCAACACATCACTGCCGGTTGCACTTTAATTATCCTCATAATTGACCCTGGAAATAGAGCTGGACTCAAGAACCTTAAATCAAGTTCAACTTAGATTTCTTCCAGAGCTCTTAGCTGAAGCCCTTTCCAGCCACTCCACATGTGGTTAACACTGGAGGAAATCTAGTAAGTGGGCTGCTCCACATCTGAGCTTCAGGATGGGGGAACTCACAGCATTTGACATAGATGTTAAAGAGAGTCAGAAACTCACTGAACATGAGTCATAATGTGTTATTACAGTTGCTGTGAGTTGGCTTCTGGAATCTCAAATCCCTCCAAATGAATGGCAGTTTGCCAATCCATCCGTTAGATAACCACAGGTGCTTACACCATCAAAACACTGATTGTGTTGCTGGAATAGCTTCCTTATCACTGTACTTTTGCATAATGTACCTGCCCCACATGTCCACATTAGCAGTTAGCAGAGTGGGTCACGGTCAGATCCGTCGCTGGCAGAGCGGTCGAGGAGGCTCTGCTCAAGTACCGTTGGTGATTGTGAAATGAAACCTGTGGGGTCATACAGTACTGGTTGTTCAGAGCGTTACTCTGGAGACCTCATCAGTGGAGTGTTTACCAAGTCTGTGATTAATAAATACCATCTTCTTACATAAGAGGATCTCACTGGTGAATGATTCTAATAATTACACAACTTCCCCAAAAGAATATTGATAAGTTCACTGGTTTGATCTATGCCGACACTGTCGTCACAAGGGTTTGATAGAGAGAGAATACTTTTGCATCGGATTAAGATTATTTCACTACAACTAGGGAATAGGAACTTTACTGCCTCAATTTACACTATTTACTTAATTATCAATTTAAATGGAGGAATTAGACCTGCATTGGGTGCAGTGGTCAGCTACTATACAGCGTGAGGGTCCAGAGCCTTGCTCAAGGGCTCTCCAGGTACCAGTTCACACTCCATACTTGGTCCTTTCGGGGACTTGAAGCCGCGACCCTCAGGTTCCCAAGCCAAATCCCCATGGACTGAGCTACTGCTGTCCTATGTTTTCTTATTATATAAAATATGGACTATGAATCATGCGAGTGCAAACCAAGGAGACTAATCATTAATGTGCTTCAATAGGCAGCAGGAATGACCTGAATAAGATCAATAGCCTTAAAATAGCTATCTAGGAAAACGCTAGACAAGAAGGTGCATCTTAATGAGTAGATTTGCCTCAAGGTGTCCTGTGGAGTTTCCTTGTAAACAAATTCAGTAATTGTCATTTATTTATCTCTCCTCTCCTTTAGCAAAGGGGACACTGAGAGAAGAGACACTGAGGGTTTTCCTCCAGCAGATTGCTGCTGCCATGCGCATCCTCAACAGCAAAGGGATCATCCACCGTGACCTGAAACCACAGAACATCCTGCTGTCGTATGTGGGTCGCAAGAGGTCCAACATCAGTGGCATCCGTATCAAAATAGGTGACAGAATTATATAGAAAGAAAGTACTTTCTACGTTTTACATACTAGATTTAATATCAATATGCTTATGTGTCTGGTGTCTTGTAGTGACTAATATGTGGTGCATTTCCTACCTTTTGATCAAGCCACAACTGTCAGAGGGCGTGTGCGTGTGCGTGTGTGTGTGTCAAACGGCTTCTTAAAAGTCATGCTGCTTTTAGCCAGTCCAACTTTTGAATTCAGAGGCCAAATAATATGACTAGTACAGTAAGCGACTGAGAGGCAAAAGTGCACTGGGTATGAAAGAGATCATTTTCCAAACATTTTCTGTGCGCATAACCTTGACTATCAAACAAATAGCTACTATGCTATCCACACTCAAATTAGCTTATTTTGCAGCTACAGTATGGTAAGGAATGCTTTTGTCTGACAACACTGATGGCGTTCTCCATCACTGTCTTAGCTCTGTTCTGAGTGCAAGACAATTTCATGCATGTGTTACTGTTCCCAGTGTTTGTCTCGCATTCTCCAGTGTCCAACAATAGTGGTTTGTGTTGCGAGTAATAACAACGTGTGTGTGTGTGTGTGTGTGTGTGTGTGTGTGTGTGTG
>CALSBV010012112.1:1958523-1984723 GCA_943590825.1 Bovichtus diacanthus
CAACAGTTGTATACCAGTTTTTAAAATTCAGTCAGGTTGCTATATGCATGAGTAAATATGTGAGCAAAAAGGAATTTAGGGCTGTAATTAACAATAATTTTCATTATTGATTAATCTTCTGATTATTTGTTAGATTAATCGATTAATCCAGCAAATAGTCAGAGTCCAAGGTGATGTCTTTTAAATGTCTTGATTTTGTTAGTCCAAAACCCAAAGAATTCCATATTTGAGAGGCTGAAAACAATATTTTCTGCCATTTTTACATTCAGAATGACTTTCACATTAATCTATTATGAAAATAGCGATTCTTTTTCTGTCCATCGACTAATCGTTGCAGCTCTATATGAAATAAAATGGAGTCCAAACACACGTCTTGTCATTCAGTGCTTGTGCACTGTCGAATAAAATATAACAGGCAGCAGAATTCTCTCTATAGTACACAATGAACTAGAACAGTCGTGTCCCCTGCTTCCCCTTCGGCATTAGTTAATTAATTGGAAAAAAGGCTTTTATTTATTTAAAAAAAAAATCTTCTTTACTACAAGTGGTTAAGGATTGTGTCTATGTTTCATCTTTCAGGTAATGCAGCAGTAATAAAGCCATCCGAGGTCAGCTCTCACTCTGCCAAGGTCATGGAGGAACTTCTCCCTCAGTATCTAGACAAAGTGAGCCCCCTGCTTGGTCCCATGTGACACATTAACTCTTTTTTTTTTTACCTTCATCTACATGTGCGGGGAGTTTTTAATGGCTGCATATCCTCTCCCTAGGATCTGTACCCAGTGGTGACGGGCGGAGTGTCTGAGACCCAGGAGCTGCTGAGGCAGAGATTTGACCACGTCTTCTACACAGGAAGCAGCGCAGTGGGTAAATTGGTGATGGAGGCTGCGGCTCGCCACCTCACCCCAGTGACCCTGGAGCTGGGAGGGAAGAGCCCCTGCTACATCGACAAGAACTGCGACATCACTGTCGCATGTCGGTCAGTCTGAAATCTGAAACGCTGCCATAAGTGAACTCCGTCATGTCTTCAAATGACCAATGAACGCGCAGCAGTTGGGGAGGTACCGCATCGACAAGCGTGTATCTTCAAGGTCTGAGGCTTCTTTGCTTTTCTCCCAATACAGTCGCATCACGTGGGGAAAGTTTGTCAACTGTGGCCAGACGTGCATCGCTCCTGACTTCATCCTGTGTGAACCCTCCATCCAGAGCAAAGTACTAGAAGAGATCAAGAAGTGCATCAAGGTTGGTCCAAATTTAGATTGTAATAAGTCAGTTATTGTCAGATGAGAAGCTGACGGTTCATTCAGGGCACTTCTGGAGGTCAAAGGTGAAACCGACTCGGGTTTCACGGAAATATAATACTGGGTATATTGATCAACACTTTTGTATACCCATGTGCTGTAAAATCTACAGTCGACATTGACGGTTACACAATATAGTTGGTAGCTACAGAAAGCCCTCTGATATGGAGCTTCTAAGTACGAGCTGCTGCTCCACGACCCTAATGTGCGCCTCTTAGTTTATTTGGGTTCAGCAACAGGTACATGTTTGAGAACAGCAGCTGTATGAAATAGAGGCTTTGCATGTCAGAAATGTATTATCAGGATAAGCCCCTTGAGATGTATCGTCTCGTTTTCAAGGGTATGCCAAACTAACAAGTTGAAGAGAAAACACAATAATATATAACGCAAACAAACAACTAAATAACAAGACAAAAAAAGAAAAAAACGATTTGCAACCATTGATTAGACACAATCAAAAGAAAAAGAAAATTGATGAATCTATAAACGTCACTGAAAACATAGGCAATTTGTTTTAAGATGAGAAAACAAGTGAAATGATGACAGAACGGATATTTACAGGCAACTTATTCCAAACTGAAGGAGCCCGAAACAAAAGCTTCCTTAGATAGACCATAAAGAGGATCTGAGCGCCTTAGTGAATAATTTGAGGTATAAGAAAGAAAAAGAAAAAAAAATGTTTTGGACAATAAGGATGGATATAGTACTGGGGGAAAAAAAAAAGGAAATTGATGTCTTGTATCTAGAATTATATAATGTCAGTATGTTTGTGTCTCTCCCCAAATACCTTTTTCCTGCAGTGTAGGATATAACTACTTACTTACTAGGAATAAGACGACAAAGAATTCCTTTTGATTGGTGAATTTCCCATATTTGAACAATAGAATACAAACTTGATGCATTGTCCCCCCACAACATGAAGGGAAAAACAGGCGTGAGGAGGAGATGCACGTTTCTGTGCGTTCCACTAATAATCTATTCATTGTCTTTTTAATTGTCATTAAATTAATCATTTGTCTTATACTTCACACACTGCAGGAGTTTTACACAGAGAATCCAGAAACCTTTGAGGACTACGGACGCATTATCAACCAGCGGCACTTTAAGAGGCTCATGGGTCTCATGGAGGGGAGCACAGTTGCTGTTGGTGGAGACAGCGATGAATCCCAGTGCTACATAGGTACATGGTGTGTGCGAGGAAAAAAATGATCTGTACTGTATGTCAGGCAAGCGTCTAAAGTCACGTGAACTGCACATGGCGTTGATTAACTTCTTGAAGAGTTGCTATGCTGAATGAGAGAGTGCCTCAAAAAAAGCATCGACGTGTGAGTGTGTGAGAGATACTCAAACATGTTTTGGTGTAGTGTTAATTTAATAGCAGAGATGTTACTCTCTAGGTAGAGAAATCACTCCGCAGTCTATAAGACGCAACTATTGGGTAACCTGTCCAAACAACAAGCTTATGTTCGCATAGGTTCTGAAGACATGACGTAGAGGTCGTTGTTTGTTTGCATGAATGGATGAGAAATTGAATACAATTTATGGTTTGGCTTCTTGTGGTGTCTTGTCTGTTTTTTTAATTAGCTGAAACCGTCTGGATGTGGTAGGGATTGTATCTGCTTTTTATATCAACTGTTGGATGAAGATAGCTGTCCAATTTGGTTGAATCTCATTTCCTAAACCCCTGGGTGTAGGCACTGGGAAAAAACAACCCGGGATAGATTTGCAGGACAGTAAACTCATGACATTTTCTCCAAACCCCGCTCATCTATATGTCCGATGTTGATTACACTAGAGTGGTATTCACAACATTTGAAGAATACACAAATATTTAATTTCTTGCCAGGGTACTTACAACTGGCAGCCATATAACGCTGCACTACCTGTATATGAAGCGGTATCAGTACTCTTAGAGTGTGCCTCTTGTTCCTGTCTCCCTGCAGCCCCCACCGTTTTGAAGGACGTGACGGGGGAATCCAAAGTGATGAAGGAGGAGATCTTTGGGCCACTGCTGCCCATCATCACAGTGAGCGGCGTAGACGAGGCCATCCAGTTCATTAACGAGAGGGAGAAACCCCTGGTTATATACATCTTCTCCCATGACAACAAGGTAAACGCCTCGCATGTTCGTTTCCCATTGTCGGCGCTAATATGTTCAGATATCGTTTGGTGTTCGATCGACTTGCCCTGACTGTTCCAATCCGATAAACAGCTGATCAAAAGGGTGATCGCTGAGACGTCCAGCGGAGCTCTGCTGGCTAATGATTGTCTGGTACACTTCACTGTGTCCGCTCTGCCCTTTGGAGGAGTTGGTGAGTGTATTTTTTTATTTATTTATTTTAATTGGGAGGAATATAGCTGGCGCACGTTTATCGCTGACTTCTTCTTGCTCAGGTAACAGCGGTATGGGTTCTTACCACGGCCGGCACAGCTTCGACCAACTGAGCCACCTGCGCAGCTGTCTGATCAAGCAGCTGAAGATGGAGGGAGTGAACAGCATGCGTTACCCCCCCCCACACAGCCAAAAAGCTGGGCTGGGCTCGATTCTTTCTGCTCAAGCAGGTCAATGTGTGCAGGCTGCGGCGCATGGCACTGCTGGCCGCGATGGCTGGCTTGGCAGCATTTGTGGTGCAGGTAAAGGAACTCAAATATAGCAGTCCAGTCCACAGAGGAATAAAGGGTTTTGCTTTGATATCAATAATGTTTTGTTTTACACGGCTGTAGTTTCCTGGAAAGAACTATTCAATTTGGTACTTATTACAAGGAGATTAGAGTTCTGGCTGTGTGAGTTTAGTGCATTGAGTTCAGTCTATAAGCAGTTTTCCAAAGGAATTTACTTAAAACAACTACTGTATTTTAACCCAAGTAAATATTGATTTATTATAAATGCAACCTTTTTATTCTCTGTGTTGAAATGCAATGCTTTCCTGTGGACTCATTTCACTTTCCTGCTGTGCAATGACTAAAATACTCCCTAGATTACACTTGCAATTGAGAGTAGTAAATGAATTGGAAGTGTACCAGTTGAACACGGTCTCCATTTTCCCTATAATCAGTACTGAATGAATTATGAATTTACAGATGCAACTTTGTTCCTTTCTAGGAAACTATGACCTGTAAAATAAATCATCACCATGATTTTTTTTTTCTTCGAACACATACATGAAAATGCGATAACATAGTTTTCAAGGTTTTGTGAGAGTATGAAAGCAGATCAGTGCACATTAGGTATCCCCTTCATCAATGTCCAATTACTAAATCTTAAAATCCTTTTCTGATGTCTCATGTTATTTTCTTTTGAACAATAAGCCAAAAATAATATCTCTAACACCATGGGTTAGTAATAAAAACAAGCCCCACAGACAAATGACGACATTAAAGTAAAGCTTTGTTGTGTTCTCATCAAAGTTACCTGCTAATGTTGCCTTCAAAGGCTGCACCGTCCAAGTACCTGTATTAAAGAATAAGCCAAAACCAGAAATGTGTTTGTCAGTGTCTTAAAACTTTCTGGCTTTTCTTCTCTGTCTGAGGCTCCCATTGGTTTCCTACTGAATATGTTGATCTCCATAGCAAAATATTGTTTAATTTTTTTATTATTTTTTGTAAAGCTCCGTAATAATAAGACCCGGGCGCTATAGTTTTCTGCAAAGGTAAATAGTACATTTGTTAGAGACTATTCCCAGCCACATATTAAGACGACATGTGAACAGTTTTTAGTCAACAGTGGAGCTCTATGGCACAGAGGAATAAGGAATATCAGGCTTTGGCACACACACACACACACCATCATCATCATCAATTCATTGTCAGTTTTGGGGTTTTCATGAGATTTGTTGAGTTAAATATATGAAAAGGGATCCGAATCAGGTTTATTGGTTTTCATTACGGTACAAGGAATTTGCCTTGTGGTTTGGTGCATACAATAAACATGTTCAAAGGAAATAAAAATACAGGCAACATGCATATAGAAAAATATGAAGGAAATACTATAATGAATATGTCCAATGTAACGGACATATTTGTTATAGTAAACTAAACTTTAGTTGTTAGGATGTGCAAAAATATTGATGGGGGATGTGCAAGAGTTGACAGTGAAGAGAATATGTGCGATGTGTTGGCTTAATAGTCTAAAGATGTGCGTTAATGCAACTCATAGAGAATGTCATTGAGGCCCACTGGGAGGTTTTGGTCCTGATGGAGCGCAGCCTCCTGCTGGATGGAAGTGTTTCAGACAGTTCGTGTCCAGGGTGGAAGGGCTCGGCCACAGTCTTTCCTGCTCGCCTCAGGGTGCTGGAGGGACGGCAGATTGCAGCCAGTTGCCTTCTCGGCAGCACTAATGACACGCTGCTGGTGACCTTGTCCTTGGCTGTAGCTGCAGCGTACCAGACGGTGATGCAGGAGGTGAGGATGGAGTCGACGATGGCAGTGTGGAAGTCACCATCATTGTGTTTGGCAGGATTGACTTCTTCGGCTGCTTTAGGAAGAACATGCTGTTCTGTGCTTTCTTGGTGATGGAGCCCAGGAAGTGGAACGTCTCCAGTGTCGACTGAGGAGTGACAGGGTGATGGTTCCCAAAATCTACAACCATCTCCACTGTTTTTAGAGCGTTGAGCTCGAAGATGTTCTGACAGCACCAAGTCCCCAAGTCAATCTCCCACCTGCAGACTGACTCATCCCCCCCAGAGACGAGTCCAACGAGGGTGGTGTCGTCCGCAAACTTCAGGAGCTTGATGGACCAGTGACTGGAGGTGCAGCTGTTGGTGTACAAGGAGAGGAGCAGAGGGGAAAAGAACGCAGCCTCGGTGCTGATGGTCCGGGAGTCGGAGGCGTGTTTCGCAAGCTTCACTCGCTGCTTCCTGTCAGACAGGAACTCTGTGCTCCACCTGCAGGTGGAGTCGGGCATGTGCAGCTGGGAGAGCTTGACTTATAGCAGAGCCGGGATGATGGTGTTCAAACGGGGTCCTGGCCAATCGTTTGTAAAACATCTATGAACATTATCAAGCAGATATTTGTAACACTTTAAGCTTTGATTGGTTTGTTAACCGTCTATAAACATTACTTGGATGGCTATTCTAAAACTAATACCTTGTTAAATGGTTAGTACATACTTTGTGAAGCATATATACGCATTATTTAGATAGTTTAATTCTTGGTCAATGGTTAATATTTGACTTGGACTTTATTTATTTTTTAGAGTGCTCCAATAAAGGCATGGACATGATGGAGTCCAAATACTGGTGGTGGTGTTGGTGGTGGTGATGAACAGAGTTGGCTTTTGAATGATGGAATCTAGAGCCGGACTTCTGCTGAGCTTGGGGGACGAAACCCCCGGGCGCTGGATGTGAGGGGAGCTGGAGGTGAATGAAGTGGAGGAGGCTCGCATCAATTTTCTTTCACTGACATGACGACCGACGGAAGTTCGACAGCACTTGAGGAAGATCGGTGGGAAAATAAGATGGGTTTAACTTGGAAAGGATGAACACTGACTGAGTAGATTTGTTTGTAATGATACTTCTTTACTTCAAATGAGAAAGCGATTCTCCCTGTTAGAATTCTAACTAGTAGGATATACATGTTCAAGTCCATTAACTCCATTAACTAAATGACTGGAGGGGTATTTGTATGTAATATTTGTTGCTCCATTAAGGCTACATCTTTTGTTTGTTTGTTTTACTCAGAAACATTTCTATTATTCTGTACTTTAACTTGGGAAAACCATGTTTCATTTAGTTGAATGGTGTGATAAACTGAGTAATCAGATCTTGTTTGACAGGCTATACGCAGAAATGAAAGGTCCAGTGTGTCAGAATTAGGGGGATCTGTTAGCAGAAATGGAATAAAATACTCATAACTTATTTCATAAGTTTCATTACTGCATAATAACCTGAAACCAAGAACAGCTGTGTTTTCATTGGCTTTGAATGAGACCTTCAGGTCTTCTTCGCCAGTCCACCATGTTGTATCGCCGTGTTTCTATGGTAGCTCAGAACAGGCAAACCAAACTCTGGCTCTGGGCATTTTTACATGACCCTGAAAGCCACCGGTGTTCCACCTCACCGCTAGATGTCAACCTAACCCTACGTACTGGACCTTTAATGTTTTCTGTGCACACTAATATTTTGTGTGACAGTGCATTGTTTGCGTTTCACCATACCAGATGTCTGATGTGGCCCACCCCTTAGACTTTTGTGCTTCCGTGAGCAACAACCATTAGATGTCACTAATAACTTGTCTTACAGAACAACATGCTCTGTAAGCGCTAAATCTTTGTTAATCATTGTCCCAGCCAAGGTTAAAACTGAAGACTGTTCAATATTAATCAGTGCTGGCATTGATTAGAGAATGACAGTATTCACCTTAATAGCAGGAAACGTTCTTGTTCTACGCAACAGTTATGCGTTATGTAACAATTGAAAAACAGATTCTCTTTTGAAGAAAGATGTGTGTTGTTTATGGTGGGAAGTGTGTGTGCTGAGCCTTTTAAATCATTTCAAATAGAGTTTCTCAAGATACCCAGATATGAGTACAACCCCCCCCACCCCCACCCACCCCCCACATACACACAGTCCTACAGGCCTCTACCCTTACACAACAATGGCTTTGTCTCCGGCAGACAATGTGTGGTGTTGTCCAGGAAATCTAACCACATAATGCCCCCTCATATAACCTCCCTTTTAATTACCCAGCATGCTTTACTCTCCTCTGCTAAATGGCCCCTTTTGTTTGGGTCCACCCCACCACCTTTGTTGACATCCACACTTGTTTTTCCTTCTGGGAACAGTTAAACTATGTATGTTAACCCTGTGTTTCTAACAGTTTGGGTCGGTCTCTTTGCTTAATTTGGCTTCCGTGTTTCCTGCAGAGATTCCTGCAGTGGGGCTGAGGAGCAGGACCTAGTGGCCTGACTTTAACCCTGCTGGTGCAGGTGATCCTGGGACAGCCGCGTGGACTCTCGACCTATAGTGATTTATTGGTCCATAACATTTCACATCGTGTAGACTGAACATGACTGAATTCTGTCCTTTCAAAGATATGTTTTTATTGCATTTCCTTTCTGTTACATCTTAGGCTGCTATCAACGTTTTAATCGTTTTTACATCAAGTTTGTAGCAATATTATCTGTAATATTTCTATTTAACATGGATATTTTTCTTTTAGATTATGACATTATAAAACGTTCTCTCGCTGCTCATCTAACTGGGTGGCAGTGACTCATTTCACCGCACTATGCAAATCAACGCGCACACAAAGCTCAACATGCTGATCCGTCACAGTGTGAATATCATGTCTGCTTTTAATAAAGCTGGTTGTGTTTTGTATCGCGCTCCACACTTTCTGCAATTAAACACATAATTCATTGTTTTGCTGTTGAGTTTTTGTTTTATCACTTTGGACAGAACTGATTTATGAGTTTGATATATGTTAACAGTGGCATATTATTAACACAATCCCAAGGTTATTGTAATTTATGACATGGCTGCTATGACTCATGCTGTTATTAAGATACATTGACCACCATGATGACTCTTGAGTAAAAAATTAGCCCACCAAAAGGAAGTAAAAGTGGAAAGAAGCTACCACAGTTACAGTATAATTATTTTATTAAAACGTGGTACTTTGAATTAATGTTTTGTGTGTGTGTGTGCAGAGGTGGAAGAAGTACTCAGATATTTTGTTTAGGTAAAAAAAGTAGCAATACCACAGTAAATACTCTGTTACAAATGTATTTAAAGTAGCAAAAGTAAAACTTGTCATTTTGCAGAACATCCCATTTCAGAACGATTTAGGCCTATATTATATTATTGGATTATAACTATTGATGCATTAATGCACATCACTTTAATAGTGCAGCTGGTCTATATCTATATACACATTTGACATATATTACTTTATATAGGCTACTGTTTGTGAATTATATATAGAACTATATCATAATGTATTATATTAATAAAGTAAAAGTCCCACAACTCTGTGTGTGTGTGTGTGTGGGCGTGTGTGTGTGTG
This sequence comes from Bovichtus diacanthus, assembly GCA_943590825.1. Taxonomy (NCBI): domain Eukaryota; kingdom Metazoa; phylum Chordata; class Actinopteri; order Perciformes; family Bovichtidae; genus Bovichtus; species Bovichtus diacanthus. Next base: position 1,967,826 of record CALSBV010012112.1, read on the forward strand.
TGTGCGCGTGTGGTTGTCTGTGTGTGCGTGTGTGTGTGCGTGTGTTTCTGTGTGTGTGCGTGTTTCTGTGTGTTTATGTGTGTGTGTGTGTGTGTGTGTGTGTGTGTGTGATGTTATCCGGTCCTCCCTGCTTGAGGCGGTCTAATGAAGCAGCTGGTCAGTTACTACAGTTACTGTGTACAATGAGTATCAGTCCGTCAGCCTGCAGCGTGTAACATCTGAACTGCTCTCACAGCTGATCAGTGGCGGATTATTCAACTAATATTTCACAGAGAAAATCCACTGGATGTGTGTTTGACCTGAGCCTCGGTGAGTCTGCGTGTTTCTGCTTTCTCACTTTTTCCGAATCAAACGACAAAACGGATACTGCTAAAACATTTTTATTTATTTTTTTAAAGATATGATCGATATAGTCGCGTTTGGATCGCAGAGGTAAGTTACTGCACTTACTTATAATAAAAGACTGAACTATAGCAGATATGAAACAGTGAAACATTCCTGTAAATACATGCGCGTCAACACGGAGGTTTCGAAAGTATGTAAAAATAATATCAGATGTAGATTCTTAAACCATCATCATCCAGCAAAAAAGACTTTCCTTGACAAGATGTTGGGATGTCATGACTTCCCAACATGAGGCTCACATTGTAGACTGAAGGGATATGAGGCTCTAGTTTTCTGCAAATAGCTGTTGGGGTTCTATCAGAATGACAACAAACCAACATAAGAAACAAAAAAAAGAAAAAAGGTCTTCTATTTAAAAAACAAATGGGTCTGGATTTGAGCATTTTGATACAGATCAAAGACATGTTTGTATCAAAAAAAAAAAAAAAAAAAAGGTCAGCGGAGGTCTTTGTTTTGTTTTGTTTTATTAAAGGCAAAAATACAATTTATATAAGGAAACATTATGTACGTTTTACCAGATCAATTTATCTCCTGTCTTTTTTCAGTTAAAAAAAATTAAATACATCAAATAAACCAGTTGTTTAGTGGCACCATAAAGTGTTCACCTAGTTTAAACGTGCTGAAGGCTGGTATGTGGTGTCACTGTACGCACTTGTTGTTATCTTCTGGCATCACTTATGAGATTAAATAAGATTTTTCATTTTCTTCTGTATGTTTTTAGGTCGGTGAATTTATAGTTTATTAGATACACGCGTGTGGGGAGAAGCTTGAACCAAGACATTTGGATAAAGCAGCACTGACTGGACACTGGCTTGTCACTGCTATTGTGACTGTATATTCCGAACAGACGAGCCTGCTGTCTGCACTTCCAGAGGATCTTTACTGTCCTCCAGCTGTGTGTATGGAGAGGCAGGCGCTGCAGCGGGCCAGGGAGGCCTTCCAGAGCGGCAGGACTCGACCCGTGGAGTTCAGACTGCAGCAGCTTCACGCCCTGCAGAGGATGATCACTGAGAAAGAGACCGAGATCTCCACCGCTCTAAAGCAGGACATCAACAGGGTGGGTGGAGACACAGCCCACTGCACACGCGCAGCATGCAATGTAACAAAGTCGATGTGTGTGTAATGTGTTGAGTGTGCTGGGTTTCCTACAGAGCCAGTATGACACGCCGCTCCTGGAGCTGATCGGCATTGAGAATGAGATCAAGCTGGCTATAGAGAAAGTGGCCGAGTGGGCGGCTCCTCGACCAGCAGAGAAGAGCCTCCTCACCATCTCAGACGAGGTTTATGTGCAGCCGGAGCCTCTGGGGGTGGTGCTCATCATCGGGGCCTGGAACTACCCCTGGGCTGTCACCCTGGTGCCCCTAGTTGGAGCCATCGCTGCTGGTAGGGAACCTTTGTGCCCCTCAGTACCTCATAGCTTACTAAAGAGGACTCGCTTTGACCTCCAGTGGACAGAATTCTCCCTCAATCGTTTCTGATGACACTGCTGGTCTAAAGTGAGCATCTAACCCACATGTTTTCACTCAATGCCGATTAGACCTCTGCTCAGGTTGAAGTTGGGTGATTGGGGTTTATGAGTCCACCAAAGTCCACGCGCTGATAATAATGATAAAGGCGTAATTTTCACTTGTTAAACTGTACACACAATTGTTTTTAGGGGCGGAGGGTTATGTGTTGTTTTCTTTGGAGGTGGTCTGACTGTTTTTGGCTGAGCGGAGAAGGGTCTTTTGATTTTTTCAACACCACAAATGTATGTCAGTGTTGCCTTGCGGGAGTTATTTAAAAAAAGAAAAGAAAAAAGGGAATCAAAAGTTATCTGCTTCATCACTTTCTTCTGTTTCATAACATCAAGTAAAACATTTGAAATGGGTCTAAATTTGGCCTTAATTACAATTCAATTTCAGCCTTTAGTTGAAATGCATGTCTATAGTGAAACTATTATAATTGCAGAGCATCATATTGAGCAAATTAAGCCATCCTTAATTTATATGAACAGGTATTTGCATAGATTAAGAGATGATGGCATTTTTTGCCATTTGCACTGTTTTTCATTCAAGGGATAATGATCAAATATTGAGTTAACCGATAATAAAAATAATAAACATAATAATAAAACACTAAGAAAAATATAAAGGCAATGTTGGTGAAAAAGGAATTTTGCCGCACAAGTTTGGAAAAACCGAAGAAGAAATATGTTGGTGTGAACTTCAGTCGGACAACATTCTCAGCCTCCTACTTGTCCGCTCTGCGTCACTCCGTGATCTCATCCCATTCACAGAAACCCGTGTTCTCTCTCTACAGGCAACGCAGCTGTGGTGAAGCCGTCCGAGCTCAGCGAGTGCTCGTCCCTCCTCCTCCGGGCTCTGCTGCCTCACTATTTGGACAAGGTCTGAACACCCGCTGCTATTGTTGATGGAATAATGTTCAGAGCTTACTGTAACGTCAACGCCGTGTACCAACACAGTACAGTGCATCACAGATACGCTGGTCTGCAGGGCCATGTGGCTCCTGGAGGAGGGGTCTCCCTGCGTCAGCAGCAAGGACCAAGGGCTCACATCACGTTCACTCACCTTGAATGTGTCAGGAAATTGCCATTTTCATACATGCATTATATTTTCATTAGTGACCCCTGTTTAATTGACATAGTTGTATATTATAAGATGGAAAAATATGACCTTCAGCCAGGGCCAGATGCCCTATCTTGCGATGTTAAAAAGCATACACGACATTCAGAGCATTTAATAACACTTTGCTGCTTATTTCCAGGATCTGTACCCGGTTGTAACAGGGGGAGTGCCAGAGACCCAGGAGCTGCTGAGGCTCAGGTTTGACCACGTCTTCTACACAGGCAGCAGCACCGTGGGTAAAGTAGTGATGGAGGCTGCCTCTCGCCACCTCACCCCAGTGACCCTGGAGCTGGGAGGGAAGAGCCCCTGCTACATCGACAAGAACTGCGACATCAGGATCGCCTGCCGGTAACACAGCACTCACATCCCCAGTGGGCTTTACACGCAGCCGAGACACGTTTCATGCTAAGAACACAGCACTGTGCACTTGGTGACGTGTGGCGGTTAAACACTTTGACCAAAGAGGCAGCAGCTTGAACTACTACAGCGGATGCTAAAGTGTTAGCATGAGGCCCATTATCACTACACCGAAGTAATACTGATAAAGTGTTATTGTGGAATACTGAGGTGAATAAACATAGTCCATTAAGTACTTCTCTCAGTAATACTTCTATTAAATATCAGCACTTAAAGGACCATTCTTATTTTTTACAATTTTTTAGTCCATTTAGTACAAAAGGCCTGTACTTCACTTTATATTACTAAAAATGTTTTATTGATTTCCTACCTGCGTCCGTTTCTATAAATGTCAGTATGCTATAACAAAAGCGCATGAGCGACTTGAAAGTCATAGTGAATAATTTTTTGCCATTATTTTTGTCAGACTTTAGCTATAGCTCTGAAAGCTGTTTAAAGGTTCAACGTGTGAGATGAAGCAGAATTTAAACTTCAAACATTAAAACAGTGAACTCACGTCATCAACAGAACGTGAAGAGTGTTGACGTCGTGTCAAAGACGCCTGACTGACTGACAGGCGTTACACAGGAGTAAATGCAATACACAATTAGAATACAATAAATATGCCAAACTACTACCGGTACAACTAAAATATGAACATTAGAGACTGTATGGACCCAGTTTAGAGGTGAAATACTGCCCCCTATTTCTTTGGATCGGGTGGCTCGGAATTACACATTGAACCTTTAACACAAACATTATTTTTTGCAAAAAGGCTAAAAATAAGTAAAAATAAAATAAAATATGTGTTTCAGAATGTTCAGAGTTTTAGATTTGATTATTTTTGATGACCAAATAACAAGATAGCAGAATGTCATGCGATGTATCACAAAGCACATGTAAACCCCTGGCTGCCCTTTGAAAGTAGAAACTGAATTGCAAGACGTATAAAGTGGTTTGGAAAAGGGTTGAAAATGTGTGGATTAACTTTGCGACACACTCCATGTTCAAATGTGTTCTTCCATTCTCGGTTTGTGTGCAGTCGTATCACGTGGGGAAAGTTTGCGAACTGCGGTCAGACGTGCATCGCTCCAGACTTCATCCTGTGTGAACCGTGCATCCAGGGCCGCGTAGTGGAACGCCTCCGACAAACTCTCCTGGTACCTTTAAACCTGTCTGGGCTAACATACATGATGTACATGAAACTGCGCCGTCTGGATTTTTATCAAGACCTTTTGATCCATCCCAGGAGTTCTACGGAGCTGATCCCAAATGCTCGCCAGATTACGGCCGAATCATCAACCAGCGTCATTTCAACAGAGTCATGGGTCTGATGGAGGGTTACACCCCTGTGGTGGGAGGACAGAGTGATGCCTCGCAACGCTACATTGGTAGGAAGACACAGCAAGACAGTGACTGAGTATATGTGTTGAAATCTATATTTCTGTTTAATCAACATTGCACGTGCAGCCCCAACAGTGCTGAAGGACGTGCCACCTCACTCCAGGCTCATGCAGGAGGAGATTTTCGGCCCCTTGTTGCCCATAGTGACTGTGAGTGACATGGATGATGCCATCCGCTTCATCAACGAGAGGGAGAAACCTCTGGCTCTCTACATCTTCTGCTCTGATAAGAAGGTGAGAGGAAACTGCAGGAGCAGGGAGATCTAAGCCGCGTTTGAATGTTCCTTAGGCAGCTGTGGCTCAGGAGGTGGAAGTCGTCCACCAGTCGGAGGGTCAGTGGTTCAATCCCCGGCCTCTGCAGTCAGCATGTCAAAGTGTCCTCAGGCAAGATACTGAACCCCAAATTGCTCCCGATGGCCAACAGTGTGTGTGTAGATGGTTATCACTGATGAGCATGTGGCACCTTGTAGCCTCTGAATGTGTGTGAATGGCGATGTGTTATAAAGCACTTTGAGTGATCACAAAGGTTGGAAAAGCACTTTATAAATGCAGAACATTTACCTTATGTTTCCTCTCCCGCTTGTTCTCTCGAAGGCAACAAAAAGGATGATTCAGGAGACCACAAGTGGAGGAGTGACCGTCAATGACGTCATGATGCACTATACACTCAGCTCGCTCCCGTTTGGTGGCGTTGGTAAGACCGACTGGAAGTGCACTACTATATGGTCTGGGGGACTACAAGAGACACATTTCTCAGTACACAGAGTCATTTGACCCTTGTTCATATACCTGTATTAACGACAACCTTGACCTTAAAAACATGAAATATTGATGTCATGTTAATAGTACACATGTGATAATATTGTGTAAATAATCCAGCGACTCTTAAATCATTTCCATTTCTTTGCGTTCTCGCTTTGTCTCCCTTGCCCTTTTGTACAGTCATGGTTACAGACTCTCTGTAAGTTGAATTAATTCACTGAAACAGACAAAAACAAAGTTTTTAACAATAAACAAAGTTAAAGAGGAATTTGACGGATATAATTCTCTAAAAAAAGTCTTTTTTTTCTTTTTTCTTTTTTTTTCTTCAAGGTTTCTATAGATATCGCGATAATATTGTTATTGTGGCCACGATAATTGCGTAGTGAAAAACCGATATGAAAATATGAATTAGTGCAGCTTTCAGGCTTTATTTTCAATTTGTTGCACAAGTAGCGCAGGGCTAAGGTTCCTGAGCTGCCACACTCCAAATGAAACTCTGGAGTCACAAAACCATACATAAAAATCTAAGTGTGTCTTTTAAATCTTCATCCTTTCTTCCCCATTTGCTGTCTTTTGGTATGAAGCACCACCCACTGGCTGGAGTTGTGTTGTGACACACACATTGCAGGATTTATGAATACTGAATATGAGACAGTCTCCACACAGTTACCCCAAACGTTAAAATGCAGTTTTTCAATTGAAAGTGCATGACGGCAGACGTGTCTGTGACCCCTCCAGGTCAGAGTGGTATGGGCCGCTACCATGGTAAACACGGCTTTGACCAGCTGAGCCACCAGAGGGCGTGCCTGGTCCGCTCTCTGGGCATGGAGAGCGTCAACCTGTCCCGGTACCCTCCTCAGGACCGCCGGCGTGCCCGTAGGGTGCGGATGGCCCTCAAGTCCCCTCTGATCGACATGTCCAAGAGGACGTTCGTCTGGGCCGTCGCTGCCACCATCATCGGCTTCGGCCTGTTCGTCACCCTGCTGGTCATCCTGCTCATAGCTGCAGGCCTCAACTGTACCTGCTGGTACTGGAGAGGCTTTTATAATTAGAGACTCGAAGAAGAAGAAGAAGAAGAAGAGCCTGCTGCAACAATCCCCATGTTGTGAACACTTTAAATCCCGTTTTGTATAAAAAATAGGATAACCTTTTACTCTAACTTTTATTTGCTGTGTGTCTTTTTTTTGTATTAGATGTCCCCCTTCAGCGATGAGACAAACAAGCTTAAACATTGTCCAAAAAACACGCCCGAGTCCTATTATTAGTATTAGTATTGGAGCTTAACCTCACTTTATAAGGGAATATGTATTTTTTCTTGTTGAAGAATAAAAGATTTGTTGATATATCATCATCTTCCATTTTTATTTAGCACCTTTTATTATTCTCTGACTGTAAAAACCTCAAGCGTTACTTAGCTTTTCTGATTGAACTATTTTACATTCCTTCCACTAATATTATGAACAGTTGAGAACTGGAAGCCACTGAGGATCTTTGGCCACCTGCTGTACCGTTGTGATGTGAAAGTTTAGCTGTGCACATTTCTCTGTGTTTCACCTCGCTGTGTGATAGGAACAAGAAGCAGGAGAGCGTACAAACACTTACAAACACATTATCATATAGCAAATACATATTCATGCAGAGAAATTGCAACAACGCTGAAGTGTTCTTTCAACCTGTGTGCATCAACACATGGAGTCACGAGTGTATTCCTTATCTACTCGCTTTATGGAGGATAGTGTTGCTATGGGTTTCGGTCAGATTGATAGATACTAGTCAGTCATATCATCTGCTTCTAATGTGATGGAGGTTCCTTCCAGATCAAATGAAGAAACAGACTGTAAACAAATGTCTTTGTTTGTATATAGATCCCTGTCTCAAAGCACGCAAACGTTAAAAGAAAGAAAAGAATTAGCGATTTTCATTCGGCCGTCTCAAAGACGTTGCCAAAGATTTTTAGCCCACAGCAAAATACACAACGGTAAACATTTTTGGCATTAAAAAAAAACTTTATGAATTAACAGCTGTCTCCCTAAAAAAGGAAGCCTGGACAACAGCTATAGTTAATGAAAGTTATAAAGGAAAACACTCATGATCTGGGTCGAGAAATGACAACAACAACAACGTCCACAGAGACTCCGTGTGAGACCTTGTACCTAACACGCTGCAGGAGGCAGTGCGAGAATTATTCCCCATTCCCTTGGAAACAACAACCCATTTAAAACTTCAGCTGACCTTAAAAGTGACTCAAAGACCCACCATGGTCTCTTACTAAAAGCAGAAACTTTTACAGTCACTCCAACAGCCAGAGGTCAATACTTGTATGTTGTTGACTTTAGGTGAAAATAAAGCAAGTAGATAAGGAATACACTCGTGACTCCATGGTTGATGCTGTTGGATTGGATATAAATGCACACAGGTTGAAGGAACACTTCAGCATTGTTGCAATTTCTCTGCATGGATATGTATTTGCTATAAGATGATGTGTTTGTACGGGTCAAACAGCTACATGTGAGGATGCACACCAGAACAAAGAGTGCACGTCCTTCTATTCTAACACTGGAGTAAAGTGTCTGAGTTAATGTTGTAAGTGGATACAACTGTTGATGAGCTTTGGCTTCAGATCTTCATCCTTTTAAAGTTCTTACTTGCAGAGGCACAATTTCCTTTAAGATTTAGGGGTTCCAAATGATGGAGCGGCTTTTCAGCTGTTCCACAAAATATGCTTAAAATGTCATTTACCTTCTGCTTTGCAGAGGCTTCAAATAAGCCCAGTTTGTCTCTTCCTGTGCCGTGTGTCATTGCTTATCTTTGTTATGTTTGTCTATTTTCCAATTGTGCAAATAAACTTAAACTTAAAATTGGATGCTACTGCACGAGTCGTGTGAGAGTCTCTCAACGGATGTTTTGCTATAGTTTTGCTGGTGTTAAACGCAGCCCCCGTTTGCTTCAATTCAAAACCTTTCTCCGTTGTTTTGTTCATTGTTGAGGCATGCGCGAAAAAACACATTTTTCTTCACAAATTCCAGACAGCACGAACCGAGTTACTGATACACAAATTATCCTTTTGGGGGGTGAAATATGTGTCTCTGTCCAAGCAGTTTGTTCTATACTGTTTCAGTTTAAAGAAGCATACGGTGTAGTTACTGTGTGTGGCTACTAGATGCCAGCAGAGAGCTAAAGAAGAGGAATCTGGTGACTTAATGTTCTACGTGTTAAAATGAAGGAGACACATTTACACATGTATATCCTCTCAGTCCTGATTTACAATGACATTAAGAGGAGAAGATGATAAAGTGTAGCTCTTGTTCTGTTTGTGTAAGAGATCTGCAGTTGTGATACAGATTCTCAGCCACTGACTATACGATCTATAACATCCCAAATGACAGTTATAACACAACACGACACACATAACGAGTCACTCCCATCAACATCTGGGCACAGTGAAGTGAAGGCCTGTAAAGTCTTTTAAGCGAGTGCCCCATTAGCGTCAGGCTCTCTCTGCTCCTCTGAGATGTTCTGCTAAGCTCTAACCTGACAGCTTTATCACTTAATAGGTCTGGAGATATCCAGGCATTCAGCTTGTGGGCCAGGAAAGGAAACAGCTGCCGTGTCTTCACCCTGCTTCAGCTCTAACAGGCTCACTTCAGCTGCACGGAAGCCCTAATAACTGTTGCATCACTGAAGCAGATGACCCGGACCGCTGCAGACACCAGCCCATGACTTCCATAGGAAACCAATGCACTGTGAGTTTTTACGTCTGCGGCTTGACTTTGAGTAGTGACTCTAAAGGTCCAATCAGTAAATATTTGTACTGCCTGGTAGCACAAAATGACTGGTATAAATGGGTCGGGGTGTTGTAGCTTTGATGATCAAGAGCTAACAAATAACCTGACAAGCAGACCACCAGTGCACCACACTTCAACTCTAACTCAACTAAACTACTCTCGTTCTACGGCCGGAAAGCAAGCGGCAAAGCAAATCTGTCATGTCAATAATTAGCTTGGACATTCATTACCTCAGCGTCAGTCTGTTTCTGGATCGGCTCTAATCGACTGTGTGAATAACACTTCATTTGTTTCAATCACAGGCCTAAGGCCTCAAGGCAGATGGGCACTGTCGGTGCTGTTTCAGGACCTACAGGTTTGTGAACGTCAGGAAAGGTCACAGATCCAGAGCACCCTTCAATGTACCCTGTGAGGTTGGAGCCACAAAGAACAGCCTCTGAGCCATCGGGTCAGCGCCGTGCTGAAAATGTCGCAGAGAGATTTTGGTCGTCGTGCAGACTCCATATGTAAAGCTGTTCTTTTTCCTGCCACATATTAATGCTGTGAACCTGTTGTCATTGATGAAGTTTCTTACTTGATTACTGTACTTAAAGGGCCAATGCGTAGTATTTAGGGGGATCTATTAGCAGAAATTAAATATAATATTTATATATTTATAATATATCACCCGAAACTAAGAATGGTTGTGTTTTTGTTAACTTAGAATGAGCCCTTCATATCTACATATCTACTCCTCTTCCACGGGAATATGCCATGTTGCTCCGCCATGTTTCTACGGTAGCTCAGAATGGACAAATCAAACACTCTTTCGATAGGGCCTTTTGCGCTGTTACGTTACCTGAAAGCCGCTGTAGTTCTTCAACACTCGTGTCCTAAAATATACTAATGCGTTACATATGTTTCGAGGTTTTATCGTCGTCAAAATGCTCCAGTTTGTTTTCCAGTATCACAGAAGTGAGTAAAAGCAATTGCCACAATTTGGCTACTAAATGTAGATATTTCGGAGAGGTTCGGGGACACCAGTGACACCACAAACTAAAAACTCCCTAGTTCCCACAAGGTTAAGTACAGTTTGTGTCTTGAATCTAGATGAGTGAACATCAAGTGATCTTGCCACCTTCTAATGACAACACGATTATGATACACGAATGATGATGGTGATGAGGATTATTGCTACAATTATGACTAACACTATGACTCTTTAAGGGGCAAACGTAAAAATAAAATAAAAAATGGGAAGTGGGTGCTGATATACAGACAGAGAGTCATGCATCAATTGAAAAAAAGGATTCAATTCACATGTCCCTTATCATTAAATAAAAAAGTGAGGGTATTATGTATTATGTCCCAATAGGGTCCAACTGTTGTACAAAAGTCAATATTAATTTTTTCTCCAAGGTCAGTTATTCCAAGTGTGGACATGAACCAACCAGAGGGGTATCCATGCATATCCTGGTTTACTAAAGGTTTCAACAAAAGGACACACTATGGTAGTAACAGTAAAAAAAATTGCAATCGCACTAATGCAAAAAACTCACAGTATTCAAATACATATCATAATAGAAACATTAAGTCCGTTGCGCATGCACTGCAAACCTCCCACAAACAAGCAGAATCTTCTTCACAAAAGAGAAATTTGCTTCTATCAAGGAAAACAAAACCTGCTGATGCAACAAGAGCACGAGTCAGCCATGCTAGCAGCTCTGCGAGGCTGCGCTGTGTTAAATGCTAACATCAGCACGGGACACGCTCACAGTAACAATCCTTTCATGTGGATGTTAAGCAGGCACGACGCTTACTATGTTCAATCGCCTGGTTTTGCGCGTTTGCATGCTAACACTTGCCAATTAGCACTGAACTCAAAGAACAGCGGAGGCTGATGGGTAGGCTACTACGCTAATACTTTGGTTTGTTTAGTCATAAACATATTAGACACATTCATAACTGGGTTGGTAGGCCAAATCTCCTAGTAAACCATCCAATAGTGAAATATAAGTCCTGACCTAAGTGGTGGACTGGCCAAAACTGCCATAGAGCCTTGGTGAAAATGACTACATATGGAGATTTCTTAAAACGGACAGTTTTAAACTAGACTATTTGTCTCCTCTTGTCACCTCACTTTGAGAAGTCAGACACAAATGATTCATTCCATCATCACGACACACAAGCTCATTTTCACACTTGTTTCTTATCTGATTCAGCTGAAATAGATATTTGTACTTTAATAAAAAAAATCAAGAGCTGTTACTTTGAAACTTGAAGTTATGTTTTCAGTTTGGTTTGTTTTCTGTGTCTGTCTAGGATTAGGATTGAATCATCCTAACATAAAATGTTATGACTTTCTTGGTTTGCCTCATTTGTAGTGTAATATTGTAGACTATGGCAGGTATCTGAAAAACGATATCAGTGTGTATTCCTAGATGAACTTTAATGTGGATGTCTGACCCCCTGATCTCCTGTTGTGATATGTTCCATTTGCAGATGACTCATGCACTGCAGGAAATACTCCCGAAGACTGTGCTGCAGTGTGAAGGCTTTGTTACTGCTGGACTGTAAAGTTTACTTTTGCAGAGACTTTGCCCTCGTTTGTCCTCTACATATAAAACACAGTCTGCCAAAAAGCCTTCAGCCCAGCAGCTGTCGGACCGAACTCTGCTGCCAGTCAGCTCCACACAAAGCACTCCTCAGTCACAGTGCTGCTTTGGAAAGAACGTTTCACCCTGCTCAGCATGTGACTTCAATGTGCCACATGTGAGGCACGCTATTTCTCCTATCGCCTGTCTATTTGCTAACATCTCATGAATATTGCGAAGAAAACACCTTTGAAGATGAAATTTGGAAATCTTAATATCGTGTGAAGGTAAACATCTGTTTGCATGCATTTATAATGGCAAATGTGCGTGTGTGTGTGTGCGCGTGTGTGTGTGTAAGTGTGTGTGTGTGTGCATTCAGTTGTTCAACCTTCAGCAGGTTTGGAAGTCGAAACCAGCTGGTGTCTGATTTTGATTAAAAGGTGATTTATTTCTTCACAGATACGCAGAACCTGCTTGATTTGCTTAAAAAGTGTCAAAGCAGAATGTACAAGCTCCGTTATTCATCCTGAACATTCTTTAAATTAGTTTATTTTAAATATGGTTGAAAAAAGGAGAGGGAGAGGCCTCTACTGTCTACTTTCTTGTTTCTCTGTTCATCAATAGGCTCAATATGTCATTCAGGGACAGGCATGGCAGCCCCCGGGGCAGTGCTGTGAAATGTAGGCTGCATAATTCAGCTGTTAGGCAGATGTAATGTAGATTCATGCTGTGTCTTTGGTCCCCTCCCCAACTCCCTGATGGACTGTTGACCTCCAAGATATTTAATGAGACATTATGAAAAACATTTCTGGAATAACATGCACGGTCGCTGCAACCACGAATATTGGTGGTCAAAATGACCATAATGTGTTGACTTGAATGGGGACTTTAAAACTGCAACGGCCTTTAATGCATTCTGGTATACAACCAAGAAACTGTACATGTAGTCATAATGATCCTAAAGGCAGTTGATCAGTGTGCATTACTGGGCGTTTAGAAATATGAGCATGTACAGTATACAGGTGCAGTGTGACGATTATAATGTTGATCAGTGTGCAATACTACAATACTTTTTTTTTTGATAATGAAATTCGATAATTTTTTCACATCATCATTCTGTTACAGGCCCGAACTTGATTAAATAGGAAACAGATCGACATTACTGTAAGTAAGAAAATAGAATTGTATGGTAAGTGACACATATCTATAAGGAATTATGCACTATTTGACATATGCATTGTTTTTGATAGCATTACAACTGTAAAGATACAAATGAAATGTGAGAAAGCTGCTTTATTCAAGATTTTTCTTGTTAAAACCATATTATGTATGGTTACTTGTCTTAGACTCAGAGTGATGAACCTGCCGTTTCTTCCATTTTTACAGCCTTTTAGCATCTTGAAGCTCATTGTTTTGGTTTTCAGGGCCGCAGATTGACTGTTTTGGTTCACTCTAACCACTCTCATCCGTGCTGTTTCGCCAGAGTGGTAATCAAAGTTTTAATTCATTATTATTAAATGTTGTTTCATCATTCTTCTTTTCATACAGCATCTTCAATGTTTTTTCTATTTATTATTATTATATCATATCAAATTTCTTTTCAAAATACCTTTTTACCTTTTACTACAACAACTCTGTTATGTATTTTACCTTCGAAAAAATGTATTCATAAAACTTTGGCCACGTTGGAGGTCCAAATAGACAGGTGTAAACTAGGAACAATTTCACAAAATAGGCGAGCAGATGTACTTATTGCTTATGCTCGAACAACAACCTAACTGGAGGTATATGATACATGTAGTGGTGAAACTGAAAATTATGAAAATGTTATGAAAAAGTATTCACTTTTTCCACCTTCACATAATCCGTTTCAACCTGCAGTAAATCGCAGCATCCTGCAATCTTTGAATAACTTTCATTAGTGAGGGACTGTTGCTATAGAAACCACTCCCCCGACCTTGAGATGTGGTCTTTCTTCAGGCCTTCAACGTGCCATTACCAAAGATACACGAAGAGAATAAGAGAGCGACCTGCCTCGCGCTCTGTACAGTGTGAACAGAGACACAGCAGCAAGACGAAGGAGGGCGTCATAATGAAATGATAAATTCCTAAGAAGCAACACGCGTCAATGGACATCATTATAATGAGGCTTAATGTTGCTTTTCCAACTTCATTTACCCGTTGTTGTATCTTTCTTCCCCAAGTTTCCACCTCCAAACCCCATATCTTTGCCTTTTTCTGTAAAACTGAGTCAGAAAACTCTTGACTCATGAAAAGCCATTTTATTGAAACCCATTATGACTTCATTATGGTTTACTGGAGGACAGCTATTTTTTAAAATGTTGAAACTTGTCTCCATCTGTGTTCTCCACATTACATGTTGTAGGTGGATTCTATTCAATATGCTGCAGTAAACAGGCTTGTATGTTGCTTATAAGCGTAAAGGAAAAAAACTTTTTTTTTTTTTTTTACTTTCCCACACAAACTCCTAATGAGTATGTCATCCTGCAGTTTACCAATAATAACTCAGTCATACCTTTACGCTAGATGATCATTTGTTAAATTGGATTATTTATTAGTTGGAAAAGAATAAATGTCAAAAGAAATCTTTCAAACATTCCACTTTTCTTGGATTTATTCAGCATGGAAGAAGTTGACCACTTTGTATGCTGCTTCACAATCGTATTTGAAGCAATACATTATATTTATAGTAGAGCTGAAACCAAAGGTTTATCAACACAAAATTGATTGACAGCTACATTTATAATATATATGTTTTAGATCGTTTTAGATGTTTAATTCATCTTTCAAGCAGAAATGACAAACAACGGCTGGTTTCTAACTTCTTATCACAATGTGAGGACGTGCTGTTTTATATCCGTTTTAGTGTTAATTTTAAATAATTTTGGGCCGTTCTTTGGACAGTTGATCAAATGTCATCTTGGCCTCTGCGAAGCTGCAATGGGTATTTCTACCTAAGTTTTCATATTTAATAGGCAAAACAATTAATTGGTTCATTAAGAAAATGACAATCGTTGGTTGCAACCATATAAAATCTGTAATGTAACCAGTAACTATAGCCGTCAGACAAATGAAGGAACAGTATTTTACTCAATTTAGTGCAGTAGTACAATAGTACAAAGATGGCAATATGTCAACAGTCTTGAATACATTTACTTAGTTACTTTCACCACTAGATTCATTTATTATCAACATCATCAAAGGACAGCGTTTTCTATTATGTCATTTGCAGTTTTATATCTCTACTCCTCTCTCTAAATTGGGATTTCCTGTCTCCAATTAGTGAGGGATGTACAGCTGTGAGATCCACACGTGTGCAAAGAGTTCCAGCTAATTAGGCGGCGGGAGGAGCCACTCCCTCTATCTGCAGCCTATGGTCATGCTTAAAAAGCTGCAGAGAACATTCTGTGTTCGCAACACAATGGGGTCCAGGCAGCTTTGTGTGGTTGGCTTGGTTCTTGCCTGTGTCAGGCTTAGCAATGCTCAATTCCCAAGTATGAGTGGGTCAACCTACTGGGGAATTGAGGTGGAAGTTGAGCCGGAAGTTGAGCCAGAAGCAGCAGAACCTGAGAGAGAGCACTCCACGGAGTCTACTCAACACACAAGGAGGCTCCAGGCAAAGCAGATCCAGCCAGCGGTCCAACCATTCTCCTGGAAGTTCCCACAAGATCCAGTGGATTCCGTGAGAAAGGCCCCCGTCAAGTTTACGCGACGGCAGCCGGTGACGACCAACCGTGTTGCCGTGCGTTGTGGGGAAAGCAGGATCCAGGTGGAAGTGAACCAGGACCTGCTGGGCCTCGGCAAGCTGATCAAGCCGGAGGAAATCACACTCGGTGGTTGTTCAGCCACTGAGATTGACAACTTGTCTCATGTGCTCATCTTTGAATGTGAGCTGCACGCCTGTGGCAGCACATTAGTGGTATGAGGTTTTTATTCATAAAGTGCATTGATATTTAGATTACACTTTTTAAAACATATTTTACTTTTTTTTTTTTTTTAACCAGCTACAGTTTAAGTTGTGATCCTAGTCATTGCATCAATAATTATACACTAATATTCTGAAATGGGCCATTCCACATAATGCAAACTATTCCTTGTTGATACTTTTAAGTATATTTTGATATTAACACTTATGTCATTTTACTTGAGGACATATCAGGCTCGGTATATTCTAATGAGCCTGCATGTGATTTAGGAAGCCTAATCTTGTGCAGATTCAATCTCTCTTCACTTTCTTCTTTCAGTTTGTGGGTTGGTTTAATGTGTGTGGGTGTTTTTTTTGTTTTTTTTAGAAATGTGTATTTTGATGCTGCTACTACTTCTGTAATTTTACTTTCAGTAAGACTTTTGAATGTAAGACCTTTTAGTTGGGACAGTATTTAGTAAAATCCACCACTAGATGTTACACTTTCAGTCAAGTAATGTCAATGGTTGTCTTTCTTTTTATTTGTAGATGAGAGAGACTGCCTTTATTTATGCTTTTGAACTGGTTTACAACCCCAAAGCGTCTGGTCGAAGTCGTATCATGAGGAGCCAGAGCGCTGTCATTGGCGTGGCGTGCCATTACCCGAGATGACTCGAAAGCTGGATCGACCTGCGAAGATCCATTTTGAGTTTACTATGAAAGAAACTGTTTACGTGTAATGGCAAATTTATAATAAAAGTTTTTATGTCTCAACACACCGCTTCTACTCTGACTTGGCCATAAACTGAAGGAGGCCCAAACGCATGACTGAACATCCTGTGGTCACAGAATCTGATGGGTCAGAGGAAATTGTATAAGAACTGAACATATCTATGTACAGCTGGATCCTGCACTAGAAAACTGTTTTGCATTATCGGGCCACGTTTGAACGCATGGATTGGCAAATTAATATAAATATATATATATATATATATATATGTATATATATATATATATATATA
>CALSBV010012112.1:1984823-1995940 GCA_943590825.1 Bovichtus diacanthus
ATATATAATTTTTTTTTTTCTCTCGTTAACCCTAAATGCACAAATGTGAATCCACCTTCACTTGACACTATTTAAGGGTGTCTTTAGTCTGTTTAGGATTTGCCCAAGTCATCGACGCTAGCTGGTTACAGCCACACTGGCTGGAGACTGGCACATCCTATGCTTTGAAAGTCTTGTACTGTAACACAATCCTGGGAAATTTGATTTTGCAAGACATTTTTATTGCCTGTGTTAAAGCTGCAATGAGACACTTCCAAACAAAGTCTTGCTTTCTTTAAGGACCATGGGTAGGTTTTGGAGACTGTCATACATTAGTCCTGTTTCTTGGGATGTTAATGTTTGACACACTCATCCACTGGCGTTTGGGTGATCGCCTAGTTCCAGGTTCATGCATCAGTCTCAGCCTGATGAGCTCCAGTTACAGGTGGCTTTCAGCTGGTGACAAATGCAGGTACTGTATGTCAGCAGCATATTTATTAATCTCTGGTACAAACTGAATATGTCCGTTCTTTAGAGGAGCAGTTTCATATTGAACTGGCAAACCATTTTGAGAGTTCTGACCTTGGACCATCAACATTAGCACATGCTGGCACACTTTCACAATTAGCAGGTGACTCTGTAAACAAATTATTAGGCTCTTGTCTTTTAGATTTTTTTGTTTTTAAAGGAGCCTGTTATTTAAACTTTAATGTTCTCTCATGGGTGAGTTGATTAGTTTAATAAAAAAAAATGTAATTTATTTTTCTGCATCACAATTAAAAGCAAATGTGTGATTTCTCTGTAATTGGCAAGATCGCCCCTTGAGTAGGAAATTGGGTTGCAAGAACTGCTTTTCTCTGAAGCGTTTCTCAAAATTGATTGCGACGATCGTCCACTTGTTTTGCTAATTGTGAAAGTGTGCCAACACGTGCTAATGTTGATGGTCCAAGGTCAGAACTCTCAAAATGGTTTGCCTGTCCCACATTAAGGAGAACCTCGACCGAAGGTGAGACATATTTATACAAAAAAGTTATTGAGATTCTGGATTAGTATGTTCCAACAAATTAAACCCGAGGATACCTCCAAGTTATAGAGAGGAGTTATACTTTTGTTCTGCTTTTTCTAATGTCACAACAATGTTAGACTGGTGACATTTCAAAAAAGTCCTGCAGCGCTCCTGATTGTTCATGCATGGGTCGCAAAAATGGCGTTTATAAGTGACCGGTCAAAATGTGTGAAAGAATTCTTGCATGCTGCAAAGAAGCCTTTTGTTAACAGAGCAAGGTCAGTCTTGGAATTGCTTGCAATTGCACAAAATTAAAGGCTGATGTTAAGCCTAAAAAGTATTGTAGTATCCCTACAATACTTTTAACTCCCTCAAACAGTAGGGCCACACATTTTCAGCAAGTATTCCGCAGTGCTTTAAAGCCACTGACATGGCAGTGGGCCGGTCATTACAAACTCAAGCAAAGCATTGTCAAACCCGCTCATTTTTGTGAAGATCCCAAACTTTCCTAAGATGCCAAACATGTCGGAAAGAATTTGGGCGGAATTTTGTTGAAAATTATACAGGAAGTCAGCCAGCATTCTTGCTCTCAACCGGCTTGGCTGGAGAGGGACAATAAACATGGTAGCGTGAAGAAACCTGCAAGGCTTCTGTGGTGTATGAGCCCAGTCAGCAACTTTTACAGGAATGAATGGGGTGGCATTTCTGAACTAGCTATCAAGCAATGACCTGTTTGTGTAGAATTTGAAAATGTGCAACTTTGGCACCTCCTAGTTGTAATATCAAAACAGATGGCAGTTTTAACGATTCAAACATTTTTCAACGAAAACTGCCATTAAAATTATTGACATGATTACAGAAAAATGTCATACTTTGAATGTCTATCTGAAGTCTGAAATGTCTGTTATTGTTAAAGTCTGTGCTGCCACAATGCTGTTTTTCATCTGTCGCACTGATGCTTGTCCAGACATGATGACTATGTAGGTGTGGACAAGCTCACAGTCAGTCCTGGCTTCAGAGCTGAGAGAAAAACCCTCTCCCTGCTGAGGACAGTAATAGTAAGATCCAGCAGGAGTGATCTTTGTTCTAAGTGGGCCAGCTGTGATTGTAATTTATGCTGTATTTATCCTCCCCAATTCTTCCTGGAACTCTCCTTGCTATCTGCATGCTGATGATTTATCATTGCAGGAGGTCAGACCTTATCGAACAGGCTCCTGCTGTTGACAACATTCAGTAGTGTTACTGTGTTTGTGCCACATGTGAGATTTTCCTGGAAACCCCACACTGTGAATCATTGAGCAGCTGTTTTGTTTCAGGCTAGCACTGCTCAGAATATCACTTTTGATCAATCAATCATAATCTTCCGAAGCTTTGCTGTCATCTGACTGTTTTTTAGAGCTGCAACTTCTCCCAGTAACCTCACAATTACATCGCTCATCAACATTTTGGATTTAGCCTTCCATATCACATATTGATTTTAAACACCAACGACGGGTTCGATTTTGATTTGACGATCACATAAACATGAATTTCAGTGTGTGTTATAGAAACGTGCATAGCAACATCTGTTGAGCGTGTTTATGTCTGCGGTCTCTTTCATCTCACCCATGGGTCCTCATCCCTCCTCCTCACTGCTTGAGAGGCTTGTTCACAGCAGCACTGCCCTGAACAATTCCGTTGTCTGAACTCTTTTCATATATGTGTATTTTCACAGAAATCCTGCCAGATATATGTATATGTAATATATACTATGTTAGAGGCTACTTTTGCATCTTATCACCACAGAAGTACATATACAGCAATTCTTCACTGTTTCTACCGATTTGTGTGCATTGTTATAAATATCAAATCACTCTTGAATGATCCCACAGACAGAGTCTCATACACACTAACCATCTTCTTAACCCGGCACCATTATCAAACGCGTTACGATCCCTCAATAATTTGCAAATTTTCCTTTTTAACACAGTGACACACAGAGATAAGGACTCAAAGCTCCCACTTCTTATGTCCCCTTTGTTCTACACACGTTTGTGCATGTGTACGCAGAGCACGTAGAGATGGTTACAGGACCGTGCACACATTCTTTTCGCGTGTCCCTGACAGGCACACGTACCCACACACACTCTCTCTCTCTCTCCCTCTCTCTCTCCCTCTCTGTCATTCTCTCTCTCTCTGTCTCTGTCTCTGTCTCTCTCTGTTTCTCTCTGTCTCTGTCTCTCTCTGTCTGTCTCTCTATCTCTCTCTCTGTCTCTCTCTCTGTCTCTATCTCTCTCTGTCTCTCTCTGTCTCTCTGTCTCTCTCTCTCTGTCTCTCTCTATCTCTCTCTCTGTCTCTGTCTCTCTCTGTCTCTCTCTCTCTGTCTCTCTCTGTCTCTCTCTCTGTCTCTGTCTCTCTGTGTCTCTCTCTGTCTCTCTGTCTATCTCTCGCTCTGTCTCTGTCTCTCTCTCTCTGTCTCTCTCTGTCTCTGTCTCTCTCTGTCTCTCTCTGTCTCTCTCTCGCTCTGTCTCTCTCTCTCTCTCTTTTTCTCTGTCTCTCTCTCACACACACACACAATCTCACATTTGTGTACATATTCCCCTTTGATTGCTTAATATTAGATATTGTGTGTTTTACATTTATTATCTTATTAATAAATGCTTTTTGGAATATACATGCTGGTTTGTTTAATGTTGTACAGGAGTGAGTTTTGCCAACCTCGACTATCAAGGACTCATGGACTCATAGTTGCCAGTGAAACAGTTTGCAGTTGTTCTTACGGAATAGTGTTCTGGATCAGATGCTGCTATCTAAAACAAGCACTTCGACTCTGATGTCACTGTGACTTCTGATGTAAATGTGACTTTATCAGCAGCCGGTTGTTTCATGAAACAAGTCTTCATGACGTAATTAGGTATTGATTTATTAGGAGTAGATGGTGTTGAATACCAGGCAATCAAATGACATTTGGTTTTATTTGTACAGTAGTGTCATGCTCTCGGCTCCTCTGCTCTTTTCAGAGTGCTATTTTGGATTGGGTGAAGCAGAGTCACTTATGGTCTTCTGAGTGACTAGTTATTTAGCAGAGACATGAAACATAGTATACTGTGTGCTACATATAACTTTTGTCTAAAAAACACAGTGCCATGTGCTTACACTATACAATGTGAGTGAGTACAACTTTGTTTGCGCTGATCAAAGCATCAAAAAGTGACATTTGAAAAAATTCAACATTAATAACTGGGACATTGCTTCTAGATATAAACATCATTGTGTTTTTCAGAATGCCTTTTTTGTGCTTTATGCATTACAAACTAAATGCCATTCACCTCCATGTACTGGGCAGTGGGTGCATTAAAATCTGGGCGAGTAAAAATAAAACTGTGTA
Source organism: Bovichtus diacanthus (assembly GCA_943590825.1). Lineage (NCBI taxonomy): Eukaryota > Metazoa > Chordata > Actinopteri > Perciformes > Bovichtidae > Bovichtus > Bovichtus diacanthus. The sequence goes on from CALSBV010012112.1 coordinate 1,989,176, forward strand.
CATGGCTAGATACGATGAGAGAGGTAAGTTAGAAAATGTTGCTTTGATTGAACATTACTCTTATTTGTAATGTCCTGAAATGACGGCCCATTTAAGGCGATAAACAACAAGGTTGCTTTTTAAAAAGATTTTTAGCATTGGGTACAAATTTTATCATTCGCTAACACTGTCCATGTGTGGGTATATGTGTGTATTTGCATGCATTGTAGGATAAGTTATGTTTTGATAGTTTGTCAAGCTCGATTTAAATGTGCCATGTGTGTATTGGACATGCATTTCAGCCTTGAATATTGATTGGTTTGGAAGTTAGCCATTGTTTACCTTCTGTCAAGGCTGTGCGTCATTACAAGCTATGTAGGCGGATGGTTCCTCCACTAGTCATCTGTACTCATTAGTGCATCGATCTGCTGAGATTAAGGCTGTTGGACAAACATCGTAACATCCATGACTTCCTGGGGCTGGAATTTTCCATGTTTCCATTAGCTGCTCTAATCAGTCAGTTGGTTTCATTGTAAAGGGGTAGGGGTCGGAAGAACTCAGTTTACAAACTTTGTTGGCTTGTATAAATTTGGGTCCCACAAATTATAACTAAAAGTCATCCATGTCTGTATGTTGGGTTATGTTGTTTTTATTCTTTTTTTTCTTGACCTTGGATGCAGCAGAAACAAAACAATTTCAACTCAACGTCCAGAGATTGTTTGTCAATTTTGTTTTATATTTTACATCTGAAGGAATCTACCACAAGAAGTATGAGACATTCATTCCACATTTCCATCGCATGGTCCGGCACGGCTTGTCTCAAATAGACTCGCTCTTCTTTGGTTTTCCATTAGCAAAAGTTATGGATAGTACCTGGTGTCTTGTATTTCTTTTGGTACCACTTCAGCCAAGGTACCAAGTGAGCCGAGGTGATACTAGAAGGTAGAGTTAAAACACTGCAGACCCCTGATTGGTCAGAGAATCGTCACTAGCGCGACATGGGGCATCCTACAGAAACCTACTATCATCCGATAGCCAAGCTATCGTCAATATCATTTTTAATTCACTGAAACCCGTATTTGTAGCACACAAAACTATTCAGTGCACGTACAATTGATGAAGTGCAGACATTACTGTTTGTTGGCCATTGAAAGGATTCAGCGAGTATCAAGTTGAAGATGATGTAATGACAGTTTCACACGCCGTTGCTAAGGCGATCAGCTGATCGTCCCACCTACACTGATTGGGTACTATCTGCAGTGGAAAACGAAATAGAGAAAAGCACCTGGTACCAAAAGTGAATCGAATCGAGTCGAACACAGCGGTAACATACATGGCAATATTCAACCGTTCCAGGGACTCCAGCACTCCTGGGGGCCTAAAGCTATGCATCACTAAAGCACAATAAAAACTGATGTGATAAGGGCCTTAAAGTGGGTCCTGCTTTATTAGCCATGCTCATGGCCTGGCAGGGAGGGTACTAATGTTTGGATAGTTGACCCGTCCACTTTGTTCACCTGACTTTACCTCTAGCATACTAACGTTAGCATTAACTCAAAGTAGTGTAGTGGTAGGTGCAGCCTCACTGCAGGGCTGTAGATTATAAGTCTTGTTTTCCAATCATAAGGGCCCTGTCTTTAAGAGGGTCCCCGTTTCAAAATCTTGTTTCAGACCTGCTATTTCTACTGTGTGTAAAAAAAATAACCATACAGTACACCTTGGGGCAATGTAATCTTCCAGCACAGAAAAACTGTACACAAAGTAGAAGGAACAAGGGGTTAATAAGGGCACATAATTTTTGCCCAGGGGCCCACTAGCAGGTTCATCTGGCCATGCATATGTTCACAATGTTAAGGATACTTTAGAAATCCAATGTTGCTGAGCTGTGTCCAACAATGTTGATATTACAGTTGCCAAGAAATCCAACAACTTCTAATTTTTTTGAGGGGGGAAAGGTAGAGTCTAGATCTCATGTAGTCTAGTAGCTCATTCACAGTTCCCCTAATACTAAAGCATGAAAACATTTACGAACTCAGAGTGTATGATTGTGTGGCTGAATAGTTACTGTGGGGAAACAGGTACATCGGATGGAGTTTTTCATTAAAACAACACTCTGTAATGCTTGACTGATGTTACTCCGGTTGGTAACTGAAAGGAACAACTCTTGTATGTGATGACTGATGAATGAGCCAATACATACAGCTGCCTCATTGGCATGGCAACCAGCACAACAGGGTATGACTGACGGAGTAAAAAGCCCATAATTCTGCTATGATTCCGTTGTTCCATGTGTGGGTTGGGCTGTGTGGGACACATTTAAAAATAGTACTGCTCTTGTATTTTTTCGGAGGATTGGCAGCTGAAATTAGGACATATGCGGAACATCTCGGAGATAAATCAGGACACGAGATGTCTGCTCCCCCTGTAATATATTCCACACAAATTCAGGTGCAGGCCATATGAACTGTCCTCGAGCTGAGAACATAATCAACCGGCTGGTGTTCATTCATGTGCTTTTTACGGGTCATAAAACTACTACTACAGAGGCCATGTAGTAGTATTTCTATTTCTATTTCTATATAATTCTATATCTACATCTTTACAAGCAATATCAACATATTCCCCTTAGTAGCCTACATGCATATCAAAATCAGCTATGAAAGAAAAGCCTTAAAAATATTATTTTGAAAAGCAGGAAATGGTTAACTGAGGAAGATGGCAAAAACACCAACTAAGTGATTTGCAGCACTTTATTACAAAATGATTCATGCGCTGAAACTCACAGACGGACAAGATCCGAGAGTCTCTGTTTGGTGTGAACATGGCATAAGAGGGTTCCAAGGAACATTTCTCTTTTAAATCTAATCATCTAGAATAAAAGTGTAAAAACTCGCACACACTATCTAGTTTACTACTGGTACACACGCGTGTTCATGACGTTTAGGATGACAGGACCTGCATCAGGTACTGTAAACGGACAAATGCTGGGTAAATGATCAAATAGGAAGGCAACAAAAAATAGGTCCACATATCAACTCCAGACTAAACCCAAATGTCAAGGAAAAAGAAAAAAAAAACTTCAGGTCAATGAACACAAAGGACCATTTATTCATAATAGATTGAGTGCACATATTTCTGTTGATACTTCTTAGGGATACTAGGATTTGTTTTACTTTTTGAACCCATAATCTAAATCTAAATCTTAACATCTAACATGTTGTTGTATTCTGGGTTGACTCGTGATGCCAACCAAGTAGTGGGAACTACACACACATAAGGCTGTCTATGCACGATTATCAGCCCAAAAGTTGACAGCTACTGGATTAGGCACAGAGTGAGTGCTGAGAGCTTTACACTAACACATCAAATCATTTATTAAATCACACCATTTATAAACAAGAAATTATGTTTTGTTCCAAAGAAAAAACAACACTGCGTTATTCTTTAAATTGCACTCGGGCCATTTTTCTGGAAAGACCCTTGCAGTTGCTTTTTGTTCCTCTGATGTGTGTCTTGGTGGTTTCCATGAAGAACACATCCAATTTTTGAAAAGTTCTATATTTGCTTGATTGACAAGGTGTTCTTCCTGCTGCTGCAAGCTGAACGTCCCATAGAGATATCATCAATCAAGCCAACTAGCAGCGGAGGTAGAGTCTGGGATGCGTGGGGTTATGGAGCAGGTTTACAAAGCAGTCGTGGATTACTATACTTTGAATTACCTGCTTGCCTGAGTATACGTGGCAGTACGGGGGTTATTTTTGTACCTCAGACTTTGTCATCCGCTATAACTGCACACCCACAGGCAAGTGACTCACAGAGCGACATTACACACTTCTTTTTCATTTATTTTGTTTGTGAGTCCGCAGAGGGTTGCTTTCCGAGTGTGCTGGCCTGCTCCCCTCACCGCTCTGAATCACGCTGTCGTCGTATTTCACCAGCTCTCCGTCTGTCTCCTCGCCTCACTTGTTTCCTGTTGGCGAACAGTTATGACAGTTAACAAAGCCTCGGCACCGTTTGTAATCCCCCGCTCTTTCTCTTTCTCAGCAGGAGTTCAGTCAAAGTACAGATGAGTGGAGGGCTAAATGTCTCCCCACACCACTCATCACATTCTTCTCTCTCCCGACACTCCAACAGTTGTTCTGCTTAAATACATATATATATATATATATATATATATATATTCATATATATATTCTTAGCAACTATGGATGCAGATGGGTACCAAAAACTTGGTACAGAAAATCACTGTGATTTTCACGTTTCATTTCATATTTAACACGTAGCTGTCGTTTTTTCATGAGTGGTTTGTATTTTCAACAGCACTACTCACCTGGGCTGTGTAACTGAAGAGACGTTCTAGCCATAAACCAGAAGGTTTGGAATTAAGTTTTGACGCTGAACTAATGTAAATGGAATGTTCTCAGAATATAGTGAAATAGCAGACATGTTTTTGTTTCAGAGCAATTGTGTAATACTGCACTATTGGTACAACTGCTCAGGGCTAAAACTACACTAGATTTAATATTTTCCAGTATCATTTTGAGGTAAATTAAAATGATGAAATATTTTCTTGTATTAGTACACTATGCATGTGAGCTTCTGCGTTTTTTTCACATTTGGACGTGCCCTGAACCGTCTGCGTCGCTGCCCACCAGTGTAAAGAGACGCAATGCATTTCAGGGTGGTTGAGTTTTTCCAGTAAGCTCACATTTCATACCCAGAAATTCTTGCAAATCCACTAAACAGCCGAGCATTGTTTTGCCCAGTCCTGCCGGTGCAGTAATACCAGTCAATGTTTTTCTGCACCACTAATGCCGTTGTGGTCTTAATGTTGTTACAGTTGCACTAGTTTGCACCTCAGCATTGCTTAATATTTCAACATGCTGCCTCTTGTGTGCCAGCTTTGTATGTTTTGCTGCAGGGCAATGGAAATATTCCCATGTTGCCAGCTCCTTGTAGTATTCAGGTTCCTGTTTCAACTTCCCCAAAAAGTGACCTTTAAAGTATGTTGGCTCGCTAAGAGGAAGTACGCTCAGTTGAATCCTGTATGATGCTTGTCGTAGAGGATTGGGAAAATAATTGAGCTGTGTGAGCGCACATCCTGCTGGATGGTGGAGGACTGGAGCTCCGGAGGTTGTGATGGAGGTTTATGGGAAGGTTCATTGAGGATGACATACTGACAACATTTGGCAGCATGTCATCAGTATCACATTCCAAATATTCTCACTCGTGGCCTTTATTAACCCCAATAGCAGATAGAACCAAGTCAGGCTTGTATTATAGGCTATGATTGCTAATGTTCCCTGTTCCCCAGAGAGTGCAAACTCAAAACCTATATGTTCACCTTCTTTAATAAATGGAGCATAATGTACATTTCCACAGCGCAGTCGCCACTCATCAATTTGTTGCCACTGTTTTCATTCACTTATGTCCCACTCTCTTCCTAATTCCATCTTTCCCTTTCTCTTTGTATGTGAAAAAAAACAAAAACATCTGTGTTGAATTTCAGCAACGGTCGTTTATCTTGGGTTTAAAAAGTCATGAATGGAAGTATTAGGACAGAACCTAATACGAGCTTACAAGTTACTTCCCAAAAACGCGTTTGGCTAATAGAACTTCCTGCTTGCCCCCTGCACACATGAATGTCACAACAATGATTTACTGGTACAGCTTCAAGGCTCTATTCGGGACCTGATGACTTCAATTCTGATTTCCCGGTCATTTTGGACTGTTTGTGATGCTCAGGGAATAATCTTGTCGGGCCAGTGTGTGTCACATGACCTACAATACCGACTGTGGCCACTACACCTAAATAAGACGACCATACATTGTTAGGATACCAGGACACAAAAAAAAAAGAGCGTAAGACAGCTCTTACTCAGTCCTTAATGACAAGAGCGTACAAAGATCACAGGGAGTGTAAGGTCAGTCATGTCTCTGTAAAATATTTATATCCACACTATAGTTATATCCTTTATACAAAGAACAGTGATTAAGTCTAGACTTTTAACATCAAAGGACTATTGAAGAAAATATACCAGCAGCGATACAATCCCCACTTCCTCTGCTCTCACTTCCATTGGCCTGGCTATCAGTTACTGCAACGTCAACCCAAGACGTGATTAGTGGTGGCCCTGTCAAATTTAATGAGCGTGTCTGGACGACATATTGGACTTTCTGAGGCTATCTCCCCCACTCAGAAAGTCAACTTGGAGGCAGAATCTCTGACACTGCACAATCAGGAGGTCCTTATTGGAGGAGTCTATCGTCTTGATTGAGCTCAAGTTTCGCCAATGAGGCACCAGCCGAGGCCAGAGCTCCCTGGGGAATTAGCAAAGTGGGAAGGAAATACAATAAAATGTCAGGGCCAATTAAACTATAAATGCATTAGGTCCAGCTCACCCGTTGCTAGCTTATTTGCAACAAAAGGATTCGAGGGGAAGTTGCTGCCACCATTTTGCATAATGTGAAAATGCTGCTGCCTGGGTCAACATGCTGGACATAAATTATGGTGCAGCAGACTCCACCCTGGCCATTATAGCCATTAATTTACCTCTCTGTGGAACATGGGAAAGATGAGCGATGTTTTAATGGAGTGCAGAGTTGGCTCGATTCACCAACGTACTTCATCACTCCCATCAGCCATTAGGCATTACTGTAACATTTAACATTTTTTAACACATTAGTAATCACACAGGCACGTCATAAGTGACAGGAAAAATAAGTAAACTTATTATGACTTGCTGGCTTCAGTGACAGCGGATCAATGATTGTGTGGCCTGTGTG
>CALSBV010012112.1:1996340-2016719 GCA_943590825.1 Bovichtus diacanthus
TATATATATATATATATATGTATATGTATATATATATATACATATATGTATATATATATATATATATATGTATATATGCATATATATATATGTATATATATATATATATATATATACATATCTGTTTGCATACGGTTGCCTGTTTAGATATCCATCAGACACAGAGCAACACTATCATTCATCTGGAGTTGATTTTGTGTCTACATACTTTTTGGTTCTGTTTTGGTCTCCACCAACTCCTGAGAAAAGTAAGTCTCTTTATTGTACTGTAGCTTCTAAATGCTGCACTATGTTCACCAGAGAGTCACTAACAGAGGACAAAGCAGCCAAAGAATAACCACACGAGCCTTACTCATAGCATGTAGGAAACATCATGTGATCAGAAAATAATAATGATATTGATAATAATAATAATAATAATAATAAATAATCATCATAAAATATGATAAATAAATAGAATTAAAAAAATAGAATAAAAAAAATATTTTAAATTATACATTTATTTTTACGTTATAAATAACAAAAATTATCATTATAAATAACACGTTTGATAACAACATCCAATAAACAGTTATGCCCAGAAGTAACAGTTAAATATTTTTAAAAAAAGCATTAACATGACATTACATAAAAAGATTTGAATGAGTCATTTAAACCATGAAGGACAATTCAAGAACATTTCTCTTTGAGACGGACATTTTGGGAGGTCTCCGCCATGTAAGGAGCGTTCAAGGCCGTTTGTCCACAGCGTACTCTGTCTGCTGTTTGGTGCTGGCAGGGAGTGTACAGTGGGCTTATCAGAGCTGAAAACAGCTGCCTGCTGCAGGTGGAAATGATGCTGACGAGGGCCGTGAGAGTGGATTCAAACAGGAAAGTTGCAGAGATAAGGGAGACTGTGGAGTCAAGTGATACTTCTCCGTGTGTTTGTTGGTGTGAGCAACACCTTTCACATTACACTTAGTCATTTGATCCATAGTTGGTATAAAAACACACACATTTACCTTTTCTCAAGGTCTTGTTAATGCCATTTCATCCACCTCACTTCAAATCTTTGTGCTATTTATACACGTGACCTGACAGCAGCAGGAAATGGCTCAGCAGTGATGGACATTCCTCAGAATGTGACCATGTGCATCATTGTGATTTGCTGGCTGGCCAGTTCGGTTTTACTAACATTATAAATTAAACATCTTTATCAATCACATTAATTGCCTGCTTCCTGGAGTCGGCACGACTCAGCCGAGGGTAACTTTAGGTCAAACCATTCCTTCCACAACAGTACAAGAGGAGTGCTATGATCAATGATTAACATCCCTCATAGTAATAACTTCCCTTACTAACAAGTCCTTCAAACTACATGGCTAAATGTCCAATGCCTTTCAAAACAAAAGCTTTTGACCGATGTGGAAATATACACATCAAAAACAATACATGTTGGATTTAGTAATGTGTCAATTGAATTTAAACATATTTAGTTAAATGGTAGACATGATATTCTGCTTGGTCAGTTCAACAAAGCAGAGTAGACCAAATGTAGCCCAACAACACATTTTTATTGCAACTTGGTTTAGTTTTCCTGTTTGGACTGATCAGTGTAGCCTTTTTAGTTCAGGTGTGTTCATCTAGCAATAAAGAGAAATACAAGCTTATGAACAAGCCAAAAGGTCAATAGCCACCACAGACTAACTACGAAGATTAAGCAAGGCTGCTAGAATGAACTTTTAACTTCTTAAACACAGTTATCAGGTTATCTTTACAGTGGTAGACAATCACAAACCAGGGCACTGTTGGAAAACTCCTGATTTGAGGAGAAACATGTCAACACATTACTCCTAAAAACGATAATCAATTTTAGATTTTTGAAAAAGTTTCAAAGCTAGACGTGCCAATTCTACATAAGGCTTTACACAAACTTTAAACCTTCGGCAATGGAAGTAAAAGCACAATGTGTACGTTTGCATGATAGAAACTGGATATGTAAGGGAACCTATTACACTTACAACTTTTGTTATAAAATTCGGAAGCTCCAAATTCAATATTGATTTTGAAATAGAGCCTTGCCATGTGGAATTTACTTATGTTTACATGTTGTTGGTCTTTCACCTTCTAAATTTAGCATGCTGACTTCTAAAACAAACATGTTGACAGTCAAACAATCGAACACTTCTCCCTAAACACATATGTGCATGTACTGCAATCAGTACATTTGTCAGTGATGACAATGTTAATTCGTACAATAAACATGCATGGAAACTACAATGTGTTCAAATTTTGGTAAACGGGCCCCTCACCGTGTCATCAGAGGGTGCTGCCGGTGGTTGAGTGGCATTGTGGGCGATGTAGGTGCCAGGTTTTGACAAGGAAGAAGAATGCTTGGAATAGAAAAAGACAATATCTCGAACAACAATGTTATAGTGCAGAGCTAAATCAGTGGAGTTCTCTGAGGTTAAGATTAGGCAAAAAAAACAACTAGGATAGGATGGTAAGACCATACTGTCATTATGGTTAGAAACAATAATTGTTGGTCGGAGACTGCAAACTCCTGTGTTGGGTCTGAACGTCAGACGCACTAGACATCGACATCCAAAATTCTCGCTCTGCTACATGAAGGCCACGCTGCTTCTGGAACTGGCAGAGAATGTTCAATGTAAACTGCAGACGTGCTGCAAAATCAACCCATATGAACACAATTCCAAAAGAGACAGAGCAGGTTTCATGCACATTGGGCCTCACGCAGCGACATTCTCTCAAATTTCTTTTATATTTTCTCTTCATTTTCTGTTAAGGGAAAAAAATAAGAGAAGTCTTATCCATCCAAATCTGCTGAATGACGAATCCCACTTGATCATAAATTGGAGGCATGTGGCCGATTATTTATTATTAGCATAGGTCACGACCCCTAAACACTATATGATGGCAAGTGTTCATGGCAAACACAGAACTGGAGATATAGCATCAATAAAAGGCTGTAAGAGGAAGAACTTTAGCAGAAGTAAAAAATGAAGGTACTGTTAAATAAATTTAAACAAGGCAAATGCGATTCTCCAGAGTGTCAGTACTGTTACAGAAAAATCCCAAAACTAAGAGCAATGTGTAAGCCATTCAGAAGCTTCCTCCAAGAGTTTTTATAGTCTTATTCGGTATCCATGGACCAACAGTATTTGTTTAGCCCACAAATGTAATAATCCAATCATTAAATTACTCCAAATCAAAAATCAAAATTTGATTATACAATATTAATGCATTTTTTTAACATTCCTCAAATTTAAAAACATGTTCCTTGCAATGGACAAACATCTTGTGAACTGTGAAAATAAGATGTTTTTATTTTTTGAAATCTTGGTAAGAGTTGCTCACAAAAACTTTTTAAATGTCCCAGAAATCCCAGAGCCCAGAAATCAGTTAATACTAAGAAAATAAGAACAAATCATGGATAGGAACAAAATTAAGATTAAATGTATTCATACATCTCCTCGGGCGTGAGGCCCATTGTAACTTCATCTCACATTCAGTCTTCCCATTGCTCTGTGAACTGTACTGAGCAAAGGTCTGCACTCGTGGTATATTTTACTTGTGTTATAATTGATATGCTGACAGTATTGCCCTCTTAGACTTGGAAGAGCTTGAAAGCCAGGCAGCTTCATGCCCGACCACAATACCCAAAGAACAGCCGTAAACGGCCTAAAGTAGCACAAGGACATGAGCTACATCTGCGAAGGGTTGGGCAAACCCTAATGTTTGTTGTGCTGCCAGCAGCTTCTCCGGTTAAAAAGCTTCCTGGAAGTGTACAGAGGCGCGATGCCCAAGATGGAGTGCGAGTAGCTTCTGTTTGACGTAGGGTTAATGTGTGACAGACACATTAGAGGGAAATTGCGCTCTTATCACAGCCTTTGCCAGTGAGAGGAGTATCACTACCACGGGCTAATGAGAAGACACATTAAGGTGCTTTCTACAGTGGTGGCCAATACTGAGAGGAGAGGAAGTGGCATCAGCTTAACAAGCAACGCAAGAAAGAAGCTGAATGACTCTGGTGTTTTCTCAGGCCTTCATTAGATCAAAATACAGGTACAGGATCAAATAGCACCACAGCTCCTGAACTCTAGGAAATGATTGAAATTGACCTTAGTCCGTGCACCGTGATTATGTGAGGGGGTCCATCAAAGATCTGGAAGAGAGGTTTAGACTGGGCTTAAGAAATGCGTCAGCCCCAGTTAGTTTTACAATATGGCTGGTTAATAATGCATCAGGAGCGGCTGCTTGACATGCAATTCCGACCTTACAAGTCCGCATCCAAACGAGTGGACAATCAGGCCCTCTCGACAATGAAGTAACTGGTGGATCAGGAGATAAGCTCTTGACTGAAGCATTTTGATATTACTGAAAATGAATAGTGTCTATATTTATCGTATAACATGACACACTGACGAATCATTTGTGAGACACCACCTTTAGATACAAACTCCCCACCAGCCTTCGTTTTCCCAGGTGATTGTACCCGGTGGCAGGATGGCATAGTGAAAAAAAAAAGGGGGCGGGGGGCTCAGAGGGAAATACGCCGATGGTGTCATTATTCTACAGCAATCAACATTTACTTAATAGTGATAAGTTAAAGCAAAAAGGCAAAAAAAAATGTATTTGAACTATTGCCTCTTTAAAATGAAAAGGGTGTCAGAATGTTTAGCAGCGAGCACATAACAAAACAAACAAAATAACAACTTCCATCACGTATTGTGTGAATAACTAAGTATAAAACCATGTATTTCCTTAAAGGGGAGATTGCGTGCAACTGTTCCCCCCTTATCCCTTTTTTGTAGGATGTATCGCGTCGAGACGACAGAGACACACAAAAGGCACACAAAAGGCCCATAGAGCCATCGCACTAGCGTTTCCTTTGGACGCCTCCCAGCCGCTCGGCCTCGGCTTGCTCACATGAATGGCAGCTCATTATGTCAAGGAAAATAACTCTTTTTACAGCTTTTAAGACCTAATGATTTCAATAAGGGCTATTTAAGTGTTCGTATTGGGGAGTTGATTTACTGAAAAAACTTTGTTCTCTGATTTACAGACGTCTCTTTCCCAATGGAAGTCTATGGGAAAATGTCTTTTTGGGCCAAATGGCATTAAGTGACAGACCCGTTATTCCAAGGTTTGGCCACTATGAAAGTTGGCTTCAAAGCCCGGCACTGTTCCATGGTGCTGGACTGTGACATGTAAAAATATCTTCTGTGAAAAGGGCCTCTATTTGAAACCATCACATGGGAGGATTGTATTGTGGATTTACTTTTAAAAGAAGGCAGTTCATCATGGCACAACTTGACAACAGTATTCCACTGCTTTGTGGTTGCAGTCTCTGTCTTGTATATGTCTTGATTTTTTTTCATTTTTTGATTATTCTACTACTGTAGTTGAAGTCCCAGGTCAGTTATTATAAGGGTTGTACAGTCATTGGATCCTAGCAGGAGTTTTCTCTTCAGTTCTTTCTCTTTTGTGTCGTATTGACGTTGCAGCGCTGTAAGCAGTCTTTTGCGTTTCAACCAGGAGAAAAACACATTTAGTCGTAGTATTTCATCCAGCAAACAAAAAAAAAATTGAACAATACCACAAAAAAAATTATGATGTTTTTTAGTTTTTTATTAAAATGATATTCCCATCATGAATAGTTATTGTCGAGTGCCCTGGTTTTTCCCTTTTTATTTCGACACACATTTATTTATAAACGTGAAAAATCTTGTGGTTTTAGCTGTGACATATGAGATATATGGATTTAATAACTGGGATACTGCTTGTTTAGGTAAATATTGAGTCATTATTCATCACTCATCCATGTCTGTGGTCTCACCCTTCCGCAGCCCCCCCCCCCCTTCACCATCTGCCCAAACAACAGACACAGACCCCTGACGATCAGCTTACTGTGGGATAAAACCTGACCAGACTCACAAGCCTCACACTTAACCCAACAAGACAGCTTGCGTGTGTGTGTGTGTGTGTGTGTGTGTGTGTGTGTGTGTGTGTGTACATGAACTAGTCTCACAAAAAAAACACCATATTCTTCTGTGGATATTTGTATTGATATTTGTTTTGTTTTTTTTTGTTTTTTTTACTGTGATCCTGAGGATCATCAGGGTCACTGGTAGTTTGTCGGGGAAAAACATTGTACTGCATCAAATCGAAATGACAACAAATAATGCTGCTCCTGCAATTGAGTGCCGCTTACTGCATATTTGTTTTTTTAATCTCCCTGGATAGACATTTTCACATCACTTATATGATGTGAAAGGTTATTTTGATTGTTATGACTCCATCAGAAATGTCAAGCTGTATTGAAAGCAGTAAAACATTGTTAAACTCAAAGGAGGCAATCTGGTAAAGTATTGTACAGATAAATACTTTAACTATGAAGCCAGAGCCAGCAGGCAGTTATCTTAGTTTAGCATAAAGATGGGGAAATAGCAAGCCGGGCTGTGTCCAAAGTTTTGGACAGATTTGGCCCAGCCAAGAAATAACAAAAGCTTTTAGATTTCCGTTGGATCGAACAAGCAAGATATAACATGTTAATCAGTCAAATGTACAAGTGCTGTTGTATTTATTTGACTTTGGACAAAGCTAGGCTTGCTGTTTTCCGGTGCCTCGGTCGAAACTAAACTAATCATCTGCTGGCAATAAAGCAATAAACCTATGTCACATCATATCCTGACGTCCCTAGGAAACAGACATGAGATTAATAACAATCTTTTCTACTCACTCTCAGAAAGAAAGCTAATAAGTATATTCCCCCCCCCCCCAAAAAAAAAAAACACTGTTCCTTTAAATAAATACAGCACTTTTATGGGCAGTTAAACAACACTTGAGCAAAGTGACATTTTTTTTACTGGTTGTTTTTCAAACTGGAAATCATACCAGCTTGTAATGTCCCAAAGCAAATCCAACCCGGTACTAAATGCAATCTTTTAGTCTCCCAGCTAAATGAGAATGGAAGTAGCGCAGATTGAATTTCTTTGTCTTCTTCCGTCGTCCCTTGGAAGGCCAACAGCTTGGCGATGTACACTGCCTTCGTCTTTGTATTTTATGCATACGACTTCACCTTGTTAGACTTGGAATAGTTGGGTATCTAGGCCAAGAGCTCCTTCTCTCATTCTCTGGCATCCTTTGCTGGCAGGGGTTGAAAAGCTGTTGACTAATCAGCACAGATGCACTGCTGCTAATTGGGAAGCAGCCGGAGCTTGTTTGGGACAGAAAAGCCTCAAGAGCTTTGAAAGAAAGAAGCATAACTTGTGACATGCAACGTTGGTCAAACAGCTCAGACTGGACGTGGCCTTTCTTTCTTTGCTTTCATTGTCTGCAATTGATTCATATCAAATGAACTGGATTTTAGGATTTGGCGATTACATAACCGCGGTAATGCTCATCCCTGTCTGCATTTCCGTTGCTCCTAAAGTAGTGTGATGGTTAGGATGGCCTCTGGGCGAGGTGAAGGTCCTGAAAGATACCACAGAGTTGCCTCGGTTTCGCACTTGGCAGCTCATGTTCCTGCAGTCTTGTAAAGGGAGGGGTATTCAGTTAGTCGCAATCCGCAAACTCATCGATAGATACCGCTAAATACTACACACTGGACCCTTGAGCGGCTGTGGCTCAGGAGGTGGAGGTCGTCCACCAGTCGGAGGGTCGGTGGCTCGATCCCTGGCCTCTGCAGTCAGCATGTCAAAGTGTCCTCGGGCAAGATACTGAACCCCAAATTGCTCCCGATGGCCGTGTGTGTGTGTGTGTGTGTGTGTGTGTGTGTGTGTGTGTGTGTGTGTGTGTGTGTGTGTGTGTGTGTGTGTGTGTGTGTGTGTGTGTGTGTGTGTGTGTGTGTGTGTGTGTGTTATCACTGATGAGCAGGTGGCACCTTGTAGCCTCTCACTCTGTATGAATGTGTATGAATGCTGACGTGTTGTAAAGCGCTTTGAGTGATTGGAAAAGCGACATATTAATGCAGTCCATTAACCATAATATGCTTTGTTTTTGGATTTTCCTTTAATTTGTCACATATAAAAATTTTTTTTAAAAAACTCAATTAAAAGATTTGCTTATTAGGAGTAGTGAAGCTATGCTTTTGAGATCTGAACCTGTGCTGCAACTCTGGTTCAGCTGGACGTGTGCAGATGATACCACTGATAATATAATAATAATAATAATAATAATAATAATCACAGAATAAAAGGCCTCTCCCACTGCTCAACCTCAATCTTGTGTTTTTCTGCAGGTCTTTTAGTAATCTATTTTAATCAGGATCAGCTGTATTGGTTTCTTAAGTTGGACATTATTAGATGTATGTCTTATATCAGGGAGTCTCATGCTTGCTTGTTGGCCTTGGGCGTTTATTGCATTAGTATTTTCTTAATGTTTTCTGTATCTTTTTTGGGTCATATAAATCAAACAAATCTATGCTACCTCTTTAGTGACTAGCTAGATTATCAACTGTCAATGAACTCAGTGAAAGAAAGTTCACATGCAGTATGTTTAACTTAAGATGATTCCTGTTTACATAAAAGACAGGAAGAACTAAGTGGAGTCACGTCAGGCTCGAGTGATAAGAACAACCCATCGAGTTGGAAAAGAAAAAACTTCCTTAACCCTTTCACTGGAAGGAATGATGATAAATCCTTGGGATGGACACACACACCAGAGGAGACTCTGGTCCTGGCTTTGCAGGTTCAGTATTAACTAGATCAGTTATGCAAGGCCAATAAGGCCCAAAGTTTAAAGTGGTATGTTTCTACTGAGGTACTCAAGTCCACTGATGCCACTTTGGCTTTAAATACAAATTAGCCCTGCTTAAAGAATGCTTCTCCATTGGTAAAAATGTCCATGAGACATCTGTGCTAAAGCTGTTGAAAGTGTTGATACAGGCAAGTAAAAGTACAGAGTATGTCATGTTTCAGCACTCAAATGATGAAGTGATTGTATATGAAAAAGATGGATCCAGGAGGATGTCAAAATAAGCTTCCCGGTGTCTCCAAAAAAAAAAGATATTAACGTGGGTGTCAGGCAGGACCAGGAAATTCTAACTTGATGACTGAAATGATTTAAAGACTCTGAGGGGCCGGAGCAGCACAACTCTGTCATCAGACACCGCATACATTTCATCTGTCTCGTCTATTATGGTTGCTGTCTCAAAATTGTACAGCAAAGGTGTTTAAATAAAGTTTTGATTTCAATGGTACAACAGTTTGCACAAACGTTCATGGTTCATCTCCTGGCTTGAGGTTGACATTTGTGATTTTTAGTGAAATGTCCAGACAACTATGTTAAGCATTGCATTGGAAATTGGTTTACACATTCATGCTGCCATGCGGATGAATTGTTAAGACTTGGGAGATCCTTTAGCATTTTTATCCCGTACCATTATCAGGCAAAGAAAAAAAAAAGATTTGTCCAATATTTAGCTTTGTGACCAAATACCTGCAAAACTAAAGACATTCCCATAAGCCTCAGCTGTAGACTTTATAGTTAGTGCTAATTAGCTCCTGTTAGCTAAACTGAGATGGCGAACATGGTAAACATTATGCCGGCTAACCAGCATAGATAACAGCATGTTAGCCTTGTTATTGTGAGCATGTTAGCATGACGCCGTTAGGATTTAGAAAGAAGGCCTACAGCCTTACAGAGCCACTATCGCTGTAGACTCTCCTTGTTCTATTGCTAGTCCTATTATACCCATCTGCATGGTGCAGTGTGTCGTGGGACATTTACTGATGTCGGAGAGGCTCTCAATACTCTGCTAATGAGAAATGTTGATCAAGTTTGTCAGATTGCCACTGCCCAGGTTAATGCCGCAGTCAGTTAACTTCATCATTTCGGTAACGTACATGTTACTTGGTCAGTCGGCAACATTTGTACTAAATATTTTGCATATATTACAGTATGTAGAGAAAGGTGACATGATAAAAATGTGAAAACGCTTGAACTCACCATCTGAAGGAAATAAATAAAAAAAACAGCCATTAGATCTTGATCTGTTCCAGATGGAAAAGAAAAAGGACTTTTACTGCGCTGATATCGTACCTTAGCACAACGCAAAGCTGACCCATTGTGATCATGAGCTAAAACGGCGTTACAGCAGCGTCGAAGAGGCTCTGAAAAGTCCAGGAAAGCGTTGAGGACCGTTATTGAGGTCACTGGTTCTAATCAGCCTCTCAGCATTGTCGTGTTGTTGTGGCTGTGTCGTGCGACTGATTTAAGAATGAATCAGAATGGATGAAGGGACATCTGCGGGCTTTTAAGGTGTTTATCTTTAATGAGCAGAGTAAAATGTGTGGGCATAGAATGGTTCACTCTGGCTGCAGTGAACTTGGTTTAATCACACAATTACAGTTGCATGCCATCCAAGCCATGTCAGAAACTAGACTGGCATCATGTCGGGGCTAAATATTGTAAGTTGACTGAGCTACAAAGCTTTAAGAGTTGTATCTCCTGGAGCTGTTTGTTGAAAAAATTAAGACAAACGATGAATTCAGTTTTTGAAAGTTCCTGCTGTTTAATATGAGATTAGCAGCTAAAAAGGAAAAGTCAGGCATTTGGGAAGTACACTAAGATCCGATCTATATCAGTTTCATCCAGTGTAGAGAAATTGGGTTACCAGGTTTGTGTATAGCTGTAACTCTGAGTAATAAATACACACAAGCAGCTAACTATGGGATTTATTGGAATATGTAATAAAGACATGTTGAATTTGAGGGAAAGTTCTATATAAATTACATTTTTGAAGCTTCCTCCTGCTTCCAGTTATGCACTAAGCTTGACTAAACATTTTCTCATCTCTGTTTGTAATGTACATAGATTAATGGGTATCCATTTTATCACTTAGCTATGGGAAAAGGATATAAGATATATTTAGCCAAGAAAGAAGACATACTTTGGGTGGTGGTGGCTGTTTTCTTTTTTTCACTTTTGTTGAGTCTAGGCTAACTTTTTCCTTTTTAACTAAGCAAACATTTGTTCCAGCAAACTTTCTTTCGTAGTTACACATCCAGAACTTTGAAAATCTGACTCTGGGTTTGTTTGCAAAAACACAATTGGACTGTTTCGTTTTATCGATAAGCTCGCTTCCCTTTTATTCTACATCATACAGTGCACTTACGTTGAGTTTAAGACAAACTACAAACTATGTGGCTAGTGCTGATCACTTGCACTAATTTATGTTCTGTAAGTGATTTCTTACCTCAACACCTTAACCTTTGCACCTCCTCCCAGAGGATATGGGCATTGTTGGACACCACACATTTCCTCCCATCCGTTCTCACACTCCAGCAGTCCCTTGAGTAAAAGTCTCCAGGGGGTGCATTGTAGCAGCGACTATTTTTTGCCCTCATCTACCCCAACAGCCCTTCAATGGATGATGAGTTGTACAACTTTGAATGTGGGGGAATCTTAGATTCAGGAGAAGAATACAGCGGTGATATGAATGGCCTGCTGCCCACATCTCAAAGGAATGCAGTCAGCACTTATTTCCACACTGTGCATTGTTTCTGCTCCGCTGTAAATGAGTCTCGTGGGAATTATGAGTGTTGGCTAAACCATATAATCTGATCAAACCGCTCGATGTTGTAATCAACACTGTATGACACTGATCATATTATTTAGTGGCCAAGAGGTGTCAACTGTCCATTGACTGTCTCGATATTTGGTCGAGATAGATAAATATGTTTAAATACTTAAATAAATATCAGATATCCAGTCATCCGATATGATGGAGGTTCGTGCTCGACAACAGCTGCAAGTTCCTTTTTTTTCACTGCACTACTACTCTTCAATAATGTTTTGTATTATGTTATATAGAAAAGTGGTTGTAAATCCAGCAATTTGAGGTTGGAAATAAAAATGCAGCGTCCCCTCACGTTAAAAATGACAGAATTAAAAACACTAAGTACTTACATTTTTTGGGAACAAAAATAGCCTATTTGAAATAGGCTGAGTTTCTTTAAGTTTATTTTAAAATGCAAGTGTCAGTATCAGCCTTTAAAACCTCACATTGTTCAAACTCTAATATGTGTTCCCTCTGTGTCTGCTCATATCAGTTAACATGCACTTTTGAACTCTGAATGCTGGAGATGCTGAGTGCTGGTCTCTGCTGACCGTTCACTGTGACTGAAACCAGAGCGTCCACAATAATGGCATCATTGATCACTGGCCATCTTTTCTCTGTCGCTACCTTCAAAGCTTGCACTATCATGAGAAATATTTCCAAAACAGAAAAGCAATCTTTATCTTGGTGAGAGGCTTGATCTTCCCTCCCTTACCTTCAGAGGCCTGAAGTGCTTTTAGTACCGCTGCCTCAGTCTTCCCTGACTTTCGGGCACAGATAATGTGGTTGCTTGGCTTCTGTCTCCTTTATGGGACACAGCAGCAGCTTCTCTTACCAATATGAAGTAAAAGAGACAACATCTCATGTAATGAATTGGCACAATTCCTATATGGTGAGCTGTTTTAAACTGCTACATAGTGTATTTATAAATCAGCTATTTGTTATATAAAGTATGAAAGTATAGTTAAATTCAGAGCTTATATTTCTCTGTGGGTATTAAATCAAAAAAATGGGTGTCAAAACCTAGTTTTACGTTTTGAGCATGAAAATGAATTTATACCTTGGAAATAGTAGAAATAATAATAGGCACGTAGTTGTGCAATAATTCAAAAAAACAAAAATTTTGATATGCTATGATCTACAAACATAAACGTCTTTTTAAGAAAGATTTTGTCTGAGGTAAACTGAAATGATTAAATTTTCATCACGTGGCTACAGACATTCAGTAAATTGACTAAATGTTGTGTGGCAAGAGGGAGGCTCTTGGTGTCCAAAATATTTCTTGCAATTGTGAGAGCCAACACAAAAAATAAGCAAAAAAGGAGCAAACAAGTTCACATTTGCCCCTTACTAGCTAGTGTGGGTACTTAGGCTACCAGCCACTTAAAATATATATATATATATATATTATAAATAATTTTATTAAATAATATATATATATATATATATTCTTTTTTTTATATATATTTTATATATATATACAGTATATATATATTGGTGATTGGTAATTTTTCTAACTAGATTTGTACTCATATATAAATGATATTTTAAAATCATTATTTACAGAAGTGATTTATTATGTTTAACTTATCATTGCCTTCTTGCTGACCCTAAAAGAGAAGCCATTATGAATGTACTGTGCTTTTAAATTTACGGTAGTTCCGCCCTACACCGTATGACCAATCAGCAGCTCTGACACACAACCCTCTGAATTATAGACTAATCACAGCTCGTCTTTCAACACCAGTGGATCAGTCCCGCTGTAGCAGTCCGGTCGGTATCATCCGTATCATCTCCAGTCTACCGTGCGACTGACACGGTCTGTGTTCACAGAAAATGCCCAGAAAGTGACTCTCGGGGACGGCAGGACTGTCCGGACATTGGCACTGGATTCCATGAAGGTTTTCTGACCGACAGACCCAAGTCTCCTGCGCCGTATTCGCAGCATTAGGTAGGTTTTTTGGGGGGGCTGTGGTGTTGTTGCAATGTCCCTCTCATATCCTTCCCTTTAGCTCTGGAGCTGCGACAATTAAACGCACATTTTTTGGCAGGGTTTTTTTTTTTTGAATAACCGTAATACGTCGTTTTCTTAGCCTTAACAAAGCTACTTTACCTCTTAAATGCGGGTTACATCATTGCTGGGTTTTGGAATGTTAGTTATCAAAGATTGGGAAAAAATGACCACGGATAATACAATCACATACAAATGAAGCCCATGTCAAATAAAGACGTTTATCCGGTGATGTGAGTTGACAGATATTGCCGTTGCGTGCCGCCCTCGGAGGTAACGTCGCGCGGAAATGTATCACAAATCTGTCTTGATTATCGACAAACGCAGTTCGGTTACACACCTTGAAGATCACCGAAGACATTTTTACAAATGTTAAGAGGCAACTCTTCAACTGGACGCACGGCTGGGCCACCAGGCACTACGTATTTCAATTAAATTCAACTTAAAACATGTCCTCTGTGCTATTTTATAAAAAATGTTTACTACCGGCCTACCCAAACGGTGCGGTAAAGAACACTTTGAACGAAATCTAAAGTTCAGACTACATTTGTAGTCTCAGTGGTTTGTAGGCTATGTCGAATTAATCAGAAGACCATCCCATAAACGGAACCATACACTGGCTTTCTATTAACTATGGTCCTTTGCTGATGAACGAGACATCTTTTTAATAGTTTGGTTTGAGGTTACGTATCGCATTAATAGATAATGGATTGTGTTGGGGTTACACGTGTTTTGGCCTGTGAGTGCAGCAAAGGTTGGGTAAAAAATGACCCTGCCTCAGTTAATAACATTGGTCAAGCTCATGCATAGTCTGCTGCACCATTAATATGAGATCCACTCATAGTGGAAACGTAGTTCTTTTGTTTCCTAGGTCCTCTTAGACGCCTAACAACAAATCTTGCATTTGATTCTGTTGTGGACCAGAGAGATGTGGTCTCTGATTAATATGCTAATTAAAGTGCAACAACTGAAAATTCACAATTGAACTTTTCCATAATTTTCCGAAAGCGGTGTTGTTTACCACAGCTATGTCCCAGGTTGCTGAGTGAATCACCATGCATTGCTTCATATTCCCCTCCATTGCTTTTTGAATATGTCAGACTAGCAAAAAAAATTAAGGAAATTCTTGGCTCATCTGACAGAGAAATTGTTCAGTGGATTTAAAAATTAGAATAGGCAATTGTTGCCTGCAGGCTTACAAGGATGAATGTTGATTTAAAAAAATAAAATAAAAATAAATACTTTGTAGCAGTCTTGGAAAGCTGGAAGAACAGTTTCTAGTGGCCAGTGAGGGGCATAGACTGCCAGTGTCTTGGTATCCAGGAGCACATCTGCTGTGTCCAGCTGGTCTGGACTCAAGTCCAGTTGAATTCAGTGGATTTCTCAGTGGGTCAGCTTCCACAGCTGCAGAGCTGGATCAGTTGGACTCGAGCTCACTTATACTCTCATTTCCTTTTTCTGAAAAGAACACCCACTGATGCATCACAATTATTACATTCAGTCGAGCAGCTGTCTAACCGCTGAGCACAGCCAGGGTTTCAACTGCAGAGCAGGGCCCATATTTATGAAGTTCCTCAAAAGAGCGCTTGCTGTTGGACATGGGGGGGCCCCACATACATCAAAACTCCTAGAATAGTAGTGCTGTTGGCCAGAGACGTCAGTAGATCCCCTGCACTGCTTGTTTTCACGCTTGATTGATGGATCAGTTTGACTGATTGCGAGTGAGCACAGAGCCTTCACTTGTGCTTATTTAGTTGTCTGCGGCTACAAAGTTTAGAGCTGACATGTCACTATTTTTGTTCTTTATTGCCTTCCATAAGCAGACGACATTTTTGTGAGTTAACGCTATCAAGCACCAGGGAAGTAGCATTATATCACACTGATGGTTAAACAAGACAACATGGGTGTTTATGAAAAGTGTCCCGGAACACTTCAGCTCTGAGCCAAAAAGTTTGGTGACCACCCACACATGGGTCCGGTTTCCCTGGTGACGTGTGCGTGTGCGTGTGTGAAGTCCTAAAATTGCAGATAATGTCTAATTTCGGTCCAAATAACCAATGATATATAATTTGAAAATGAACAGTAAAGCGACCCTCTATCTGTGAGCCTGGAACCAGCAAATGTTATTCTTCACTTAAAAAAAATACATAAAAGGTTATCAGCATTGTAATTATTCAATTTCCTGGTGATGCACTAATCTATTTATTACTTTTTAGGATTATTCACCATGAACATTCATTCATTTTGTGCCATTGTAATAGAATAAATCATTTAATTGCAAAAATAATTGACAGATTAATCTGTAAAGATAGTAATCATTAATTGCAGCCCATCTCTGCTACAACACCACAACAAATGGCTGCCATTCACTAATTATATTTTACAGTAATAACGAATATAACCGTAATATCCAAATTATTACGAATCAGCAGTGCAGCAGGGAGGGCGGGTTTTGACTACTTGTGACTGTGGATCATGATGTACATAGTAGAGCTAGCCAGGCCGATATCAGGTGATATTAGCTTACTGCAGATATATTTGTAGCGCTGTGTATGTTGGCCGATGAGTTACACAAGGTCGGGAAATGCAAAATGTCGCCACACGTTGACTTCAGGGAAGTAAGAGGATTTTCAACTTTTGTTGTTTCTCCGTCATCTTGGACACCACCAATGGCCATGGTGTCTGGGAAAGTGCAGCTGCAGGCTACCGTTAAGCTTTGCTTTGTTGGCTTTAAACTGCACCTCTGGTAAAGTGCGCTGTGTTGTCTTTGAGCTGCAGGCTACTGTTAAAGTGCGCTGTGTTGTCTTATAGCTGCAGGCTACCTGTAAGCTACGTTGTGTCGCTGCAAGTGTTGTTTTCTCTACAAAATGCGTGCAAGTAGGTGGGGGTGGAGAGAAAATAATACTGGGAGAATTGCCGATCCTGCTTTTGATTCCGATGATCGAAATAGAAATCTCATTTCGATTTAGAATCCAAATCGCGACACCCCTAAAAATGATATTTGTCCACTAAAGAGAACTGATAGTATCTTGGTCACTATTATTATTATTATTATTATTATAAAAAAAGTAACTATCACCTGATGTCTATCAGATTTCTTTATCCAAATGTCGATATAATTATAGGCCTCAAAAATTCTGTTTCAGATGAGTACATGGCAAAAACAAAATCAAGCATAATAAATGTACATATTTATTTATAAGATTATCATTGTGGCATTGGATTTGTCCCATTATTTTTAATGAATGGAGTGGAAGCTCTATACTGTTTTATAAAAACATCTCATATTTTCCTCAATGTTAAAGGATCATGCCACTGTAAGCTTCATTCTTTACAAATCAAGCCGCTGACCACTCTCCAAAGCATACCCTAGTGTTATATTTTTTCTATGTTTTTCGTGGCCTTCCATGCAGCCACTGGTTTGAATTCATTTCACTGTAGCATTAAAAATGAACTTCGGGAGACACAGAACTTGCTTGATTTGGGTCATCTTTCGGGGGTTATCAGTATCACTTGCTTTTATGTTTTCTGTATATTTTTGTTTAATGATAATGTAGTGCCAAACTTCACTTACTATGACTGCAATACCACAACAATAACATATTTAAACGGAGCACAGACAAATGTTGTCATGGACTACCTTTCCCACTCAAGTTTTATGTCCAAGAAATAATCCTAGTATAATGAAGTGCCTCCCTGGACAACTGGGAAACGCAATTCAGTATGATTTTACAATAACCAGCAGTGAAGTAGGATTTATTGTAAATACTGTAGGCTAAAAACATGCAAACCATTAGTTGGGTTGGGTCCTGGAAGCATCAGAGCAACACTCTCACACTGACAACCCTGGCAGCGCAGATTGTTTCTCACTGCCTTACACATTGTGTCCATACTAGTTGACTAAAGGCTTCCCACTGAGTACACAGACACCCTCCCCCCCTATAATACACTTCCACACTGTCTAGTCATTGGCAGATTTACTCCACCGTGTTTCTCAGCCAGTCACTTTACTGATTAGTGATTTGTCATTCACTGTTTATAACCCCTGCATTGTGATGGTGAGTATACATCTGCTGGGTTCTCAGCTGCACCACGAAGGAGAAGTTGATCTATACGAGTGTTGCATTACTTTAACAGGGGTTATTGTAACAAACATATTATGATGCATGCAGGCAGAACCGCTGTGGTTTGAAGTTCAATCACTTCCTGTGTGAACAGCAGTTAGACATGAGCTGAGGTGAATGTATTGACAGAGAATGTCGTTTTTGGAGCGGGGGAGTTGCAGGTTACCCAATTCACAATGGAGGAAGCAGGATGACATATTGCACATCAGCAACTTTGTAAGGTCACAAAGAAATCAAGCAGAAATGCTTCAGTCTGTTGGGCCTTTACATTAAGATCAATGCAGATCCAAGATCTGCCATCAACATACAAATGGGTTTCAAATGAAAGGACAGCCCAACAAGTTTCTTAAAGTTTCGTAAGGTGTTGTTCCATCACGGGCCTCCAGAACCGCTTCAGTGCTCCTTGTCTCCAAGTATGTTTCCAAAATATATTTCCTCATTTGGTGTTTAAATGATGTTGGTGGAGAACACTGTTTTGAACGGTGGCCTGGCCCCCACCATTGTTTTACAAATTTATTTAAAATAGAAATAAAACCCCTTTTTTAGTTTTATTTTCATTTTCACATCAGTGCCTACATTCATCAAATAAATCATTTGTAAGACGTGATATCGATACTATTTTTGGACAATGGAGAAAACTATGCTAATTTATGTGGTGTAAAATGCTTAAGCTAATAGTGGTGTCTAACAGATTTCGAGGTCAGATTTAGTCAAACTATTTAGTCAAAAATAATTCAGCAGATTCAGTCGCTGCCAGTCGTTCTCATAAAGTTTTGCTTTACAAAGTTTACTCCCCTGCATTTCTCTCTGAAGGGTATATATTCCTACTCTCAATAACCTCTCACCCAAACTTGTTTAGTTTTTTCCCCCTCTTTCTTTTGGCTTTTTCAGACCAAATGTCGCTGCATATCAGCAGTGCAAGCTGCCAGGTGCTGCCCTTGTGTTGGTACAAGAACACATGACTGTTCAGTTTTCGTTCTTGCAGGATTTTAGACGGTTGCCTCTGGGATGGTTGTGCATTATCACCCTGGCACAACTGAGAGGCTCTTTTCAGAGACAGAACTTGAAACTATGCAGCTAATGGTTTTTGCAAATGCTGACCTTTCAACTAAGCTCAGAAACCCACCGCTCTTCTTTCCTTTTCAAATGGAACTGCCTGTAATGTGATATCAAAGTTCAGTATAAGTCATGTTCACACACACTTGGGAGCAAAGAAACATTTACAGCCCGTTGTATAAAAAGGGGATTTCCTTGATACAATTCAGAGCAGGGAGGTTTGTTAAATGTCCTTTATAGTTCTGACCAAGGTAATCTAATCATGTTAGCAAATCACAATAAAGCTATCACTCCCTTTGTTATTCAAACATTCAGTCTTTACCTCTTCCTCATTCTATGCCTGGGATTTCATGGGTGATATTTTATGTGGAAAAAGGGATGCTGGCATAACATTACATTCAAAACACCCTATTAAATTTAAACATTTAGGCTGACTTAATATAATACAACTCAGGCTCAGTTATTAAACAAATGTGAAAAGGGATGAATCTTGCCAGTGGGCTGGGACTTTCCTGTCTAAAGAAATGTCAGATTGTCTCTTTAATTGCACACAATCCATTCTGAACACGCAGAGCAGCTCCCTGCAGGTCATAAACGGTGTGACAGGTGTGTAAGCAAATGAAATTCCCCGGGAACCCAAGGTTGACTCAAGGTTTGTACAAATAATGGGGGAGGAGGACGACTGTGTTCACCCTCATCCCTAGTTTATTTGCTTTGTAATCCCGGCAGATAATGCATGCATGCGGTGGAACAGTAGCCGTGTATTAAGAAGCAGACGGTCACACTGTTGGATTATTTTGCACACACCAACCACATGAGTCATGACTTTACTCTGACTGGGATGAGTCTGTCTTGCTTGGGGAGAGACATCTCTTCTTCCTGTCATACAGTCTAGCTGGAGGTTGATTAAGTGTTTTGTTTTTGTTTTTGTTTTTTTGAAGCATGTGATTTATGACAGAGGTTGAGGACAGGTAATGGCCATGGTCCTGCAGTTCTGTGGAAGTTTAGGAATGTACCAGATCACAGATCTAATCCTAATAATAAAGGATGGATCATTTGTCATTAAGAGGATGACAGTTGGAGACGAGGCTGCACAAGCAGGGCCACTGCTTTCTGTAACGTTGTAATTTAGGTTCCTAACGTTGCTGTTTTTTTTTTACGATAAATGACATATATTTATTAAAATGTTATTTAACCAGGAAAAGCCTCCATTGAGATTAAAACTCCTTTTACAAGAGTGTCCCGGTCAAAGTTTCAGACATAAAACATAACTGTTTCAGACGATAATATTTCAAATCTCAGCATTAGTGTACCAAAATAAGACTCGGGGCATCATATCCTGGGTCATATAGGGCCAATGAGCGCAGTCAAAGCATCTACAACCTGATGTCTCTTCCCCCAACTCCTTCAATCTATTTTTGAAAATTCTTAAACTGCACAGCCTTAGACTTAAATCAATCTGCAACAAATTCCAAGCCGCATGAGCGCACATAAAAGCCCTTTTTTCTCATTTCAAGACTGACATTGGGGACATTTTTTTGGATGGAAACTATTGATTACTATTACCAGTGAGGTCATTGGTGATATTTAGAATTTAAAAAAACAAACATATATATATTATATTT
>CALSBV010012112.1:2051719-2072035 GCA_943590825.1 Bovichtus diacanthus
TATATATATATATATGTGTATATATATATATATATATATATATGTATATATATATATATATATATATATATATATACATACATAAGAGGGGACTTGGACAATACATTGACTCTGTTCAGCTCCTCCTGGGTGTTACGACTTATTGCTCACACCAGCTGAGCGATCATTCATCGACTAATCATTAAAACATTTAATCGAAGAAACCTTTTAACCTGGCTGGCATTCTTATCAGGCAAGTAATTTCTGAGCAGAAGTGATTGAGAAGTAAAATCAAACTTGGTAGAATCCCGGTTTCCTGCTGTTATTTCCTTTATATCCTTATCTCTCTTCGGGGCTTCATGAGGTGCCGAGTCGCCCTCGTTATTAAGTGTCGGTGTGGTTTGGTTTCACCGTTGCTCCATGGAGAGCAGACTCAGCCTCCACTGCTTCCCCTAACAGATCAATGGAAAAAGTATCCAGCAAGAAGGATACAGTATCAGTAACCGGAGAGAAAATCCTCAATTAATTTAACACAAACACATTTTAGCCCTGGCGCAAGATGTAACGCGACACTGCGCCTCAACCAGAGTTTATCAGTCAGGCGTTCATAATGCTTCACCTCTGAAGAGACTCCATCTCAAATCTTATTTAGGTCAATTTCCATTTTTTTTTTCCCCCTTCCAGTTGTCATCGTATGGTATATATTGTCACATCGCCCAACCCTACTTGTTCACTGTTCATGACCACTTCTATTAAATTCTTCTTTCTTTAGATAGTTTTTCCTCTCATGCATTTTATGTAAAGCACGTATTACTTGTTGTATAAGAAGAGTGCTGTATAGTTGGGTTTACCTTGACTGGCCTGGGATGTTACAAGTGTTGCTGTTGTCTTCCTCACTTTCCACCTCCTTTTTTGTTTCTCACCTTTTCATCGCTTTCTTTCTTAATATCGATTTTACTTTCCTGCTTTGCTTCCTTTCATTTCCTGCAAAGCTCTACCTGTTCTGTTCACTATTATAGATGATCGTAGTTTCATCAGTTATTCAGTATATAGAATACTATGACTTTCTTGGTTGCTTGTCAGACTGTTTCATTTTTTGCAGATGTTTCGGTGAGGTCTTCCTTGAAGAAGTGATGTTAAATCTCAGCGACACTTGACTCAATTGCATTCGGCCTCCCAGATTGATTTTACATATCTAACTGCAAAAGTGAATCGGAAGGTGTTTTTTTTCCCCCTTTAGGGGCAGTTGCAGCTGCCTTGGGGAAACGCCAGGCACCTCTTGTACTCCCACTAATAGACTAAAGGTGTTGGCAGCTTGTGATGCCTTGTGACTTCCTCCTCCCTTTAACAATGAATCATCAAGGAGAAGACTCAGAGATGTGAGAGCGTGTGGGTGGGCTGAAAGAAAAGACGAAGCACAACAACAGGAACAAAAGAAAAAATAAATAAACAACGTTGGATGCTGCAGTGTAAGAACCTTTTGTTCAGTAGTTACACATTTTTTACATTCCTCCGTCAAAGTGCAGAGGTAAAACTGTAAGCGTTTATCTGCATCTTAGGATTGCATGAGCGCCTTCTCACAGGGAGACTAACGCAAGGAATTGGCAGCGATGTTTTGTTGCGAAATGCTCCTTACTTGTATAACTACGAGTTAACAGTTGAGGATGTTTGCTTAAAAGCAACAACAGCCACTTGGCTCATTGGGTACGAGTAACCCGCTGAGAAGAAGTTGGCAACATGCGATCAGAGGGGGAACAGATGGTAGAGCGATGCATTGGCATGCCCTGGTCTGTCCCAACCTGGCTAAACACATCCAAATACAGTACAGAATAGAGAATCCCCTAAATATTCTCTATTATTTTTCTGAATGTGTTCGATATATTAGAACTAATACTAAGTCTCTTTTCTAGGAAAAGGTTTTACACATTACACAGGTATACCAGTATTTTTCAGATTTGACCTGCCCGCTAATATTTTTTGCCAAGTTCAGTATATTTTAATTAAGCCAATTTCATTCATTAATTCTTCAAGCATGTTGGGGTGGGAAAAACCTCTAGACTAGCATAAAATTGATGGAATTCTCACATCTGCTAACCATAGTAGATGGTGATTGATGTAATAGCTTTGTGATATTAAGTTATTCTTTTTGAATTTCTGTGGTACCATCAACCCAACCTGCAGGCTTCAGATAAATGGAGAATTTTGAATATAGATATAGATTTGTCTTCGAATTTTGTGTTTTTGCCAGTGTCTGGTTTTTGTCAGGGCTGGGCACAGATTGAAATTGTTGATTTCCGCCTTTGTCAGCAGTCGCCATTGCCTGCCAAACATGTACTCTGAAAAGTATTACTAAATATAGATGTATGTTTAGACAGTCACATACTTCCAGGGCATTAAATGCCATTTAGCAGTTATGTATTTGCTGGGAAGGAAAGAAGTTCCCAATAATGCATCATGAGTTGGGACAAAAAAAGATGGCAGTGTCTTGCATCACTCTGTTGTGCTCTGCACGGACACATACTGTATACATCCAAGCAGTTCCTCCAATACCATGACGGGGGAGTCTGCTGCACTGGGTTCATTGCTCTGCTATGGCCTGCAGAACCTGTTCACCGTCATGCTCATGATGACGTGGAACATGTGTAAACAGCCTCACAATCCAGTCACCTTACTTAGTCTGCTGTCCTAAAACATTTAACTCCTAGACCATATAAGTGAATCTCTTGATTGGTCTTTTGTGGAGGAATATCCTGTTTAACAGCAGTGGGCAGTCCCTCCCGGGGCCAGATGTTTAAACTACTTGAATGCACTAAAACCATGCATATGCGATATTTGCTCACATAAACTGGTACTTACTAAGGTGACGATGTGCGCACCTCATGTATACTTAAGACCAGATGTACAAACGGTTTTCTAAAGCAAGCCGATGATACGGAGGATATTAAATATAAGGGGCCCTATTTAAAGGATCTATAGTGCATGGCGCAAGTGCTTTTAGGATGTTTCCAACTCCACTGTTGCTTGTTACAGGGTGCATAATCTGGGCGCAAAGTGAGGCACAAGTGGCCGCATCTTACTATCTAAATAATAATGTGCCCTTTAAATAGGAAAAATACTTGCCTATTTAGATCAGGTTTTTGTCAGTCAATCGCGCAAGAGCAATGCTTTAAACAACGTGTCTGACCACAGCTCATTTTAAGACCAAAACACCCATGTGCACATGAAAATGACAACTGCGTTGGTCTGAAGCTAGCAATGCCTGTTTTAGGTTATTTTTATTAGTGTTATTTTGTTCAAACTACATAGCAACTGTACAAAATTTTATCAATAGCACATTTATATGGTTCATTTAAATTTTGTATATACATTTTATATTTTAATGATTTATTTGTATACATTAGGGCTGTTATTTTGCTGTCTATTATCTTTTTTTAATTCTATCCCCAATTGTGAAGCACTTTGTAAAGTCCGAGTGTGGTTTGCAAGTGCACATTGCCCCATCTACAGAATGAGTTTGTGTGCATGCCTATGAAAAAAAAAATTAGAGGCTAAATGTCAAAAATGATGTATGCGCTACCTGAGAATCAAAGCCAGAGTGATGTCTCTTATGAAAAAATTAGCTATTCTTGGTTAAATGCATACATTTGTTGTTCTACATTCTTGATGTTTTGTCAGCTGAGAGTCTCAGTCATTTTTCTTTCAGTGGGCATTGAATTATTTCTACTAACTCTCCATAAAATGCCTGGGAGATGGAGTTGATTAGTTTTTCTGGTGGCGACTCCATTGTCATAATTGGGTTTGAAGCAGTTCTGTGTGAACTTTGTGATTCAAAACTGTCTGCAAAGTAAAACTGCACAGTAATGTTGACCTGAGATCAAAAGTGCTGTCAAATAAAGAGGATGTGGTGATCACTCTCCTTGATAAATTCTTCCTCTCTAGATGTGTTCTGAGATGCGTTTGATGTGCGTGCTATAATGACGGTGTTGTGTCCTGGTGCCTGGCATCTGTCACATGAGCTGAAATGGTACTTTTGATAGTTTTTGTTGTTAACTTTGCTTGAGGAATGTCTGTGTATAATCCAAACTGTCTTTTCTGTTTTTGTGCCACAATCCAGGCCTCATGGAGCTGGGGACTCAACGCCTGCTGTGTGCCAGGGAGCTCGATCCATGCCCGGTTCTCAGCAAACAACCATAAAGGGTTGGAACCTTGATTACCCTTCAGTTCATTTTTCCCATCCCTACCCCTAAATTGCCCCTGATATTGCCACTCCTGCCTGTGGCCTGCAACATGATTGGCAAGCTGAAACAGAACCTGCTGGTGGCCTGTCTGGTCATCAGCTCAGTCACGGTCTTCTATCTTGGCCGCCATGCCATGGAGTGCCACCATCGCATAGAAGAGCGCAGCCAGCCGGGCGGCATCCTGCCTCTGTCGGCGTTGGGAGGCAGCATGCGGACCACCTTACGGACAGGCCAGAATCTCAGCACGCCTTTTGTTTACAACAAAGACATGCCACTCATCTTCATTGGTGGAGTGCCCCGCAGTGGAACAACACTAATGCGAGCCATGCTGGATGCCCACCCTGAGGTGCGCTGTGGCGAAGAAACTCGCGTCATACCTCGTATCCTGGCCATGAAGCAGATGTGGAGCCGCTCAGGCCGGGAGAAGATGCGCCTGGATGAGGCCGGTGTGACGGATGAGGTGCTGGACGCCGCCATGCAGGCTTTCCTGCTAGAAATCATTGTCAAACATGGAGAGCCCGCCAACTTTCTCTGCAACAAGGACCCTTTTGCTTTGAAGTCGCTTTCCTACCTGGCCAAGATTTTTCCCCGTGCCAAGTTTGTACTCATGATTCGTGATGGTCGGGCTTCAGTCCACTCCATGATATCACGGAAAGTGACCATTGCCGGCTTTGATCTGGGCAGCTACAGGGACTGCCTGACCAAGTGGAATCGGGCCATAGAGACCATGTACACTCAGTGCCTGGAGGCAGCGGACAAATGCCTACCTGTGCACTACGAGCAGTTGGTCCTTCATCCAGAGAAATGGATGAAGACACTGCTAAAATTCCTTGACGTTCCTTGGAATGACGCTGTCCTCCGCCATGAGGAGCTCATTGGGAAAGCTGGAGGAGTGTCCCTCTCAAAGTAAGTAATGTTGACTCCTACAGCATTTTTCTTTTTCCTTTCCCCAGACTAAAACCCATGCACTGATGTCTTGTTCTGTACTCGTACTTTGAAAGGTAAAATTGCAGCAAGGATGCCAATGGACCTTCACAACAAAAAATCTTGTGTGTTGGTGATAGTTTAGAGTCTTATAGGGACAACTAGGTTGTAGCAGAAAGATAGTGAATCATCGGGTTAATGAGATGGAATATGTAGACTGACTTGGTCATGTTTAGTTGAACTTTTACATTTCATTGTACACAGGACTTGTAGTAATTGTAGCCACAGTAAAACATCACTCTGGTTAATGTCACTGTCTTTGATCTTTCTTTTTAGTAGCTCTGGGAGAGACTTGTCCATGTTGTTACTCTTTAATTTCAGAGTAATTACAGCATAGGCCCTTGAAATGCTTTCCAAAAATAGTTTTTCTCTTTAAGCAGTTCCTTCAAACAGACACTGAACCTCAATTGTCGTCTTGTTATTCCTTGTTTGTTCTGAGGGTTGAGTGCACTACATTGTAAAATGGTGGTCAATGGCCTATTTCTGTCCCACTGTAATGTTTAAACTAAGCTTTGGGGCCATTTAAGTACTTCCAAACACTCTTGCTACCAGCGAGGAAACACTGAATTACCATCCATCACTGTGTCATACTGTGGATCATTTTTTATTTATTTTTTTGTCGGAGGTTCCTTGACATTTTGGACACTTAACTCGTTTGGAATGCAGTTTCAGGAAGCTGCCTGCTATTTCTGTGATAACAAATGTTTCCCTGTTGATGCTGATAATGAGCAGCAGAGGCATCATTTCTACTAGATGTTTCCTCTACAGCTGCAGACTGTAGTGGTGGTTGATACATTTTTTGCTGTTGTAAGAAGTTGAGATTTGTGCCAGACTCCTATCACATTCCCAGTGCGATAGAAATGAGCTTGGACATGCCCAACGTCTACAGAGCTTTGTCCTGGAGGGGAGAGAAATGACATGTAGCAGTGTGTCAAATCGCAGCTATCACATTCTGTTTAATATCAGTTCCTGCAGGCCTTAAAAATAAACATGCACCTCCTCCACATGTTTTCACAAAGCCTTCGTAATTTCCAGCCTTACATTTCATTTGTAAATTAAACATCCTACGACTGCACACAGCGAGGAACCTATTCATAAGTGAACACATGAGATTATGTCTGCTCTACGGCACTGTAAGCAGGTTTTCCTAATGGCCCTGCCTGGTGTCAGAGTTGTTTTTGGTTTCAGTGATTTGGGAGGTTGGCCTCTAAAAGGCGTTGAGGAAACGCTTAAGCGGTGCAACCCTATTCCTCGCTTCTGTCCAACCCCTGCTACCACCCTCTTCCTGCCACGTAGCACCAGAACCCAGTCCATATCCTCTGGAGACATTCGGGCCACATTTTGTTATTGTCTGCATATTTCTTTTTTTTGTTTGTTTTTTTGTGTTTTTTTTTTTTTTTATTGAAAAGCTTTGCATCCATTGAGCAGTTTTCCCTCTCAATGCCTTTTGCTTTACTGCACTTCTTTATGAACTCATCCCACTGCCTGTTGTAAAAAAAGGGAGGGTAGACTTCCTAGAGGTTAAATTGTCTAATTGGCTCCATTTCTCTTCCTTCTGTTTTCCTTCTGGAGTTCCATGATTTTGATCTGCTTGACTTTAGGAAGAAACTATTTTTAAGATCGACGAGGCAGCAGGTCGGAGCAGGGATCAGACATTAAGTTCAGGTTTTTTCGGCAGTGTTCAATTGGAAGCCAATGTTTTAAAGTCAGTGTAAAACTATATAATTATAATTCATTAAGTAATAAAATAGGTTTATAAAACAGTTTGTAAGTGAAAGCTAGAGAGTTACAGAAGCTTATGTTTGACTCTTATACACAAAGGTCTGTTCTGTGTTGCACTGAAAATTAATCTGCAACTATTTTGACAATAAAGCCCTTTTCCCACTTGACACTCACATCTGGCTTTTGTCTGCAACAAATGACTTTTTATTGGCTCCAGATCCGCACTGATGGAAACATGACTTCCGGGTGGACATGCTAACTTTTGCCCCTATTTGGAGACATTGAAGTGAATATATAATTAATCAAATCAACTGGGATTTTGGACAATTATAATAATACTTAACGTAAAAGACTTACATTTAATACACTCTCTTAAAAGACGCCAGACTCTATTGACAGAAAGTCATTTTACCCGATGGTCATAAAACATGCTTCATTCAAACTCATCAAAATCGTCTTTGTTAGTCTTTCCACTGTTCCAACAATAACTGGTTTGAAAGAGAGACTGAATAAGCAACTGATATAAAAAGAAGTAACCACCGTAAATGCGTTCTACTGTTTTTCTATGTTGCTGGAGTGTTTGTGACGTCGAACGTGGCACGCCAGAAATGAAAAGTGAAAGGGATACTGGTCTACTGGTCTACTGGCAATGGGAGAGGAGTTCATCGCCTATTTTTAGCGGGTTTTCCAGTGTTTGAAAAACCCTGCATATATGTGCTAATTTTGGTGGGAAAAGCATATAAATGTTAATCGTGTAAGCCGCTTTATTAAGCAAAAATATATATATTTTAAATCTCTTGCTGCAGCTTCTCCAATGTGAGCATTTTCTGTTTTTCTCTTTTTTTCTATAGTTGTAAACTGAACATCTTGATCAGTAGCCTCGGTTTGCATGCTTCTCTTCCATTGGTTGTTAGCCTTTGCATTCTTATCCTCTGTAGATTTGTGATTTACTTTTTAATGTAAACTGTAAAAGGGGAAATTTCCACTTTCACCAGGGGGGCAGATATTTTAGTTTTGAGTGGGAGAATAAGCCCGTGGGACACAATTTGACTACCACTGATGAAGAGAATGAGCAGTATGGCTACATTTGAGTAACTGCATTTTCACAAAGTTATCAAGCAATCCTTCAACTGATATTAGTTCATGTAAGACCTTTTGATAAAAGCTAACATCAATACAGAGCTACAATGATAAATAATTCATCCGTATAGAGGAATGTTATTTTTACTAGCCCTTCTCCTGTGACGTCAAAGCACTGGGATTCTCTTTCAAGGACTCTTCAGCAGGGCTGATATTTGCTGACACGTTAGCTTGAAACTACTTGTTGTGGTTTAAAGGAAGGCCTTCTTGACCCTGAAGCCCACACATAAGATACATACATAAAGAAGAGATTGATTAGGGTCATAAACCTGTTTATTATACACACATCCAGGCAATAAGGTTTAAGCACATTGAGCCATTTGATAATTTAAACTTTTAATGTGGGTTAAAACATTCTACCCAACAATGACACAACTCCTATGTTGCTGACCCCTTGAGAATTTTCTTTGAGTTTTTATATTGACCTCTAACCTGGAAGTGGTTACCATGCCCTACTTTTGTGGATGTAGATGAGGTAATGGGAAAAGTTGATGGACATGAGATGGACAAGGCAACTGGCCAGATCCACTGCAACCACAAATCTAGTAAAACCTGGATAAAGGTTAAAGGTTCAATGAGTAAGATATGCCAGAATTTAAACTTATAACATTAAAACAATAAACTAACAGTATCAACAGCGTGTAAAGAGGTGACAGTGTTGACGTTATGTCAAAGACGCCTCTGTGTTGTGTTGCAGAGATATCTACTGAAGTTAGCATGCTAACAGCTAGCTGCTCCGTCCAGCCTGTAATACCACTTGTTCCTCTAGAGGTGATAGTGAGTCAGTGTAGCTCCAGTCTGCCTCAGTACAGAGGGAGAAGAAGAACAGCTGCCTGACTCTCTTGTAAATATTACAGCCATGCCGACCTCTCTCCTCCCCCGGACGGGCTGCTCTCCTGGCTGCACTGGGAAGACGAGATGAATAGTCTTGAGTCTTTCTTACTTGTCCCAGTCCAACTCATCCTAAATGTTCAAATTACAGAAACATTCTGTTAAAGTTAAATCCGGTAAACCAAGCTGAAAAACTCAAAAGCTCATCTTAAGATGCTGTCAGGTGTGTCGTGGTCCAAGCCAAGATGCCATGGAAACTTTCCAGTGCTCTTCAGCCATGCAACACTGGACGGCTACGACTCGATGGCAAGGCAACTCTTGAGTGACTCAAAAAGACAATGTCTCGTATAACAATCTTTCATCACCAGTTGTTTCCAGATACGATGAGTGTGTTTGTCGTCTTTCCTTGCACCACTATAAAAATGCTACAGCGCTTGAAGTAGAAAAACAAACGTGAAGCCAAAATGTACTAAATGTCCGCACAGGGACAGCGATAAAAGTTCTTTGGGATGTAGATGCAGAACTGTGGTCATTTAGTGCACACGTCACCCCTCCACAAATTGATTCCCATGAAATATTAATGAATGGGGACCTTAACCAGAGCCCTCTCCGCAGAGCTGCAGATAGGTACGGAGACACCGTTTGGTCCTGCTTGTCTACATCAAACTCCGGTGTTAACGGGTACAGTGAAAGTCCAAGATGCTTTCTGGTACAACGTTGATCGACAGGCAAAAAGCGATTCACCATAGGATTGACCTCACATGGTAGCTCCATACCATTTGAATTTCAGTTTGGTGTCATTGAGTTTTCATTCTTACTTCTAAAAAAAATACTGCAGATTTATTTGACTGATTTTTCACTTTGGCTTCATTTACCGTTAACACAAAATGTTGTGTTGTATATTGGAGTCTTGACACTGCTACTGAGATCAGGCTTCACAAAAGCAACTTGTGCTGATCACCATTGGTGCCAGGATCGCGTCTCTCACAAACTGCAGATAAATGTGTGTCCCACAGTCCTCTCGCATGCTCATACATTGGCCACTCATATTTTAGTTTTTTATTGGTGAAAATGAAATCAACATGAGAGGAATAATCACACCATGACAAACTTTACTGCACTTTGTCGGATATTTTTACATATGTTACTTTCAGGAAACCAAAAAAAATTAAATCATCTCTATTTTATGTTTGTATAATAATGTAGGCTTCTAGGTTTTCACTCTGTTTGCGTTCTACAGTAGTTTTTATTTGGTAGAAAGGCTGCATGTCTGCTATTACAGGCTTTGTTCCAACATCATACCTCTCCCCTAAATGGGTCCTGATGCAATTTGATGTAAAAGGGGGGGGACAGCCACAAGTAGCCTTCAGGGCAGCACAACTACCTTTTACCATCATAAACATTTGCTCCATCTCCTCAAGTACTTTGCCCACAATGCATTAAAGTCAACCCCCATGACACCTGGCAGAAAATGCCTCTTGCCCACTACAACCACCAGCACTCACTCTCCAGCATCCCGCAGCTTCGGCGTCTCTATCTACGTGAAAATCTCGATCAGCTGGCAGCCAGGCCCCAGAGCGGGACCTTGTTAGCATTAACATCAATTACCTGACCTTGATTTAGTCGAGGCCCTGCCTTGCTGAGCGACTAGCTAAATTGCTTATCCCGGAACAGGGAGCCATTCCATCCCTCCTCCCTAACTCTCCATCCTTTTTGAGATCTTTATGTCTCCAGCCGATTCTCTCTTATCAGCCGTTGGTGATACAGAACACCACCTTGGGTAAAGGAGGCCTAGCAATGAATAATTGACAAGCTAGAAGCCATTAAGAGAATCAGCCTGAAGGGAAGTGGTCATGTGACGGACGGAAAGGTCTTTTGTCACATCACATTTAAAGACCAGAAGAGGGATGTGTGCGCATCACTTGTTCAGCAGTGTGCGTGCAAATGATCTTAGATTGATGACAGGGATCAAACAGACCCGATATTTATATCACTGGATTGTCTCCATCATTTTATTTGTGCTGTTGAGTATCTGTGTCTGGCTTAGGGCTGGGCGATTGAAAAGATCTCAAAGTTTTTTCATGATAAAATGTTCCATGATAACAATGATGCATTTTATTTGCGATTTGAAGTTATTTTTGAATCCGTTCTTCTCCTCCTAAAAACAAAATAAACACTAGTCGAACAGCTGGACTACAGAGTCGTAGGCTCCGCGGTAGCCTACTCTGTCGCTTACAGTTGTGGGTTTAAAACTGGATATATTTTTTGATCGTCACAACCCCCCCGAAAAGACTCTTTTCACTGTTAGAATTTGACCAATTTGGTCCGAGACGATGTGGAAAGTCTAGAAGACGAGGCACAATGGAATAATTGTATCCTCATTGAAGTGACCATAGGGCTAACCGGAAGTTAGCTGGCTAGGTCGGCGGAAGTCTCTGGTGCACATGCTCAAAGGCACGCAGCAGCGTTCTGATAATAAATAATTTTATATTTCAAATAAACAAGATTATCATGTCCCAACTATGTAGACCTAACTCCAGAAGGAAAGATGTCCGCTCTCGTTAAGAAATTGAATGCAAAGGCACCTATTTGGCGATTCTTTGGTTTTAAACCAAACGGAAGAGGAGAGCAGGAGAAGAGAGGATGTTGACGGCGAGGAAGATGCGGTACTGTAATGGAAAAACAACAAGCAGCGCGTACCCCTTATAAGTACCTCGGTGTGCGTGCCTCAAGTACCGTTTTAGTACAGCTGGAAACATGGCAACTCCCTCACATTCGATCTTGAAACCAGATAAAGTGGACATGCTTGTTTCCTTATCAAAGAATAAAAAGCATTGTCGCCCGACTGACTGTTCCTACTTTTGTTGCCTAGGCGAACATTTTATTTATTTTGTATGTATTTCACCCTGAGTGACACGCCTATTAGAAACAAGACTTTTTTGTTTGCTTTCCTATCAACGTTGCCTAATCCCTTCAGTTAATGTTTTCATGCTGATGGAAACGTAGGTTGTGCACAGAATGTAGGACTATATGTCTGTTATCCTCATTCCATACATCAATGTTGCTAAAAATTTTATTGAATTAAAAACCAGATGATTGATATCATTTATTGATCTCATCATGCCTTTGTTTAAAATGGGTCATTTATATCTATGTGCTCATCTCTCTTCAGCTTTTTTTTGGAAGATTATATTATATGTCGTTGTTTTTCTTAAAGCAATATCGTCACTAAGGAAATTTTTATATTGCCAAACTCTATGAAAAACAATAATTAACCTTCTAGTTTCTTTAGCGTTCTGTCTTAAGGACAATACTACTAAATACTAAAAATGTAAACCAAACCGTTCTTTTTTTCATCCCAAGTCACTATATGAATGTCAATTTATGTACATGTATAATGCATATGGTAACCTCAGTGATTCGATGTAGATATGTTGAGCAATTTGTCAACACACCTAATTTTCATATAGAGTAGTATGTAATATCTCTTCCATAATGAATGCAAAAGGTAAACTAATAAGAATTTGGTCTCAAAAAAACATGTAAAGCCGTATCGTCTCGCGCTAGTCTGGCCTTTAGTGTTTTTACCACTCCAAACATTTTTGAAATAACCTTCAAGTCAAACACAATTCGGTCTGAACAATTAATCACAACAATTGCGGTTTGCATAAGTGCAATTTTCCAACTGCAAGGTTATCTATAACATAATGAGCTGTAACTGGTGTGAACGTTGAGCTGATATGTTGTGACTTGGCCATAATGTACATTAAAGTCATGGCTTTGGATTCCAGTGTCTAAGCGAAGATAGTTTCTTTGATAAAGAAACTCCACTATGTATCATTTTGATGTTTGTAAAGCCGGTGAGTAGACTGTGTAGTTATGAAGTAAGTTTTTGTTTGTCGTGAAGTTAGTCATCGTGTGAATGACCAGCAGCTGTTGGATAGTATCCTGTACAGTATGTAAAGCCCAACGTCACAAATGACACATTTGTGACGTTGGGCTGTATAAATACATTTGATTTGATAGTTAACAGATGTTTATGTGTAACATATTGAAAAATCTTTCCCAAGCCCTAGAGATTTTGCAGTGCTCTGACAAGGAAATGACTCATTAGCGTATTCTCTCGTTTGTTGTGGTGTTGGATCAAGGCGATCCTATGTTCTTTTGTCAATAAGATTGCCTGCATCTAACGTGATGGCGACGCTGAGCTGCGCTCGCTATACTCAGTCTTTGTCTTTATCAGTTTATGTTCTACGTCAACACTTAGCATCCTCTTGGGTCTTGATGGAGTTGCCTAAAGTGATTCCCTACCTATTTGTTGCAGAGTGGATATTTGGATCATGGCCCGTCTCTCAGAAACCATCTCCACCATCCTCCTGAGATGACAAAACCAGCTCACTCTATTAATCATGCAGGAGACTATACCCGTACAGTGTAAAGATTCAATTGCAAAGTAAATGGATTAGAGGAAAGTGAATTGCCTTATTGAGGTATAGAGTCAGACAGGAAACATAGGGATGGAGAAGCTGGACTGCAGATGGTAAATAGAGGTGGGTATGGAGGAAGAGCGAACTTAAAAATAAATAAATAAAAAATATCGATGGCAAGGAACTTCAAAAGAAGTGCATTATTATTTTATTTCCGAAATTTAGTTCTGTGAGAATCTGTGTGAAATGACTGGCATCATACTTCTCTATTATAACTCAGTTTCAGCCTTGATTTGTATTTGGCACACACTGTCTGTTGGCGCCTGGGTACCGTCTGGCTGAAAACTAGAAGACGCTGTTGTCAATTTATTGTAATAAAAAAAATTAAAAAACTACTATTGCAAATGCTAATTCAGAAAGGAAGAGTAAGATAACCTTTCAGCACTGTTTTACCTCAAGTATCTTTTCTCTTAAAAAATGACTTGGTAGATAGTAGAAAAAGTGTAATATGACGTCATTAAGTCCACCAGCTCACTCAACATTAATGAGGGACGCTGTGCCGGCTTCAGTGGTTTCACACTGTTTCATACACTTTCTATCTAGAAAAGGGCGTCACACTCATTTTAGTTCATGGACCACATATAAGTGTGCCAGACCAGTAAAACCTTTGCAGCATGATAACCTATAAATGTGTCCTTTTCTTTTAGGGGTAAAGAAGTAAAAGTACATTCTGCGAATGTTCACAAATGAATGAACAACCCATTTACAAAACTGATGATGAACAGCCTGAGATGTCCTGCCAAAAATATATTTATGGTCTCTGTTCTTAGGTGTAGGTTAGCGGTTTATTGAAGTGGATTGGAATTAATGGCTTCTCTGCAACTGTCCTGCTTTGCAAAGTCATCCATTGGGATTGGACCCTTTGACATTGAGGTTCTGGCCCTCGGACCATATGTTTGACACCCCTGATCTAGGATATTACAGGCTTCTGTATAGTTTAAGACTTAGTTTAGTCTTAATATTTTACATGCACTGTAAACTGTGTTCCATGTTTAGACTAAATAATTTGTCACAGGTGGACTTTAATTAAGTCTAACTGTGGAAAAATGGTCAAAGTACTTTACCAAGTCACTTCAAATTATGCATTACAGCTGATTTGAGCTGAAACAATTTGGGAATCAACAACAAAATAATCTGCAATAAAAAAAATTATATTTCCAGCTTCTCAAATGTGAATATTTTCTTGTCTTCTTTCTCAACAACAATTTATTTTGAAAACTCTTTTGCAATCGTAGGGTAAAATAAAACTGAGACGGCGATGCCATCATCCACTCGTACCATGTCCCATCATGTGTTTTTTAATCTGTTTACCATATGTGGAGTCTTGTAAAAAGTGATGGGTGCTGCTAAAGTTAAAACATGTCATTATGCGTGTAACTTCTGCTTCTGTGGGTGTAACGTGTTCAGCAACTTTTATCTCCCCACAGTCTGTTCTAAAACAGTCTGTCTAAATGAAGCTTTGTCACACCCATAATGCAATATGGTATTCAGAATTAGAACCGGAATCAGTGTTAATGGCCAAGTATGCGTTTACATACAAGGAATTTGACTTTCTTTTTAATGCTCTCTATGTACTTACTCCTCCTGAAGCCCACTGTCCTCTCCACAGGGCCAGCTGTGGCTGCACAATATATATTTTCCTTATATCATCATCACAATGTCAACCTGTGCACTAAACGCATTGCAAAAGACTTAATATTGCACTTCCGTCTTTTTTTTTTAGTTAGTTGAAAGGGCGTATCTGTAGAAAACGGCACATTAAAATTTAACTCAGGTTTTTTTTTTTATTATTGTTCCTTTTGTGTTCAGTTCAATAAAAAAAAAATGTTGGAAATAATTTTCTTGATTTTCTTCTTTATTTTTTATTCAACAAGCAAGTTGTATTTGAACAGAAAGTACACTTTAATATCTAATGTTTACTTATCGCACGTATTAACGTTATTGCGATAATCAACAATGTTATGGCATAACGCATCATTTCTACTACCTAAACCTACCGTTTAACCTCCCGTCTGTATGCAGACTTGTCACCGTCCCGGATGAGGACTATGTCCGTTAAGAGTTTAACGGACGGGTCTCCTGGTGTGCAGTCATTGGTGTAGAGGGAGAAGAGCAGTAGGGCGAGCACAGTATTTGGAGATTGCATGATATCTAAATGTGATTCGTCTGATTTTTAGCAGCCAGATCCAAGACTATTGCCAACGGTTACTGTACTAATGGTATCTATCTACATCATCATAGATTGGACATCAAATCCCTCCTGCTGGTCACTGGTGGTTAACTTTGCTCATTCTAGAATCCAGCAGCTCCAATCCCCACGCTTGTTGAATATTTCATTTCCGACAATAAATAATTTACTTCAGTATGACATTATGGTGGATTCCTGGCTGTTGGAGGGACAAAGGACAAGTGGAGCATTATCCCCGTCACTCAATAAACGACAGACACTTAACGCCACTATCAAGAAGACTGAATTTCTCTTAAAAACTAGGATTTTTTTCTTCTTCCAGCAAACGGTTAAATGCTAATGTCTTGCCTAGTGAAGTACTCTACGGTTCATCTGTGGCAAGTTACTTTGATGCTGTAGCTTTGTCTTAAAACTTAATAACCATACACAGTTCAAATATTTCACCTTTGACATAGTCCGGGAGATTAAACTGAATTATTTAGCTCAAGGAAACGGCTCAGTCCATATGTTTGAGACAGGCTGAAATTTGAAAGCATATGAAATTTGATGCATGTTGGCACAGGATTGAACTGATGGAGCGAAGGGTCATTTATTCAGCATATTTAACAGGGACCTGCTGAGAGGGAAGCCGGGAAAACATCTTTAATATTGTCTCATGATCAAATTACAGCCAATTAGAAGCGATTAGTGAACATAACTGAGAGATGGACTGGTCTGTTGTACACTGGGCTGTTTGAGGACACGCTGAGCTGAGGTAGGAAAAGAGAGCGAGTATAAATGATAAAATAACAATAAGATGCAGATCCATAAAATACACAATGCCAAAAAATATAAATGGGTTAACGGTAAGGATCACAATATAAACAGGTTAATGCATATAGATAGCTATAAGAAATGTCAAATAGCTATGCATGTTCAATATCAAATCTAAAGTACAGTTAAGTGTGTATGGTTAATGAAATTATGCATTTTAAGACTTAAAAAGCCTTTCTTTTAATGCTTGCTAAATTGACCCACTTGGGGTTCAAACCTGGGATATTTGCCATCCAAACGTATTCTTTAAAAGCCAAGAAAAAGTTGTAACGTACTATTTCAGATCAGAGCTGAAATCAACATTCTTTTTTTGTCTCGCCAGGGTGGAGAGGTCCACAGATCAGGTCATCAAGCCCGTCAATGTGGAGGCCTTGTCCAAGTGGGTAGGGAAGATCCCAGCTGATGTCGTGAGGGACATGGCTGTCGTCGCCCCCATGCTGTCTAGACTGGGCTATGACCCCCATGCCAACCCTCCCAACTATGGCCGGCCTGACCCTAAAGTCCTGGACAACACCAGAAGGGTGAGTACTGGCCAGATTGACCACTTTTTCCATCTATGTTTATAATTGTACTACTTTTTGGAGTTAACCACAAGAATCTTTATGGGAATCACAGTTTTGAAAAGGAATACTTCAACACTCTGACACTGAGAGTTTGATGAGAAGATTGATACCACTCATGTTTGTATGGTAATTATGAAGCTACAGGCAACAG
This sequence comes from Bovichtus diacanthus, assembly GCA_943590825.1. NCBI lineage: Eukaryota > Metazoa > Chordata > Actinopteri > Perciformes > Bovichtidae > Bovichtus > Bovichtus diacanthus. The sequence continues at coordinate 2,068,816 of CALSBV010012112.1, forward strand.
TTGTTTAACTTAGCACAAAGATGAAGGCCCTTGTTGAACTCACTAGCCACATAACCCCTTATAAGACCACAACTTGTTATTTGAATTCTTTGCTTTTTGTGTGTATTAAACAAACAAAATATGATTTGTTAATAAGTGAACTTCGGACATGCTAGTAGGCAATTATTCTTACCTTTGCTCAGAGCCCAGTTAGCTGTTTTCTCCCTGTTTGGAGTTATTATGGTAAACTAAGCTAACCTGCTGATAAATGTGGCTTCATATTTAGTGGACAGATATGAGAGTGCTATCTACCTTCTCAGCAAGAAAGCGAAACAAGCATATTAACCAAAATGCTTGACTATTATATTAAAAAGGCCATACTGTTGTTATTTAGAATTTTAGCCCATTCATTACAAATTAAATATAGTAAATATTCTCCAAAGTGGGTGTCACAAATTTGATTCTAAATCAAAAATCGAAAAAAAATAACACTCCCAGCAACACAGCGTAGCTTACTGAGTGCCTGCGGCTCAAAGACAACACAGCGTAGCTTAAAAAATAAGGATTTATTTGGAGAATCTTGACACCCGTACTCCAGAGTTGAGTGTATCATACAGTCACTACTATGTACTGTGCGCACCACAAATGGGATCAACACATTCAACAATAGCACAATACTAACACAATATACTGATGGATAAAAAATAATAAAAATGCACTTGAAATGCACTTCCAGGAACAAGACCACTATAATTATAGGTTGTGTATCTGAGTGTCAATTGAGCAGTGAAACGATGCAACTTACACATTTTTCTGACTTTTACGTAAGATCCCACAGGAACAATGTCTCATTAAAAAAACGTTTAACATGTAAAATGGATGCAGTGCCTCATTATATTAAAGTACTACTAATCCTGTAAAAACAGTAGGCTTGGGATTGGAGACTACAAACATATCACAGAAACCTAATATTGCAGTTTACACTACATGACATCTATTAAGCTGATGCTTTTGTCCAAAGTGACTAACATTTTTTCCCGAAAACATAGATTTGGTTTTGGTTTCTTGCTTAAAGACAATTTGAGAGGAGCAAGAATGAAGATCCTGAGATTTCCCTTGCATAAACTGTGTGTGTGTGTGTGTGCGCACAGTCTTTTTTGCTTTGACAATGATGTCCTTGCCAGATGTCAAACCCTTTGCTATTTTTGGAGCAGAATATGTTTTATTAAATCCTTTTCCTCAAGCTGAGCTATCAGGTTACATGCTCTGCAGCTCCACTCTTTGGGTTGCATACTTTTATATCTGAGCTAGAGGACACAATCCTCTGTTTATTTTTATCTCTCAAGGTCTGTGGAGGCGGCGGTTTCAAGGTCTTCCTGTTGCTTAGATGCCCAATTTCTCAATTAGGGTCGTTGATAATTAACCATGAACCGAAAATGAGAAGTTTGACGGATTAATGAGCAATCAGTTAAATAGTGAAAAACAAAAAGCTGGGCAAAACTCAGAGGAGCGGCTTGTCACAAAAATGAGGATATAGCCTGTCCGCCTCAGAGGTCAGCCCAACTCAAGTGAGCCCGAGTCAAAGGTGTTGCTAACCCTCTTCACTTTAAGCAGCAGGTGGCAAGCAAGACACGGGAGCTTGGCTTGGGTCTGAGTTGTAGCACGGACACCTAAACTGTACGCACACTGCACTGCAAACGACCACATCTAAAACTTTACTGCTCCATTCATACTCACCGTCTTGCAATACGCTGGTGTAAAACCCAGACAGGGTAATGTTATGCCAGGCAAACACACAGCTGACAACCTCATAGTTCAACTAATTGACGTGGCGGAGGTCAAAGTGGCGGCACGTGTCAACGACAATGCATGCAACATTGTGTCTCCTAACTCCCCCAGACGGGGCATATACTGCAGCTGACTATAAATGATGGATTCAACCTGTTTGTGCATGGGGTTATGGCTGCAGCTGACTCGTTCACTAATCTTAACAGCGAACAGTTAATGATCAGTTAACAAGCGTTGGCTATCGTTCAGAAAAGAGCTGCTAACATTGATAAGTCATGCCATACTCATTTTAAGACATTTGATAAATCATCAAACCGCTGGAAAGAAGATGACTTCATACCTTTGCTGGACTCATTCGGTGATGGTCTAGGAAAAGAGTGTATGTAGCTTTCATTAGTTTGAAATTCCCTGCTGTTATGACAGTTTTTAATATTAGTCATCGTTGACATGAAAACAAGATTGAAAGATGGTGAAATTATGTATTTGTTTTTACAGTTTTAGCAGTTTAGTAGTGATACAAACTAAAGCATGTCTGTTCATTGACTGTTTTCAAGTTGGACTTCTCCCCTGTCAGACTGCTGGCCAAACATTTCTGGCTGATTTGTTGCTTCCAAGCACAACGGCTGGAACTCTTTCCAGGTGTCTCGGTATTTTCCTAAAACATCTCGTCTGTACAGCCATAGTGCCCATTATTGTCCACATCATAATAATAATGATTCATTTTTACATATTTGTATTATTAAAAAAAGCAACCTGAGACAAACAATGCAATTATATTAGAGAGAACTGGTGGAAATGCTACCAGACTCCTGGTATCTAACCAGCAAATGTAAAAGTTTGAAGTTCAAGTGGAAAACGATGACTTTTCAGCTTTTCCCGCTTAGCCTTTTCCCTTAGAGCTACCAACAACACAGGACACACTGCATTTGTTTCCAAACAAACTGCCCAATGGAGACAGCGATAACATATCCGTTGATTTTCATATGATCAAGAAGATTGATCTACTTGTTCATATGTATCGTTAGCAACATGGCTACTGCTGGCAGCTTGGCTAACGTTACTTTGCAATGCAAAAAACAACTGTAAGAATCCCAAAGAACTATAAACCCAGATCTCAGAGCTGTGATAAAGGTAGAACAAGCTTCAGTAGTTTAGCCTGATGCTGGATTTTTGAGTCTGATTTTGAATGTAAAAACAACTTGGGTCAGGTGTATATTACTTTTGAAAAAAGCAATAATTTCCATTTTCACGGTCTGCTATTACTGTAACTCATATGGAGTGACACACACACGCAGTACGATGGTACAGTTGCACTAATGAGTAGGTCTGTGTCCTTGTTAAAGACAGTATTACTCTCTCAACTGAGATGCATCAGTGTCGTGGCCTAAGTCACGGTTACTGAAGCCTGTGTGTGTGTGTGTGTGTGTGTGTGTGTGTGTGTGTGTGTGTGTGT
>CALSBV010012112.1:2072045-2082410 GCA_943590825.1 Bovichtus diacanthus
TGTGTGTGTGTGTGTGTGTGTGTGTGTGTGTGTGTGTGTGTGTGTGTCACAAATAGAAGGTCCTCTCTTAGAGATGTATCATGCAGCACTGATGTTTGAGACTCAACACTGACCACATAAAGCAGTGACTCGTACTATACATCAGCACAACTACACAACACCCAAGGTCCGGAATCTGCACCCTCAGTGGAACCTTAATATCCAAGGCAGACGGTTACCTGTGACGGGAGAGGTTTGTAGCAGAAAACGGGCGTTTGGACAGCTTACTCTATTAAAGAAAATCAGCCATATCAGACTGACTTTTTTTTAAAATTTCATTCATGATTTCTGGTGTATATATGAAGTTTTCCAATCATTTTCATAATGTGAGTTTGATCGTTTGATGTCCTCAAAGTGATAATGTTATACTAGAAGTTGCTATGTGTGATTATGGGGTTGATTTTCACTTTGTGGATGGTGCTTGATGGGTTTGGCTTTTAAACCAGTTTGGAGTTTTAGCCAGTATACTTTTCTGAAGCATTTGGATTACTTTTCCATTTGTTTGAGGGGAACCAAGAAGGGGGAGCAAGGACGTAAATAAAGAATGGATTTACTGCAAATTCCTCATGTTGTGAAGACCGTTGTGACTCCAACGGAAAACATTTGGAGGGGAGAGAGAACTTTTTTTGTTCGGGCATTCGTTGGAAAAATGTGTCCGACCACAAACAAATGGAAACTACAGTCAAGGTGGCAGAGTGGCAAAATACCTCTGTGGATTGCAGTATTTTGCGACACGCTTTTTTTTTTATATTCGTCTTCATACCAATTTCAGCTTTTCCAGATTTTCTACACGTAAACTAATATTCAAAAGTAGAACCTGCAGTGAGAATGTGCGCACATTATGCGTACTTCAGACCGTGCTTTAGACAATTTTTCTAGAGGCAAACATTTCTGCTCTACTGTTGGTGTAAAACCTACTTTGCCATTTTTTCATTGATGGGTCTGTAGACTGCCGAAGCAGAAAGCACTATTGACATGCACACAGGATGTGTCTAAATGCACTTGTACCCAGTGTCACAAATATATCATTAGGTTCAGAACTGGACCACTATGAAAATGTGTATGCATTTTTGTCATTGTGAGTACACATAGATTTTCTGTGGGGAGAGAGAGACTGACAGCGGGCAAAAACAGTGTGTAGGGCCGGCACGTTTTCACATCTTAACTGTGAATTAATGGTTATTAATTGGATACCCGGTGACTTGACTCTTTGCACATATTTATTCATATTATTTATTATGGTGTGTTCACATTTATTGATATTTACACTACTGTTTATAGTGTTCTCGGTTTCATATCGGTCATATTGATACACCTGTATTATACGTGTACATTACGCTGCACTTTACTGCTTCTTTTGCACCTCTGGTTAGATGCTAACCGCATTTCATTGTCCCAGTGCTTGTACTCCGTGCAATGACAATAAAGTTGAATCTAATCTAATCTATTTCGACCAAATTGTTGAAACAGTGGAAAGATTAACCAAGACGGTTTTGGTGCGTTTTATTCTTTTAATGTTTGAACGAAGTGTGTTTACGATGCTCCGCTGCTCGAACACATCTCTCAAGTACGGGGGGGCAGCCGCCACACACACGCACACCTGGGCAGATGGGAAAGGACCAAACGCATCGCACACATTTTTTTTTACCGGTGCTTGGTAGTAACGTTACTACTAGGCGGGCGCTTGCGACGGTAAAAAAGGGACGAGACAAAAATTCGAAAAGATTTGACAAATCGCGACTCCTCTCTAATAGATGTGGTTGTGTATCTGCATAGAGCTTTATGCAAATGGCTACATGACTTTTGAGATTGCAAACAGCTGTTGTTGATCAAAGGCACCAGTGTGTTGAAGTCAACTGCTCCTAAAACCACAACCACTCACTGTAAGAAGAGTACAAATAGACACATCTCCTAAACGGTTGGACTGGTGTTTTAAAGGTGAGCCTACATATTGTATGTAACCAATTTCCCATCAAAGGCTGCCATATGTCAGTGTGCTGCTCTGATATCAAATCCTCATGTTGTTCCCTCCGTGTTATCCCCGCGTTGTGCGTGCTAATGCTTTTCAATTGGGCCTGTGGTCCTGTTTACATATTTTGGATGCAGTAAATATCCATGTCTGTGTGTGCCGGTTCTTCCTCCGCATCTCTCCAAATAGTTAACGCTCTCTTCACAATAGACTTGTGTCTTGATGACAACATGTGCGTGTTTAGGCTCCTTTTGCTCAGATTTATGCTGTGTGCATCTGCAGGTTATTAGTGCGAGTCCCCTGCGTCAAACCCAGCTGAAAGGTTTATTGTACTGTTTGTCCCCCCCCGGGCTGGAGTTCCTGCATACAGAGGAGGATCTGCCGCCAGCCAGGTGAAAGTGAAGCAAAGGTTTCACACAGGGCGCTGTGGTCAGTTTGCTTACACATGTTAGAGTGATTAAGGACGACATTCACAAAGCTTAACTCTGCAGCATCTGCATTCTCTGTTGTTTGTCTTGAGCTTTTTGGGTCATTTATCTTAAGGCCGGGGTAGTGAACCTCCAAAGTTTTTAAATACTTTCCCGAAATGTGTCTGTATTATCAAGTATTGAAAACTTTCACGTATCAAAAGTTGATACTTAATGCTTTGTGCTGATATTTCTGGATTTTAAGCGTCTTTAGTCGTTTGTTTTTTTTTGTTTTCGGTCATTTGGGGGCGACAGAACAAGCTGAAAACACGATAGCGACACATTGTCATCTTTTCAAGTTGTTATGGTGAACGTGCTGCCTCTTTACACATCCAGCAGACATGGAGAAATATTAGTATTTTTTGGAGTCGTGATTCTGGCTACTTCAAACATATCTAAGTCCAGTATTCACTTTCATTTTAGCGTCGGGGAAGCTACACCGAAAAGCATAGCATCAAACTGGAAGAAGTTCAACTTCCGCAAAGCTACTCGAGGGAGAAATGTAGGTCGTTTAATCAAAAGCTACTTAGAAAAAGTATTTCAAATGACTTTGTAAAAAATAAAAAAACTGATCAAATTGAGTACAAGAGATACAGTATTATAACAAAATCTAAAACTAAAAAAGTGACATGCCCAGCAAAAAATATTTTTCCTGGCAATGAATTGTTTTGCTAATCAGAATCATTTTTGTTCCATTAGCATGGTAGCACCCCCACATATCTGTGCTGCATTGCATACGACATCTGGAAACCAGCCCTGAACTAAATCACTGTGTGATGGAGCCACATGTGGAAATGCTCTCTGCTGTCTTGCATTTTCGTCCAGCCCCATCCAAATATTTACCCTCTGTCTCATCTCTTCTGCAGCTATGATTTCACCACAGCCGATGCAGCCCGGGTCTAGCTGCTTAATGAGGAAATAGTTTGGAAGCGGCCATTAAACAGAATGTTTGTATTGTGGAGACGGAGGGATCTGGATGATTAAGGAAGCTTGACCTGTTGAGAGCAGCCTTATCTGGATCTCCATGATGCTTTGTTGTTTTAGTTTTTTTCCCACTGTGAGTGAAGCGGTCTTAAAGGTAATCCTTTTAGCACCATCAGCCAGTCAGTGCGTATCTCCCTAAAACCTCTGTGTTTGTATTGATTTATAGATAGACATGCCATGGTAGGGGAAGATACCTGGACTTTGTCAGAAAAAAGGTTTTTGTGGGGGTTTTTTTTCATGTTAGTTGACTAGCCTGTTATATCTTTCTGTAGTCGAGGAGTCTTTTGTACCTGTGATGCAGTAATAAAGTCTCTGGTCTTGGGTTGGGTTCAGGTTGAGCGGGGTCAGGTCTAACAGTTGCAGGTTCCGGCCTCATTGGACCAAAGGAAATGACAAAAGAACAATTTGCACTAATGACATTGTTGGATGACAACACCTGGACTTGAGGCTTCATCTCTGACTGCTGGTCAGTAGAGGTTGTTCCAGCGTGCTGTAAATGAAGCTTGTTGGGCCAGGCTCTTGAAGCCACAATCAATAACTTTAAATGGGCTTTGCTGTTGTTCTGATCCCTGGTGAGAAATGGATATTGGAATCAATAAGTTCTCACTTTCTCCACAGTAACAATAATGAGTTAGTGGCAAGATCCTTGTTCCTTGTTCATCACGTCGTGCTTTGGGCCTGCGGCTGGACCTTTTCCTTCATATTGACGCAAGGACGGTTATTGATGTGCAGGCTTATCATATCATATCATTATATTGATCCAGGGCCATCGTCAGTTCTCAGCCACCGTGGAGCTCTTTGGAGATTCATATTCATGAAACCAATCGGCTAGACGAGCTTGGAAAAAAGAAAGTGACTAAAAGATTTATTAATGAGGACCTTGCATGAAGTGATTATTGATCCGTGCGTCTTACTCCTTAAACTCGGGTTAAGTTATCTTTAGATCGCCCAACAGTGTCTGAAACCTAGTGGAAACATGACATCTGACTTTCTTTTTTAAAATAATTTTAAATAATTGATTGCGTGTATTTAGTATTTTTCAGGAGATTAGGAAATGGAAATCATTGAGCGTCCTCTCAGGTTATTCCTCTCAACAAAAAAATGTACACAGATGTTTGAAAATGGTACAATATGACTTTGTATTATCAAACTCTTAAGCAATCTGAGATGAGGAGTTTTGTTTTTCAAGTTTATTACAGCCCCCTGCCTCTAGCTGAGCAAGCATACACACCCAGTGCATGCATACACACCCAGCCCCCTGAAGAGTGTGTGTGCAGTTCAGATAGAAGCAGTTTATTTGAGGTAACAATATCCCTGGAAACCTTCCACCCAGAGAGAGTGAAAGTAGACTGCTGTGCAGCTGAAACATTCTCCCCTGCCGATCATGGCTCGACACTGGCAGCTTTTCAAATGCACTGGGCTGTTACCACAGTTAAACCCCTGGGACTGGGGCTTCGTCACAGGCAGCTCCAGCCATAATACTGAGGCTGAACAACTGCAGGGTTTAGTTTGGCTCTTCCACACTGGACTGACCTGCTTGTAGCAGCAGGCACCTTGGCTGACCCCACTGTGCTGGTCCCTCCCTCTGGGCTCTGCTGAGGCTCTACCAACTTCTGTTACAATTTCACTGACATTCTGCTTCCAGGAGATGCACTGTGAATAAGGAGCAGTCTTACTTTTGATGCAAAGATGTGTAGATTAGCAGAAACGTAGCACAGCATGGATGTGAAAGCAGTGCTCTGTTTTTAGCTCTGCTAAATGTGAAAGTGCAATACAAATATTTTGTCCCTAGAATCAATAAATAATCGTGATCTCAATATTGATCAGAAATAATCGTGCAGCCCTATTCAGTTGTTGGAATAGTTACAGCCAGATGGCGGATGTTATTGCAGATTTTCTTAAAAACTGATGCAGTTTTAGTTCTTTTATTTTTTACATTTTTATGGAAACTGATTGAATAATTAAAAAAGAAACAACTTAACAAAAGGTCTGCCATTAGTACTAACTCACTTCATCAGTGGATGGAGTTTGATCAGCAAACTCCTTATACTGTAGCTAGTGTTGGTAAACTTGAGATGCTAGCAAGAGTACCGTACATTTTGAAAGTATCCAAACCCAGCCCGGTGTTGCAAGCCGTTTTTTCAATAAAGTAGCTAGCAGCACTAGCTCCAATATTCCCAAAATCTAGCCAAAAAGTCGCCATTTGGCAACACTGACAGCCCGTCCCTTCAGGACTCCCTCCAAAGCCACTTCACTAGAATTATTAAATTATCATTATGATCGTAAACTATGAACATGGTTATTTATAGTTCTCACAGCCGTCAAGCTAGCAGCTTGTCGATGACTGTGTTTACGCGCAATGAGTGCCTGAGCAGAGTGCGCGCAGGCAAGGAGCGAGGGAGGTAGACGGGCAGGTCGGCCATACGATCATGTCATTTGGACCAAATGCCTCCGGACTTACCACAGTCCTGCAACAGCCGCAGATATCCAAACATTATCATTTCTTCTTGTCAGAGCATTGGATTTGATATTATTTGTTGTCGGGACGTAAAGAGAATTTCAACAAATAAAACGATTACCCACCCTAGCTTTAAGTTCAGCAGAGTTGAATCCACAACAGAAGTTTTTAGGAATCTGCCTTGGTGAGCTCATAGTGCAGGACAGACGGGACAAACCTCTACTCAGCATTTTCATAATGAAATCAGTATGTAAGTTAAACATTAAAATACCATTCAAGAGTCTCGTAACCTCCTCCTGGAAGCTGTTTCTTCACAGATGGGAGCTTTTTTTTCTGGAACACATTCATTTTTTAGTAGTAGTCGGATACTACTGACCCAGATTGTGATAGAGAAAGTTGGCACATTTTCCACAACCAGTGTGTAAAACTGGACTATAGTTTTCCCTTAAATCGCAAACAAATATGAAAATGTTGTAAATGTTTCTCTCCCATTTAAGGTTAGCAGAGATGATAGAGATGTGGTTTTAAATTCTGAACAAAAACATGCAAAGTCCTTAACAGCATTTTTCAAAAAAATGTTGAGTTTGACCTTTTTTAATAGGATTGCATTCAATACAATATAGACATGTAGTTTCAAGCTCAACATGCAGCTGTGTCCCTATTTAGAATGTGCTGACTTCCTATATTTGTAATTGTAATATTCCAACTCATTATTTAGAGGAAAGAGTCTCATGAAGAGTAACGTGCTACGCGGAGGCCCCTTCATATTAATTGAAAGAGGTCTGTTTGTTATCATTTAACCCGGGGATGATAACGGCAAGCAGCACAGTATCAAGTCTGTCAGATGGCTGATTGGGGACTGAGCCTTGTATTGGCAGGCGGAGATCATGCTGATCATGCTGAGCAGCATTTCATCTTGTTTTATCTGATTCGTTAGAAGAGTCTGTAAATCTCCCGCCATATGAATATTCCTCCTTTCATGAGCCTTTGAAGAGATCCTTCAGAGGGAAGAGACAGAAGAGCAGGCCGGCTTCATGTTACTAGAGTGATCCCAACATGCAGACATGAAGTCTGGCCTGTCCCAGAGGCAGCCCTTCATCTCTGTCCGTCCTCTCTCTAAAGGACAGATTGATCTTCAGCAGACTGCTCGGCCTCTTCTGTACATTTTCTAACCATACGCCACTTGGATTATTATTTTTTTTTCTTCTACCCCGAGCATGTGACCTAGTGCACGACCAGAGGGCACTCGGCTCCACTTCTCCTTTTGCATTCTCTCCTTTTTTTTTTTTTTTCTTTCTTTCTGTCTGAGCAGAAGGTTTGGACAGGCTCGCAGCAGTCTGGCCCGGAGCCTCTGCACGCTGAGGACGAAAGCTGCAAAATGGCTCCCGGGAGGAAATCAGAAACATGCGCTCGCCTCTCCGTCTCTGGTGTTGGAAATCATTTCAGATTGCGCTCAGTTTCTGGCCCCATGTCGGCTTCAGGCAAACACGCAAGCATGCATGAAGGCACGCAGGGGGATTAAGGAATACTTTTTATGTTTGTTTTTTTTTGTTTTGGGGGAAGTTTTAATCTCTGGAGCCCAGGAGTGGGCCCGGGACTTTTGATCCACTCCTCCCACACTGTAGAAGTCCAGCACAGATTTAAAAACAGTTGATATGTTTTTGTGTAGTGGCTCTATGGTGGAAAACCCATTAATCATCAAAAGGATGAAAATGAAGTACATACAAATTCTGTATTTTATTAGTCTAGTTGTTTTCTGCCTAAATCCTCTGCTTGCCTGTGGGTGTCTTTGATGTTTTTGGTGCAGTTGAGGTTAGTAGTGACTGCAAAAGCTGTAGGAAACCACACAACTATACACAACACGAGTCGTGCAAAACTGATGTATAGATATTTATATTATTATGTGTATATATGTACACACGCACCATACTGCACTTTCTACTTCATTACTACACTACATATGATACTGCAGTGAAAGGTAAACCAAGTGTGTCAGGATGAGATGTTTAGTAGTCTGGACGTGGTGGCCATGATGAGAACTACAGAACACAGTTGGCGGTCTGTGTCCCACTGATGTGCCGTCGCCGTCTCCTCCTGTTTCACGTCTTTATCCGTCTTCTGATGTTCAGCTTCTATCCATCAGCACGCCGCTGCTGCTCATGGCACAACCTGTCCTCCACCGGCGTCAGTGTCTCGTGCTACAGTGTTGTTTTCATTCTACATGGAGGAGGCGACTTCCTGTGTAGACATTATACGTTTGTGGAAATAAGATAAATGTCGGCAATCCGGAAGGATCGGGGAGTAGTCCTTTATGTGTCGACTGCGTGGCTGAGGCCAATAAGAGAGGAAGCGTTTCCGTCACTGGAACATGTGGGACTTTTAGGCCCCGGCCTCCCCTACTCACAGCCATCCCTTTCCGCCTGGTCCCACGTCAGCGTATATGACCCCGGGAGCAGGGCACGAAACTCCTGGCATGAGTGGGATGTTTAGACTGTGTCCGCTCGGCTCACATTTTCAGCAATGATAGTCATGCTTTTGTACATGAATGATCATGCCTTAATCTCATTTATCAAGCCATTTTTAAGAAGCGAATGAGCGATCCAGTAAATCTCCACCAGGGTAATCCAGACGATGAACTCATGCAGACTGAATGAATTTGTGGAGCTCTGAACCTCTAAACCTGGTCCTTTGTTTTCCAGGTCTTTAAAGGTGAATTTCAGCTACCAGATTTCCTAAAAGAACAATCACAGGTACAGTAACATTTCTGCCTGTTGTTGTTGTTGTTGAGCTTTTCTTTCTTTACTTTTCTTTTTTTCTTCTCCTTCAAACCATCTGCAACTCGGTGGAAGATCTCGTTACAGATTTCCATCTGCTCACTTTTACTCATCTCTTGTGTTTGACTTGAGTTTCTTGTCATATAATGCAGCCTGTCGTCGTTTTCTCTGGTCTCAGCTTCATGATCGTATTCATGTTTTTGGTCTTTAGTGGTTATTTTGTTTGTTAGTCTCTTTGTGTTGCCTGGTTGTCTCTCGGTATAAGAGCCTGATGTTGGCTGAAGGGCACTTGTGCCCCCCCCTGGTACTCAGACGTATCTGCATCTTTTCTCTACACGTTTTAGGAGCAACACGTCAGAAGAGCGCATCTGCTTTTGATTAGTTAAAAAACGCCTTTTTATCAACACAATCGTCCTCTTCGTTCACTGACTAAGGGGAAAATAAAATAAATCTGTGAAAGTCAGTGAGTCAGCTGACTGGGCATCCTCTCGCTGGCTGAAGTTGTATATTGTGGTATTTCTTTACTTGTCACCATGAGAGCACATGCTGTAACGTCTGTCTGCCCTTTGTTCCTGCACACAGATTCAGAAGTCTGCAGAGAGACCCAACCCCAGTTAGGAGCAGCGGGAGTGCCATCACCACAACACACAGGTACAAAACATCCTTTTCCAAAAGTCACATTTTTATTGAAAAAAGATGGATGTAATCGTTTCAAAAATTCACAACGATATTTTATTTAACCAAATATTCTGCTTCAATCCATATTTGTTGGAGTTTAACCTTAAACATCTGTATTGGGGATAATAACAAAAACAGTTTGCTCTCCTGCTCGACACACACAAAGGGAGGAACACACCTTTGTGTAACATATTAACTGGCCGGTCTATCTGTCAATCAAAGTTTATTTACACAGCACAATATCAACAATCAGCAACAATCTGCACAGCATACGACGCAGAGTTATATTCATTAAAGAAAGTTGGTTTAATAAACCAAAGACTCATTAAATCTGATAAATCCCTTTTCTTTTTTTCTAAATTGAGGATTTTGTTCAAGCATTTTTTTTTTAAAGCAGGATTTTTGACTTGTCACACAGCACTGTGTGGTATTTCTGGATATCATCAGACCTCTCCCTGCGCAGAGATCTGATCAGGAAACTAAACGTGTGTATGGGCGTGCAGCACCTGTAATACTCAGCACGTGTACAACACTGTGTAATGTGCGCCGCTCATCTGCTTCCCTGAACACAACTGCACTTGTTATCCCTCAACGGGAGATTTCCTGGTTTACCTTTTTTTTCTTACTACGTCATTGTATTGTGTCATATAAGTAACGTTTGAAGGTTAATGTAAGATGTGATGTTTTCCCTAAAAACAAATGGCTTTGACACAATTTTCTTGACTTTTAATCGCATTAGCTGGTGGCAAATGGGTCAAAATGGGACTTCTGGGTTACTGCCAGGACCTATTTTTTTATTTATTTATTCAGATCATTTACTTAACCAACAGCAGCAATTACCAGTAACTTAACTTAAGTGAACAAACACATTATACCTAATTACACATGTATTATTATTAGCAAAATATAGTGTCAAAAGTGAAAATACTCAATGTGCAAGTCAGTGTCCTAATACCGTATTTTCCGCACTATAGGGCGCACTGGATTATAAGGCGC
>CALSBV010012112.1:2091179-2110406 GCA_943590825.1 Bovichtus diacanthus
ACACACACACACACACACACACACACACACACACACACACACACACAGTAAGACTTATCCGTCACCTGGATCAGTGACCTCATGTTGGCAAAGTGTGTGTCCATGGCTCCACCATTAGGGAAGTTCTGACTCATCCTCTTCATTAGCTGAGTGAAACAGCTGTACGCCAGGCACTCTGACACACACACACACACACACACACACACACACACAAAGGAAGAACATAGGGTCGTGAAGCCGGGACAACATCTAAGCTCTGTCACTGTCACTCATCACTTTTACAAATTTAATTTTTTTCAGCAACAAATATTTCCAACTTGAATTTTAAACAAATTTTAAATAGGGCGGTACCGAATGTCATATTTTTGCATTAGCCGAATTTGAATGAAGTTTCAAATATCTGTTGTCATATTTTATTACGTCACTAAAAAAAATAATAAATCCTCGAACACAATTCTCAATTTGAATAAAGCGATTTCTATTAAATTTACTTTTTTAATGAATATGACACGTCAGTTCCGTCAACATCACCACAACACATGGCTGCTATTACATTTTTAATGCACGGGTTTATTTATTATTTCTATTATTAAATTAGGCAAGTAAGGTTCAGTCGTATAAAGGCTTCGTGTTGCTATTTTTCATCCGCACTATGTACAATAATAATAATAACAGTCCGGAGATATGAATCACATGATGAATGTTTTTCTCCTCACCATCATCCAGGATGACCATGAGCGGAGCGAGCAGGTCACACATTCCCTGAACGTAGCCCATCTCTAAATGCTCCCACACGAAGCTGCAGACACAGAAAGTACTTTCATTGTGATTACTTTTGATAATGAAGTACATTTTGCTGATCATACCTTTGTACGTTTACTTTGGCAGAAGAAACAAAAGGACAACACCTTTTAAATTGACATGGTGAACATATGTGAGCAGGAAGATGTGGAGCAACATTCATTCAGCGTGTTACTCGCCATCTCGCTAATGCAAGTCCAATATTCACGATCTTCATCCAAATGTTCACCAGCGAGCGTTAACTCTGAGCAGAAGGGGGTTTGGGTTTATTTCCGAATTTTTTTTTGTTGCTGAAAACAGCTGCTTGAGAGTAAATTCAGCTGCAAGATGTTAAAAACAGAGCTGAGGGGGAACAGCAGAGTCCGGTGATGGTTCGCTATGGGTTTGTTACTGACACCTTTCACATTGCAGAGTCCTTTTTGACCGAGTGCCCACACGAAATATTCTATAGAGCCGCTTTAACGGAAGTAAATGCGTCCTGTACAGACCTGCACATGATGTTTCGTAGTTTCTCCAGGTTGGCTGTGGTGAAATAATAATAGTTGCGGTCGCAGCGCTGCACATCTTTGTCTATCCTGTGGAGGTTGAGGGCGACCGTGTCCAACAGCTCAATCTGCACAAAGGGAACGTTGTCAACATTAGTGCGTGACGGAGAGTTTTGCATTTGTATGCGTTTTACTATGACATCTTTTAAGCCTTTAAGGGGAGACACTACAGCTGAATAGAGTAAAAAAATGGTAACTACTAACTAAACTTCCCCGGTTGATCGCTCACATTAAGACAATTATCTTTTGTGTTATAAGTTTTCTGAAATGTAATGTTTGAATATGCAAATGACAATGCCTCATATTTCTTTAAAATCTCTATTAAATATGTGCTACAGTAATACATACATTTCCAGAAGAGAAATATGAATATTGGATAAAGCCTGTTTTTTTTTATTCATGTTTCATTTTGTTGACATATTAGAGTTGAAGGTTTTTATTGAGGAAATTTTGGAATTCTCTTTGGATCACAGAAAATACTGTCAACAGCCATAAAAAAAAAAGAAAAGAAAAAAATCAATTTTCTCCATGTTTTTAGGAATAAAATGTTAAATAAATCAGGCTATGAATGATGCATGAACAAACCCCTCTGAATATAGAGAGGAATGAAGCTGGAAAGTTTGGACATTTAAGTGCTCCTGAAGTGGAGATTTCTGGCACAGAGTCTCAGCAAAAAAACAAATTTTGAGAAAACAGCATTTAAAGATATGTATTGCAAAAATTCTATACATTTTGCAAGACAGCATGTTTTAACTGATAGACATCACCATGTAACTCCCCCAGTTCATTACTTGCATTAAGGCAATTAATTTTTGTATTACACGTTTTCGAGATTTTGTGTTTAAATATGCAAATCAAACATCATCTAAACGCTAACGTTTGGCGAATTTAGAGAAATCTAAAGACGCAAATAGACTAAGTTAGAAAAATATACACCTACATGTGTATTTTGGATGTTTTCTTTCCACGAGTCTAAAAGTAGACCAATCGACCAGAGCATGAAAAAAAATTATGTCTTTGCCTGCAGTGTTTTTAGGTCATGATGTTGCAAATATACAGATACACAAACAGACATATGCTGTGCATACCGTGTATGAGGACAGTGAAGGTGATATCGCCTGTGCAGCTGCTCCATTGGTCACCAGTTTGTCCAGCTGACTGCACAGCCTGTCCTCGGTCAGAGAGTCCTGACGCCCCCCCCAGCACACCCGGAGTCCTGCCCTCCTCTCCCCCTCCCCCTTCCTCCTCCGTGCTCTGACCGTCGTCTATGCTGGACAGGATCTGGGAATGAGCAGACGTCACTGAGTAGTTTCTGGAGGAGGGGAGACCCGAGTCGGGGGAATCGAACTCTACCAGAGGTCGCTCCTCTGGGGGGAGGGCTGCAGGGGGAACCAGGGTGGTCATGGTGGGGGTACTGTCCTCTCCACTGGGGGTCTCCTGGCTCCCTGCGTCCGGCTCATCCACCGACATAAACACCTGAAGAACAATGGAACTTTAGAAGTGACGGAACACAGCCAGGGGAAAACGACCATAAATCACATCGCTTATGATTATGATTTAGTTCAGAATTAAGCATTGCACTCAAAGCTGTGGGGAGATGCAAGAGATAAATTAAAGTAAGAATCGTTAGAATGGTGGACTTAGACACTCAGCATGTAATCGCAACTTCCCTTGTTTGAGTCAGACGGAGACTTTTTGTGTTGCGCGTCATCTCACTCTGCTAATTTTCTGTAACCTTTAAATGCCGGAAATAGACCTCAAAATGCTGAGGATGGAGATGAGATGTATCCCGACATCCTTAGTCCTAAGTACGGGACAAGCAATAGATCCTACAGTTCCCATAATGCAACTCCATACGATCTTTTGTCCCAGTTCCTAGATTGTGACCCAGGCTTTCTGTTCAATTTGTAGTCTCAATGCAAGATAACCATGATGACATCACCCTGACATCATCAGGGTTATTTTCTCAGACTTCACAAAGCTACACAAAGCAGAGCCACAGGAAACATTCGACAACAGTCTTCTCAGGCTGAGTAGAACTCAGTTAACTGGTTTTAATGCCAAACAAATTGATGGAGTTCCCCTTCAAGTAGTAAGACTGTGAAGTCGTACTGACGTAGTACGACTCTTTGGTTGGTTGGACTGAGTGAAATGTAAGGCATCGTGCGTAATGAGGAAGTATATCAAGCAAAGATGAAGGTTTTTGGAACATCGAAAGGTGCAAATGTTTAGAAATGCAATATCATACATTTAATATCATGCACACCTGAATAATGTAAATTACAGCATTGATTATATTGGTTATATTACTCTATAGACAAGTTTAATAAGGAGTCAGGTGTTTGTCGGGCTTGTTCACCTCGTTGCTGAGCGTGGAGTCTCTGTGAACGAGTCGCAGGACGTGACTGTCGATGCTGCTGCCCGAGGAGAGCTTGGCAAAGATGGCCGACTGCATCTCCTTCTCCCTCTGCTTGACAATCACCTCACAGGCCTTCCACTCCCGCATCACCTGCTGGTAGCGCTCGCTGATCTTTGCATCAATCTTCACAGGGAAAAAAGAAAAAAAAAGAAAAGAGGCATTAATCACACATTGCTTTTCAAATTAAGAGTGTGTGTATATATATGTGTGTGTGTGTGTGTGTGTGTGTGTGCGCGCGCTGTACCTGGCTCATGTCCTTTTTGCCCATGCCAAACTTGTAGTGTCCAAGCAGGAAAGGCCAGACCTCCTTCCTGATGTCATGCTGCACTCCGCCATAATAAACCAGCCTTAGCAGCTCCAGCTCCTTATAGTTCTACACACACACACACACACACACACACACACACACACACACACACACAACAAAAAGATAATAGGAATATAAACTAAAAGAAGAAGAAAGATGACAGGAGGAGGGCGCCTGGCGTAAGTGGTGAGAGGAACAAGAGGAAGAGGAAGTGCATCAATAATGGAAGGAGAGCAAAGAGTGATTGCGTTCCATTTAGAGGAAGACACAGACGAGTGCAGAAGATAAAGGACACAGATATGAATAGAGTGTTAATGAGTAGTGACGACTGTGTTGGAGTTGATGGATGATCGCAGTGGCTGCTTGAATAGCTACGATGGTATTACACTGCACTCTGTAATGAAACTGAAACTCATTACATTTTCATTGGAGTGAAGGAGAGCGGAGACTGCAGGAGCAGCACATGATCCCTGACTTACAATTAATATACAACTACAGTTAAGGAGGACACAATATATATAAGTAATAGAAACACATTGAACGAAGAGGTAACTAAAGCTCAATTATAAAGTTAAAAGGCCTCCCAGTGCTCCAAAACTGTAGTGGAAAGTACATAATAAAAAAAATATTAGAATATATAAGTGCCATGTACACTTCTAGTACATTGTGCTGCTGATATGTTAGTACTGCTATCTATGTGCAATTTCAAATGTAGTATTTCCCCCACCTCTGTCCAGACAGGGCTGCATGGATTGCAGCAGCACAGATGAGACAAGCTTCACAATGGTTAAAGGATAGAGCTGGCATTATTCTACTTTTATTATCAGGAGGAATCCCCATGAGGCGACCGCGGCCAACAATGTGCGAGTCCCTCACTTAGTACTTTACGACTTCCCAAGCCTGTCTGTGGCTACTGCTTTTTACTGAAAAACATGTGTCATGCTTTTCACCTTTTCTACAAGCGGCTCAGTAGTTTCCTAAAACAGCAGGACACTAGTTACTCACGTTACTCAAAGAGGAGTAAATAGTGCATTTTTTGGGGACTACTTGCTACTTACTCGGAGACGGATTTGTGGGTATTTGGGGCAGCAGGATGGTGTGCGTAGAGTTGAGTCAAAAACAAACTACGGTGTATGTGTGTGAGTGTGTGTGTGTGTGTGTGTGGCCCGGTGCAACTGTGAGGCTCATTGATGTGCTTTTAATAGTTTTTGGGCAACACTGGAGGAGTGAGATATGATATACCCACCACACCAAAAACAACAGTGAACTTTTGTGAAGACTGACAGCGATTACTGTATCAATGCTCTCGGCCACAACAACAACAAAAAAAAAAAGACTTTTTACACAAGTGACTTTTGTAACAGGGGTGCCATTCAGAAAGCCCACGTATCCATAGAGACACATAAGATGGTGTAAGAAACACTACCTGAGCCCAGAACAGTAGAATAGTACATTCTGATGAAATTCTTTTCAAAATCATTATTATTATATTATTAAAGGAATGTGGAAAAAGCACATCTCTACGGTCGGTGAATACATGTATTTGAAAAACTTCATTACTTTTGAGTCATTTGTCGTTTGCATTTTGCTGGACAGAAAAAAACAAGATGTACTTTTGTAACAAAATACCTGCTTGTATTTCTGTATTTGAATACTTAAACATTATTTAAGAAGGTTAAAGCTGCTGTTGATATTTAAAATCTCTTTTAATTGTACTGTATCATACTCTGCTGTAAAGATACTTTTTTTAGTCTTTTGTAAAGTTGGAGATCTTATATTTATCACTCCTGAGAAAAGGCATCCGCTAAATGTCCAGTTTTATTGTCATCTAAAAGAAGTTGTGCATCAGCGTGTCTGGCAGTGGTCAGTGTGACCCACAGAAACCACCCAGCATGCACCCCTGAATTTGCAAGGGGATTAAAGTCAGACCCATATTGAGACTACTAAATACCTAAAAATGTGATAAAATTAGTTTTTATAGAATGTATTTTCAAAGGATAAATGGTATTTTGTAGGTTATTTTGAAACGTTTGATGAGTAAGTCTTTGCAACAAGATACTTTTTTATGCCCGTCTTTGTCTGCGACACAAGATATAAGCACTGGCACTTTGTTTTTCTTCCTCTTCCTACATTGCTCACAGGTTGCATTAGCTCATCTCACTTTCTGCAATCTTACTGTAAATAATACATCACACAGCCCCCACACAGCACAAAATGACCGTGATTTATCTACGGGGCTTGATCAATACCAATGATGACTTGGCAATCCGCTGTAATTTTCCAGCTTTTAAATCCACAGGCCTGCGGGTGGAGGGGCAGAGGGGTGTCAGGTGGTGTCGGGGAGAAGATTAAGAACCATGTGATGTTGTTGTAGTTCTCGATCACGCTGCCTGTACTTAATGTGTCTCTCAGCCTCTCTGCCTGCTGCTGTATAGCGAGCCTCCCTGCTCTGCACCCACCTTGCAGTCTTTCTGGTACTTGCTCCACACCTCCTTGCTGAGGCCCCCGGACGCCTCGCAGGGCCTTTCAGGGGGGACGATGTTGTGGTTGACCAGAGCTGACAGGTGAGTTCGCACAGTGGACAGGTGTCGACAGTAAGCCAGCCCTGATGGACAGGAGAGACAAGGACAGACACGCAGCTGAGACCAAGCGTCAGGAGAAGTCAATGTGGAGATACAAAGATGACAATAGTGAGTCATGAAATTACAAACAACAATATCAAGTATGATGGATAAAACCAAAATGTGCACGCATGTTTCCCTGATGGGTCGAAAATGACAACGTGAACCAGTGCTTTCCCCACCTGTTAAACTCATACATGACCCATAATAATTCCTTTAAATTCAAATGTCTTTCTAAATTGTTTGGAAATGTAAAATCAGCACATTGTTCTCTTCGTTGTGTCGCACCGCTCACCTGTGCTCGGTTGTAATTCAATACAAATTCAATTCAAATGTATTTGTTTGGCATAGTATCACACAAAAGCAGTTCAAAGTGTTTTTACATAAAAAATAAAAAATATATACATATATATATATACATATATATACATATATATATACATATGTATATATATACATATATATATATACATATATATACATATACATATATACATATATATATATAGATAGATAGATACATAGACATATATACATATATATGTGTATACATATAGATATGTATATATATATACATTTATATGTATAAATATATATATACATAAATACAGTATATATATATATATATATATACATACATACATGTAAATATATACAGTATATATATATATAAATGTATATATATATATATATATACATACATACATGTAAATATATACAGTATATATATATATAAATGTATATATATATATATATACAGTATATATAAATAAATATGTATATATATCTATATAGATATATATATATATAATTCACACAATTTATTTCACGATCATAATATTCAGAAAACTGCAATAATGTGTGAAATAAATGTATGAATACTGTGCAGAGATGACATGATGTACTTACATCCATAAAAGGCTCTGGAGACGATCTGCCTCTTCATGTTCTGGCAGAGCATCTTAAGAGGAATACTGGTGGAAAGAAAAGAAATCCACCATAATTGACTGATTGGTAAAGGCTTATTCTGTAAATATTTGCCTTAAAAGTAGAAACCTTCACCATGGCTGAAAGCTGAGGCAAAAACAAAGCAGAGACACAAGTACCTAATGCGCTTTTTTTCTAACGATAGATGGATGAGACGCTGCCTCCACAAAATCTCTGACTCCTTAAAATTCCATTTAGCAAAGTCAATAGTTATTGCCACAATACGACAACACTCACAACAGTCTCCACTACGGTGATTTCACTTCTTCTAATGTGTGTCTCAGTGGGACCCTATCAAGATACAGATGAACAGCCCATCCCAGTAAACTGTTTTACTTTTTACTTTGATCGTCCCTCCTCACATCCCCTTTCATCAAAGTTTGATTTTCTGGATCCATGCAGCAACCAAGATTCAGTGAATCATAAAATCTTGTTCTGCTCACCAGTCAGTTTAAAATTGACAACAACTCGGTAAATATCGGTTGGTGGTGGTGAGTCTGATCTAAACTGTTTTCTCTCCTGCACTTCTAAAAAGGACTAAAAGCGTTGAAGTTTTCTTTCAGGAGATTTCATTTCTCCATGCACTCTAAACACAAGGTACATACTGTGTATATATATATATATATATATATACACATTATATTGTGTGTTGGCAAGTAATGCAACATTGCTGTCATGTCTTTGCTTTGGCAAACATTTATTTTTAGTCCTATTTAGAAGATGGGCGAGTGATGCACTTCAGTCAAGTGTGGCTGAAATAAATATTATAACAAACAAAAACAAAAAAATAACTCAGATTTCAAATTTCTTTTTCCACCTGTTTCACAGATAAAACATTATTTTATGGAACTGTTTTTAAATCATAAGCACAGGAGAAAAAACTATTTAGATCAGACTTAGAAAATAGATCACTCTCACTGGCTTCTCGGGGGCTTTCCGTAGATTCACATACTGAGTTCTAAAATCAATACAGTTGGCTTTCCAAAATATTATCAAGTGCTCTTAGTGTTATTGATGAAACCTTCTTTTTTTTTACACTATCATTACCTTTATTTGCCAAATGAAAAACTCCACTAACCTCAGTTTGTATGGAGCTAAATTTAGCTCATTTAGCATCATTTAAAAAAAGAAAAAAATCAAACTGAAAGTTCAAATTTTGATCTTGAACTTTGAAAAATATGATAATATATTCAAACTAAAATTAAGTGAATGAAAAGTATTTTTCAGGTTGAATATTATTTTAATTCAGTTCTGTAATTCATAATTGAAATTTTTCACTTTTTTCAGTGAAAAAAGATCTGAATCTGAAAACATAAATTCTGCAAATGAAAAAAACAAAAGCTCAAATATGAAAATATATATGAAAGTGAACAACTTTTTCAAATGATCAAATTTTTGCTCCATAAGTTTGTTGCTTATGCAAAATGTGGATGAAAAGGAGACTGATTGTTGCTCACAGTTGAGGAAGGTTTTTTTGGGAAGTGAATCAGGACGTACGTGTGAATGTCGGCTGGGTGGATGCAGGTGCAGCCGGCCGGGAAGTCGAACGACACGTTGCTGCCAGCCGCGGAGCAGGACAGGCACAGCGGTTCGTGAGTGATTGCTTCGGCCTGTTGCCACGACGACGGGCTGCCTCCGAAACCCTGCATCTCCATCATCTCCCCGTGGTCTAAACCAGAGAGAATGAAATGGAGAAGACAGAGAGAGGGTCTCAAGTGTTCTGAGACAAAATGGATGCTGCTGTTTCCATGTACTACACTCTTTGTTATTGTGCCTTTAAATCCACTTCACACTGGCTATGTCCTGTGCCTTACATATTATGACATAGGCCCCTCAGCTCAACCATAAATACATCTTTCCATGTATTGTTCTTTGTTATTCATGACATCAAGAGATGAGTAGATGGATGAAAGTTTTACAGTCATGTTACATGTGAGAGCTGGAAAATAAGCGTAGAGAGGAAAGCAAAAGTGGAGCGGGGAAAGTTTAGGAATCAGGGACGGTGCTGTGGGAGAGACAGGCAGAGTGGATGCAGGGAAGCCATGCTGGTTCAGTTCATTCAGAGGGGAGGCAGAGCAGACAGGAGAGAGGAGGAAGTAGCAGAGGAAGAGGAGAGGAAGTGAAGGAGGGAGCTGATAGAAGAGAAGGAGACAGGGACGAGGCTGACGCTCAGGCCATGCAGGATGCATAAAGCCAGGACAAGACAAGAATTTATATCAAACAAATGGACACCAGTTAAAAGGGCACACAAAAGGGGAAGGAAAAGAAATCATAAAAACTTCAACATTAAATAAATGCTCTTCACCTTAATTCTTCAGGTTGGAGCTGATGACCTGTCATAAATATGAAGCTGCGTTTTGGTCGTTCAATAACCCCAAAAAACAAATAATATTAAGAACGGGAAAAAAAAAAGCGAACAGAAAAAATGGTGGAGTGAGACCGACATTTGGCCTCCCCCCTCTTTACTTTAGGACTAGTCGTGACCAACAACTGTTTTTTGGGCTCAGTAAATGCAACCCCGCTCACACAAGGACTCCACGTCTCTACTACTGCGGAACCCCACAGGACCGTAATGAGAGGGGTGGAGGAGGGGGCGAGGGGGGGGCGAGGGGAGGGGAAGGAGTGGGTGGCGGGGGTTAGTGAAGAATTACAGTGAACAGCATTGCAGCAAACGACTGCACAAACAGAGGAGAAACAACTGAGGAAGTCAGAGCAGAGAGAAAGAGAGAGAAATCAAAATGAACAGGAGGAGACCGTGAGAGGATTTTCCATCACAAATACGTAGAAACACATAGTCGTTCTCTAAAAAAACAATGAAATGGGTGCATTATTCCCATGCAGAAAACTGTCAGGCATGTTGCAAGTTTCGAAATGGAAGGACAAAAACAAGGAAACAGAATTGAGTCAAATTAAAGGAGTGCAAAAAAACAAAAAAATTTAAAACAGAGAAAATTATCCAAGCGATTCTTGGCCACAACAGCGTAAAACCCAAGAGTGTTGAGGCATGCTTCCAGAGCTATACCCTCTCAGAACTCTACGGCAGTCAGCACTGCAAATCCCAGAATGCAAAGGCCTTGACCTAGACGAGGAGACCTGGGGAAGTTTGAATTTGTGTAACAGTGATGAAAGCAGGTGACAGACAGATGCGTGCAGTTACTGTGTTTGGCAGCACTCGCTATAAAACAACTATATTCATTTGCCAGTGTGTGTTTTCAGGGTACTTTAAACAGACTTGTGCACAGATCCCTGCCAAGCCAGTGGATTAAACTGTGTCGCTGAGCGGTGGGAAGAAAGAGAAGAGACATTAAGCAGGAAGAGTGTCAGCGACTGCTGTGGCATTACCTGGATGTTTGGTAACATCTGTGACAAAGGCACCATTTTGTAAAGACAGGATGTTATCGTGCCAGGTTACAATGTCCAGGGACTCTTAACTCACAGCGTTATTATATATTATAGCAAAGAGATCGTATTGTTGAGTAAATGCTATGGAACGGCTTCCTCTCCTTTCTGCTTGTGCTCCTCCTCTTTCTGTCCTCCTCCATTTGACGCTCGGGACCGGCGGCTTCGCCTACAATTCACTACGTAAGCATCGCACAAGATCTACATTTGTGGTTCATGTCAGTGGAGTTACATGCGACGTCTCACTGCCACACTTTGACGTGAGGGTTTGAGGATACCTTGATGCACAGAACAATATGAGCCTCTGATAATGGATGCTGACAGGGCTATGGAGAACGTTATGTGACACATGTAGGGAACTTTAAAGCCACAATGTTTACAATGTTTACAAATGCTACATGTAGCATTTGTAAACATCAATGGCAGGAACGAATGAATCTGTACATTGGTAATATACTGTCAAAACAGCTGAAAACAAAAACAGCAGCTACCTAACTTAGCATTCATTTAGTGTTGTGTTTGTGTCTACCTGATGGATGCCAACGCCACCAACTCCTGAGAAAAGATCTCTCTTTAGCGGTCTGTCTGACATTTACTGTTGAGCAAGTAGCATACAGTGGGTTTAATTTTTGCGTGTGCCCTACAAAAACAGAAAAAAAGAAAAACAAAAGCTAAAAGAGTCTAAAAAGCTTTTTAGAGCTGCTAATTCTGTTCTAATTTTCTGTGGGTTGGCCACTAACGGTGGCTCCTTTCATTTCACATAGTCCTTTGATCCATTAAATATTTACTAGTATTATTAAGCCCATGATGGAGACAATGTGCCAGAGATTTCTCATGGCTAAAATTAAGATCATATTTCCAATTCGAACAATATTGCTTCCTGTCCCTTACAAACCACTTTCTTTATGGCAGAAGACAAACAAACAGGAAGTCACTTTTCTATTTTATTCTGTCAACAACATGTGTCATTTTTAACTTAAAGACATTTTCTTTTACTTTAAACTAAATTAACTTGGTAGTACAAATGTAGAGGCTGCCAATGGTTATTTTATTGCCATTCTTAGCATTTCAATATGGCTCTTTCAATATGGCTAATGTATGAAGTGGTTAATTGCTTTTCAATTTTGTATTGATCCACCTGAAAGTCCCGTGTCCTCGTAAACACAGGCAACCCCAGCCTACTCCACACTGTTGGGCTCAGCCTCAGGAAGCACACACACAGGCAGACGAAGCTGGGGGAGGAGGGTTTGGGCGGGGGGAGAGAGGAGAAGGACCTGAGGGGGCATGATGGGTGGGATGCAGGGAGGGACGTCTGAAGTCAGGGTGAGGTCTCAGGAGTGGTTGGGGTTGGGTGGGTGTGTTAAGGTGATAAAAACCTTTCATGACATTAGGGTCTGTGAGGTTCCGCGAGCAGATCATTGAGATCATAGCATGGAGCCTATCTTCCTCTTCCTCGTCATCGTCCAGCGACGGAGCGCGGCTGCCCGTGGTGTGGTGGTAGTTTATAGTGACTGCTTGCACCAGTGGGACAACAGAGAACAAAGTTAGAACAGTGCCACCCTACAGACCTCAGGAAGAGCATTGTGGGAAAGACACCATGCTACACCCGTACACAGGTAAACACATCACAGGAGGATCTACAGTACTTGTTTTTTCAAAAGGCAAAAGCAATCACAGAGATGAGCGTTAACCATAAAAGGAAGATTATATTTTTGTTGTATGCAGCCTCTCCTGCCTTGGGGATACTTTGTACTAGTGTGCATGACAATGTGAAAGTGTGACTTACTGGCATCGGAGCGGGATCCAGGGTAGACGATGCGAAACACGTAGTCGGCAGCTGTCTGCTCCTCGCCGCTCCCGTCCTGGTCGAGGAGCCTGGCAGTACTGCTCCTTTTCCTCAGTTTAGGGAATACTTTACCCTGCAGAACACAAACAAATGTATTCCGAGGTTACAAATGGCCACAAGGCTTCTACTGTGTTTAACAAGCCAGATCATTCAGGAAATATGTCATTAAAAAGGCAACACTGCTTTGTATAAACGTCATTTTTATTTGTATTTTGGTAGGCGAGTTGTTGGTTGTAGGACAGACAAGAATAAAAAGTTGAGCTCATACAGACTGCCACCAAGCGGCAACCTGCGAGTCTGAAATGTGACGCCAATGCGGAAGTGCCTTAAACCTGCATTCTCGCTAATATCCAGCATGGGGGACTCCTCTGGTAGCAAAAAGAAGTCTGATTGTATAGAAGTCTGTGAGAAAATGACCCTACTTCTCACTTGATTTATTAGCTCAGTAACATTTTCCGTCATCAGTTTCAAGTCTTCTTCAATATGATCATCAATATGATATGATGTTCATTTTGTAAATGATGGTCTCATTTAGAGTAAAATAGACAATAAAGCAGGGTATGCTTTAGGGCGGGGCTACCTTATGATTGACAGGTCGCTACCACAGTGTTGTCCAGTTTAGGTGTCGTCTGTGTTTTTTTTCTTACAACTTTAACCCTTTCACAGTGTGTTTTCAGTTCATGGAAGTTCATTTGTAACATTTTGGTCAGCTAAAAATGTCTTGTTCCACCCTCAAGTGTCACTTTTGGTTAAAAAAAAAAACAAGATGGTGATGGCCACGTGTGACCACGGATGACCCCGGTCATGTATAAGTTCCGGTGTCATCGTTGAGATCAGTCCTATTTCATCTTCTTGCTTTATGCAGGCTATTACTCACAGAGCTTTAGCTTGAGCTACACAACATATTATAATATGATTACTAATTACTCGCGATCGCATCGGTCCCTCCAGAGCCTGCAACGAGCTGTCCCTCTCCAGGGAGGGAACTGTGTGTTCTCCGGTCACAAACCTCCACCAGGGGAGTGGCAGCTTCATCTTGGTTCTCCCTGCTGTACAGACTCTTCTGCGGGACGCCCTTGTGTCGCCACGGCACGAAGGACATCTAACAGGACATCCCTATGCTTGCAACTCTTCATCTGTTAAGGTGGTCCTAGGAATAGCTGTCTCAAAGCAGCGCCTGTCCCACTGGATGGTAGATGTAATTTCCCATGCATACAGGGCAAATGACCTGCGTAAAATGCCTCTCCACCAGGAGAGTCTCCACATCATGGGGAATCCTGAGAAGTGTCTCCAGGTTCTACAGGGTGAATGTCGCCACCCCTCATCCATTGGGCGTAGTTCTTCTGCAGAGTCCCTTTGCTCCATCTTTATGAGGTGGGTGCTAAGGATTTCTCATGACTGTTGTTATAAGTCATCAAGTATTAAGCACTGCCTCTGGTGGTCAATAAGGATAAAAAAGAACGAAAGTTACGGATGTAACTACGATTCTATGAATCCTGGATGATCGCCAGAGAATCTCGTGATCACATTGATCTCGTCGATGTCACTGGAACTTATACGTGACCGGGGTCATCCGAGGTCACACGTGACTTTGTTGATATAAATACTGGACCTGCGCATGAGCGAGACGTAAGATATGTAGTGTTAAGCACGGACTCTGGCGGTCATCCAGGATTCATAGAACCGTAGTTACATCCTTAACTTTCGTTTTTATTTTATGCATACAAAAGGCCCATTTCCACCCAGGAAATAGAAATAAATAAAGCCACTGCGTTGGGTGAATGTTAACTAGCTTTATACACACTACAGTATATATATAACATTTATTATATAATATATATAAAGCTGTAAAATTGTATCCATTCAACAGTCCTCAAAACAAGGTCTAAATACTGTGTACAGGTATTCTATGAATTTGTGTACATCTTACCTGCAGTATCAACACTGTAATAATATAAATTGAACCTTATGTTTAGGTGTGAATAAGACCAGTAAGAGGTTGACACACCTTGCCTTTCTGTGACCAGAGGGGGGGCTCCAGCTGACCCCGTGGTAAAAGGCCTGTTTCCAGACAGGAGAGGAAGGCCAGCAGGTGGCCACCGGGGGGGAAGTGGAGAGGCGGCCGCTGGATGCCATCCTGACTCACCAGAACCAGTGTACCACCACAATCAGCTGGAAGATGATGAAAAAACATCCCGCAAGGATGAGACAGGAAAAGAAAAAGAACATTTAAAAATATTTGATATCATATATTTAAAGATATAGATTCATAAATTGTAATGTAAACGATTTTAAACGAGAGTGAGTGCACACACAAAAACAGCAACATTTACACTTTTGATATGAAACACTTCACGACAGAATGCTCTGAGGCGATTGATGCAGTGTGATCTGAACGTGTGTGGAAGGAAGGCAGCAGTATACTCACGGCGTTGGTGACAGTGGATGCAGACTATCTGGCGCAGAGGGACAGTCAGTGCGTAGTCCCAGTAGATACTGAGGTACAGAGAGGGTAAGACAAGGTGCAACATGAAGCTTCAGAGGCAGTTTCAAATCATTGTGTCATCAAATCCATGTTTTGTTTTGTTCTCATGGAGGTGTTAGAACATTTATAAACATGGCCACCTCTTCTCCAGGTCACAGTCTCCCAGCGTGCCGTTAATGAGCTGGTTGGGTGTCCACTTCAGGGTGAGGTTATCGCCAGCCTGGTGGAGTGACAAGTAGCCCCGCAACACCTCCATGTCCTTCTTCTACCGTGAGAGAAGGAAGAGGAAGAAGAGAGGACATAACGTGAGGCTTTATTGTAAGTCGCTTTGGACAAAATCATCTGCTAAATGAACTGTAATGTAATGTAATGTAATTTAAATCACCTGAAAACTTGCTTTCTTATCTTCGTTCAACATTTTGGGGTTTATGCTCGCTAGCTTTCTTTTCCAAGAACTATAAGAAGATCAATACCATTTGTTGATTTCAATCTTCTCATATAACTCTCAGAAAGAAAGCAAATAAGCACAATTCCCAACAGTTTAAGTTAGAAAAATATCCACTAATGTACGGAAGCCTTGAGAAGCACCTGAGAAATTACTTAAAAACAGATGTAAAAAGGTTTTGCAAGGATAATCTTCTATGTTCCTTTTTTTTTCTCTCTCCATGCACTCTGAAAACTAAGTACATATGTGTTTAGAGTGCATGAACAAAACGTAAATGGTTTATGTCCAATTTAGAACATGGGGTAGTGGGGCAGTTCAGCCTCTTGTGCCTGAAATTAGTATTACAACAACAGCAACAACAACAACTTAAAAGTTGTTCTTAAGTCATAAACACAGGAGAGAAAACAAATTATATCATACTAAGAAAATGGATAACAGATTTATTTTTTTTCCTTCTGAGCGCTTCCGTATTTTTGAGAGTTTAACGCTCAAAAACTCTTCAAACGCTTCAAACGCTTCATCAGGATCTTTTGATTAGATTTAAATGACGGTGTCTCCAAGAAAATAACCCTCGGATCAGGTTATAGGTTTTCAGTAGAATGTAGTCTACTGCAAATTAATATCGGTTTATCATATTCAAACAGATACGTTCTGAGATGATGTTATATACTGTACATGTATTGTATATGTTACATTGTATAGAGACATAAACTGTGTTATGCTATGAGAAGCAGAGAGTATAATAATTTAGCATGTGTAGCATGAAGTGATTCATCTGATTGTGCACTCAGCCACAAGTGTCAGCATGGCTCTGTCAAAGGCTGAGCATCGTTGGAGGCTCATTATACATTACCAGGGCCAAACATGCTGGAGCTACTTGGCAGTGCAACGCACATTACAGGCAGGAGAGAGACAGCTTTCATTTCACAGATCACACATACTAAATACTGTGTTTGTTTGTGGCACAATGATGGATGAAAATAACCATTGTTTGCAATTCATCTGCGCACTAGCTGAGTGCTGTCTGTCTGCACGGCGTGTACAGTATGGAGGCTTCCAAGTTGAATTTCTGCCCAGAGCAACATCTGAATGAACCAAATTTCCATCCAAAAAAAGTCAAGATGGACATCTAGCTGTAACACATATTTAATCATAGTGTACATTTAGTACAAGTTACAGATAAATTTTTTTTTTTTACCAATGTCATAGTGACAGTTAGCTCGTACTTAGACCATATTGCGCTTTTACATTTCCTGAGGTCTTGGAAAACATGATGAAACATTTGAAACTATCATCACACTATGAGAGTCAGGTGGGATCTTACTGCTGGACTGTTAGAATTTAAGCTAAAAGTATATTTGCTTTTTAATAATATTATAAATAAAGTGCATAATATAAAATGGAATAATTACATTTACATTATATATTTAATAATTAAATTATATGTTTTGCACTTTATTGTGTGTTTTGTTATGCCTGACTTTCAGACTCTTCTCTCCTCTTTCTCTTCCTCTGTTTCTGAAGCAAAAAGCTCTTTCTTCCAATCTAAAATTCAATCCTCCTTCTCCAACCACAAACAACTCTTCTCTATCTTCTCCACCCTCCTCAATCCCCCCCCCCCAGTCCCCCACCTCCTTCTTCCCTTCTACCATGCCACCTTG
The DNA here is from genome assembly GCA_943590825.1 of Bovichtus diacanthus. Taxonomy (NCBI): domain Eukaryota; kingdom Metazoa; phylum Chordata; class Actinopteri; order Perciformes; family Bovichtidae; genus Bovichtus; species Bovichtus diacanthus. The sequence continues at coordinate 2,108,696 of CALSBV010012112.1, forward strand.
TCAACTACTTCATTTCCCAACTTACCGACTGACATCACCCGTTCATCATCCACACCCCCCCACTCTAACTTCTTTCTCACCCCTCTCTCCAAATGAAGTTCTAACCCTCGTTACCTCTGCTGCCCTACCACCTGCTCTCTGGACCCTATCCCCTCTCACCTTCTCCAGTCTATTGCTCCTGATCTTCTTCCTTTTCTCACCCATCTCATCAGCACTTCCTTAACAACTGGTTGCTTTCCAAACACTCTTAAAGAGGCAGCAGTGAAGCCTCTCCTAAAGAAACCCACACTACAGACCCGTCTCTCTTTTTCCATTTCTTTCCAAAAATACTTGAGCATACAGTCGTCATCAACTCTCGTCTGACTTTCACCAGAACAACATTCTTTAATGGGGCTTTGACTTTATTGAGGCCATAAAATTGTAAATGGGGGATTTTGCATGATGCGCAGACTGTAGCATTGCTACCATAAACACCTGCGTAGACTCACTTTAAAACCCATGAAGCAGCGGCACTGCACTAGTGTTTAAAATGTTATGTCGGTAATTTAGCTTTTTCAGAGTCTCCTGTGCAAGAATTCTCCTGGGTATCCTCATAAAGATACATCAAAGAGACAATGTTTTCTTACCTCCTGTTGTATCTAGCCATGCAGATAGTTTTTACTTTATTTGTCCAGGTTTGGAGGTATTTCTGTCAACTATCTACCTCCTATTAATACAATGCAGGTGAGTGGTGCTCACTGCATCGAAAACATTCCAAGTGCCCCTGATAATCCTCAGAACACTGCCAAGTGTGTTCACGAGGACTGCTCCAATGAAAACAGAAAAGCATTAAATATATTAGTTAAAAACTAATACGAGAAGCAAGAAAAAATATCAAACCCTACATCTGAGTCATAAAATGTGCGCACACTGCGGATTTGTTCGACTCATGTGTCAATTCAGGAAGGGAGGTCAAACATTTGGCAGCTTAAATAGTACCTGTGTTGCCAAAAGAGACCTGTTTAAAACCATGCGCCTAATATCAAGGACTACTTACATTGGGATCGGGAGCAACAAAAAGGTGATCGGGACAACCCTGTTTTCAAACCAACCTTTTGACACGAATGTAAAATGCAGCACAGATATTTGGGGTAATCCAAATTGAAGCCCATTGTCTAGCTGTAGCAGACAGTCAGACAGGAATGGTAAAGGTACTGTAAATGAAAAGCCGGTCACAAAGTGTCGTACCGGTTGCACCAGGACGTTGTTTTTGCCGTAGAGAAGGTGAGTTCTGGAGTTCTGGTGAAGAGACTCCACATACTCCCTTGCTGATGCAGCAAACTTGTCCTCTGACATGCTGCCGCTGGACTGCCTCTTGCGGATCTAGAAAAAGAAAAGGCGTTTTAACAGCCAACTTGGACAAATAATAACTTTTACAACAACTCCCATCCCACCCAACCTCAGCGATTGGGCTGATCTACAGCGGCTGATCTACTCCACAGCAGCTGCTCTACAGCGGCTGATCTACAGCGGCTGATCTACTCTACAGCGGCTGATCTACTCTACAGCAGCTGATCTACGCTACAGCAGCTGATCTACAGCGGCTGATCTACAGCGGCTGATCTACTCTACAGCGGCTGATCTACTCTACAGCGGCTGATCTACTCTACAGCGGCTGATCTACGCTACAGCAGCTGATCTACAGCGGCTGATCTACTCTACAGCAGCTGAT
>CALSBV010012112.1:2115883-2172707 GCA_943590825.1 Bovichtus diacanthus
ACTTCATTACAAGACACACCCGTTTCACTACAAGACACACCCACTTCGCTACATGACACACCCACTTCACTGCAAGACACACCCACTTCGCTACATGGCACACCCACTTCACTGCAAGACACACCCACTTCACTACACAACATCTTTTCCTAACCCTTACCACAGCTATTTTGTGACGCAGCTAGACCTACTTGAAAAATGTTACAATTAACTTTCATGAACTGAAAACACAAGGTGAAAGCGATCTGTCAATCACAAGGTAGCCCCGCCCAAAAGCATACCCTGCTTTACCGTGTATTTTACTCTAATTGGGACCATAATTTACTAAATGAACATCATGCTGTATTGAAGAAGACTTGAAACTAGAGATTGAGACCATAAACTCGTAATAAATCGAGTGAGAAGTAAGGTAATTTTCTCACAGACGTCTACAATTGGTCTTCCATTTGCCGGCCCCTGCTGGATATTTGAAAGAAGGCAGTTTTAAGGCACTTCCGCATTGGCTTGGAGGGCGCTAAATTGCGAAAATAACGATTACTAAGTTATGTTGCTTTAAGTTAAATGTGAATATTACATTATTGAGCAAACATTATTCAGAAACCAGCTAAATGAACTGAATTATGCATTCTATGATGATGTATTGCCTCTAAGCATAAGTGTATAATCTCTTTGTAATCACAGAAGGCTTGATCAAATGTGTAAATCTCTTCTATAGAAACATCCCTTCCTACAGTGTGCTGTCCCTCCTTCTCCATGCTGCACTCTGTTTTTTACAAAAATGTAAATGTCAACAAATGTCAACATGTAGCTAACTGAATTGATAACAAACAGATTTCATTTTAAGCTGACAAATGAATATGAATGTGAAAAGGAATATGTCAGGGTGATTTATTAGGCCTCTGGATTTGCATGATGTGAATATCAGTGCTTGTGTTCACATGTCGTGTGAGGAACAGTTTGTTAAGGAAAAGGTTTGTGTTTGAGCATTAACAATAATGTTATGATATAATATATATATATATATATATATATATATTAATATAATATTTGAGAATGTCTGGCATCTTCCCCTGAAAAACTATCAAAATAGTTGCTGTTAAATGTTTTGTTTATCGACTAATCATTTCAGCTTAACAACAAATGTCATGTTTCCTACAGAAATGTATCAATTCTAGCAGTTTTTTATGACACATGAAAGTCAAACCCAGAGACAGAGTAGTCTATATGATATGATAAAAGAACCTCACATGGCAAATATTGATCTGATCATCTGGACATTCGTTCATTCGTAGCTTGAATGATGTCGCTACATCATTATAGAGAAGCAAGACTGTGAAAATAAGACCCCATTTGTAATAAAGTAGAATCATCCTTTAATGTGGATGAGAGCTGTTGACAGAGCGGGTCTGCTGCTCGCAATGCAGGATGGGAAATAAATGCAGATGATATGCTAGTTTTGCTCTTTACTCGGTGTGTCAGAATGAGAAGGAGAGGAAGGGAGAAAGGAAAAGTGGGTGGGATGCTGGTAAAAAGGAGAGAAGGAAGGTTGTAAAGGAATAAAAGAAATAAGGAGCCTCGGCAGGGTGTACACACACACACACACACAGCACACACACAGGTGTAATTACCATTCACTTCACCGCAGTAACTGTTGATGTCTGCTCGTAGTCTATCTCTCTGTCTCAGGGTAAATGAGAGATGGAGCCCTAAAGTGGGATGACAGGGAGACAGGGCAGGGTGGGAACGTGTGTGTGTGTGTTTGTGTGTGTGTGTGTGTTATGAGTTCTGGTGGAGGGGTTGGATATGGAGCTAAATCTGGGCCAAAAGTTTTGATCATTTGAAAAAAAATGTTAAACTTAAAGTTCAAGTTTTGATCTTTGAACTTTGAAAAATATAATAATATATTCTAAACTAAAACTAAGTGAATGAAATGTTTTTTCAGGTTGAATATTATTTAGATTCAGTTATGTAATTCTTTTGAATAAATTGTTCATTTTAATTTTTCACTTTCATATATATGTTGGCATTTGAGTTCGTTTTTTTTCATTTGCAGATTTTATGTTTTCAGATTCAGACTTTTGGCCCTGATCTGGTGTGTGTGTGTGTGCGGGGGGGGGCTTCAACTGAGAAGGACGTTGAAATGTGAGTGACAGCAAAACAAAGAAGGCTGATGAGCTTCCTCAATCATGTTGCCTTCAGGAAACGTAGGTACCGCGAGAAGTATAATTCAACACTTTCTATACACCATATTCTCGTGATTGGCTGTAAAAAAACTGACGCCAGTGACAAAGTTCCGTTTAGCAAACTGTCTTAGACTGTACTCGGTACCAATATCGGCATAAGAGTAATAAACTATGACAGATTGTACAGTTCAACAGACACACTTTGGGATTTTACGTTTCCCACTTCCACATAGGGCTGTGAATGCAGCGTAGTATTCTCAGATCTGAAATTGAAAAACCGAAAAATAAGTTTTGAAAATATAAAAACTAAAAAACGTGAAATCCGCAAATGAAAAAAACACTAACTTAAATATCAAAATATAAATGAAAGTGAAAAATGAAAATAAATACATTTATTAAAAAAATTACAGAACTGAATCAAAATAATATTCAACTTATTTTTTAGTTTGAATATATTATTGTATTTTTCAAAGTTCAAGATCAAGCTCCATAATTGGACTTGAGCAAACCAGAGCCATACACAATAATGGGTTGTAATGTTGTGTGTCTGGGGAAATAAAGTTCAATGAGATGTGACAGATGAACGGGAGCAGGCGGCTCATATGAAGACAGAGAGCCGAGTGCCCGGCGTACCCAAACACATTTACCTCCTGATTTACATCATGCAACGCAGCCACACAGTGACGTCTCGCTACCCAGTCTGTCTGTGTTTTATAGTTTGTGCATCACTAGTGTGTGCATGTGTGTGTGTATGTGTGTGTGTGTGTACTTGTGGCCCAGCGCTTTATCTGCTCCATTTGGAAACCTCTCTCTGCAGTCCTGGAGAGTCATGTGGTAGCCATGTGTCTCAGGCTAATGGACAATTAATGGGCTTGCACACACACACACACACACACAAACACACACACACACACACACACACACACACACACACACACCTATAAACAAGTCTGAGGCTTATCGCAGTATGAACACAGATTGCTCAGCTTTAGTAAACACTCAACTGAGCAGAGATTGTGTCTGTTGGTGATGGAGTGTATCTATAGTTGTGTGTTTTACATGGAGACAATGACCTGTGTACCAGGCATGACGAAATGTTAATAAATGCCTAAATAAATGTAAGTGTATAAATACTTAAAATGGGAAAAACATAGATGTTAAAGCAGTGTGCCAAGTAGTACAGGTGATCTCAGGGTTTTTACATAAAAATAAAAAAAATGAAGCTCAGTATTTCTATCTATCCATACTGAAGGGCTTATTGCATGTTGGAAAGTCGAGGAACAGCACAGGTGGTGAACAGGTAGTTATGTATATCTATATCTCATTGGTGCTGCATGTATGAAATACTAGTGCAGCCCACACACAAAAAAAAACAAAAAACACCAAGGAATAAAATGGAAAAAACTTGTTCGGTTGTTAGATAATGTCAGAAATATGTCCCCCGCATTTTAAAGCTTTTCTTTTTTTAAATATGGTTTAATATGTTTCCAGTGCATTTATAGAATGTTTATATAGGAGGTGAAGGTTCAGGGCTTTACTGTATTGGTAAAAATGTACTCTGCACGTCCCTATTGATAAACCAAGCAACTGCTGATTCAAAATGGAGAAAACTAGTGACCAGTGAACCGATAATTATGACACCAAACCATTTGAGAAGTAATGTGAGGAAGCACTTTGGATTCAAAACCCCACCATTACATTAATCATGGATAAAGAGAAGGCTATCTGGTGCCTTACAGTAATGTCACAGAAACACATCTCTGATTCAACACAAAAAAACCTGAACATTATTCATATATTTCTTTTTCACAGCAGATATTTGAACTCATCAGCAGGAAAAGCCCATGCTAATGACATGAGCGATGGCTGCATTACATATGGGTGTCTTTAATTACACTGCACATGTAAAAGCCCAACTAGGGACAAGAGTTGAAAATTACTAATATCTATAAACTCACTTTCATGCTCTGTCTTGGAACTCTGTAGATATGTTAAATTGCATCGTCCCCAGCCAATCAAATACATTCAATTCAATACTGGTTTCAAGGCGCTGGTTACTTACGTTCCGCCTCAGTGTCGTGTCTTACTGGGGCACTGTAAAATGAGCGGAGCCATCTTTAATTTTTTTATTAATTAGAATTTCACTCGTGTCCACCTCCTAAAGAAAACTGCCTCTGGGAGCAAATGTATTGTAGCTGATAATAATTAGTTCATGGTACATAATTAAAGCTAAACTATGAGTCGTGTTATCCCCATCACAAAGCGGGCGGCAGTGGAGAAAAGTGTCTCTTCCTCTCTAATTAAGATTGCAGATTCACTCAATTTGCACAAATTAAATTCAGACAGCAGTCATTTGACTAGGAAGAGTCCAAACAAAGGGAGGGGGAGCAGAACAATCGTGGGACCAACCTGGTGAGATCGGCCTGCTGCTGGAGTTGCTCTTGCACTTTACGGCAAACCTCGCCAGCTGTGTCGTAGACTTTGCCGACTTTGGTGAAGAGGGCAGCGATCTTGTCGCTGCGGAGAAAACCAGCAGCCCGCCTCTTCAGCAGGTGACCCAGGCAGGCCTCGATGGCCGCTGGAGAGAGAAAAAGGATGAGAGTTAAGAAAAATGTCCAACACAAGGAAGGCGGCAGGTGTGAGAGATATTATTAGCAGAAAGAAAATATGGAGGATGATAGAAAGTGTCAAACGTTCACTGTGCCCATAACCAAAGAAATGAGGAGTAGTGCATCAACGGTGCATCAACGGGAACAAGATAAAGCCCAGGCTTTGCTTCTCGTGCGCACTGCAGTTTGGGTTGACTGACTTCCTGCACAGCGGAATGACTTGAACTGATCCAGCAGTTCCTTCTGTAACGCGTATGTGTGGAAGTATGGCCACTCGCAGCCCCAGAGATGTTCTCGGGAGCTTGTTGAATTGAATGGGCAATGTGCAAATTGTGTGCAAGTCAATGGATCACATTTACTTGCATTTCCATCTAGCAAGCAATGGGCACGACGGCTTAGCTTCACACTCACACCGCTCCAGATGAGCTGTTCTACTTTCACTTTGGTAATAACGTCACTCACAGCTGCTTGGAGCATGTGTGTCGTTCTTCTTCAGTTATTACCTGTAACCATCAAGAATGTGTTGCATTTCATCCGCAGTCACACAAGTTTGATGCACAGTGTGAAATGTTACACACTCAGTGAACCTCCAAATGGGAAGGGTGCATTTTCAGATCTATTGTAGAAAAAAACATCCAGCACTGGAACGTGCTCAGTCAGAATTTGTGAGACTATAAAACATTTTATAGCATTTTACAAGTCGACCTTTTGGCCTGAGAGACTGGCATTCAATGGAAGCTTGTGAAGTCTCCAACATGGGAAAGGTTCATCCTCTGTTGAGTATGAATGTGCTCAGTACATTTCATGGCGATTTTCCCATCAGATTTTGGATACAGATTTTTCTTAAAATACAAACATCCACCGCCAGTGTTCAGTCATTGTTGAGCTACAATATATTCCTCTGAACTGAATGTTCGGAAGGTGTTGGATCTGCAAATCAGCAGACAAACAATGTGTGCAGCGTGACATGTGTGATGTATGTGCAAATGGACCGAGGGCAAGAGTCTAAAGCACAGTGTCAACATGCTTTCTGCGACTCGTCTCTTCATTCCAACTGTAGGCTTCCTCACACTTTGTTCATGGGCTTGTGTGTGGAGATAATGTTATTAGTGAACGCTTTTTCTCTGTGTTTCTTGTTCTAGGGGGAGAGATGAAGGCGGCTTATTCAATTAGAAGCAACACAGTCACCTGAAATATGATTTTTTTTTTTTTTTGAGGTGAGGCCCTATTGTTGGCCGCCGACAAAGCCTTTAAATATTAAGAGGGTTCGGGGTAGTGACCCTGTGTGCAGCTGCTCCCTGAGCGTGCCCTTTACACTGCGGGTACTTGGGTCGTCCGTTCTGTACTGATAAAGATAAGACAATATGAACTTTAGTGATCTCGGTGTGTGGGGAAAAAATGGTCCCTGCAGCAGAAAGCAGTGATAGAAATCTGCAATAAAAATGAAAATGGGTTGTTAAAAGTAGGCTGCCTGTGCAGCAACAGTGCATGTGACTGTGAAGACTAAGAAGTAACACTTTGAGGAAATCGGCACTTAGTAGGTGATACCGTGAAAAGCACAAGAAAACATAAGCAATAAAACACGAACTGTATCCTGACTTACGCACATAGTGTACAGGACCATATACTAGAGCTGTTGGTCTTTTGGATCAAGTCCGAGTTAAGTCTCAAGTCTTTGAGTCGTGACTTGCAAGTCAAAATGCTTTCAGGTCCGTCAATGCTAGCATCTCAAAACAGTTTTATACGCGTGTAGTAAGTAAGTCGCGTGGTATTTTCTCGGCTTGAAATTGAAGCAATGCAAAACAACGCACATCCACTTCGGCCGATCCCCGATGAACTTCCAGTTTTAAACAAAGTTTTAAGTGAAATTATAGAGAAAAAATGTATATATATTTCTAGCTTTATACTGCTTTACATGCATGCACACAAATACAGAGTAATCAGAAAAAGACTTGATCAGATTTTCGGAGAAATTTGAGCAAGCATGTGCCCGTTATTATCATCGTTATACTTGTGTATCACGATGTCTCGATATATGACTTCATCCCAATAAGATTCTATTGAAAGAGGAAACATTAGCATATTGAACAGCCCTATTTCACCGCATTAAAATAAGAGGCATTTTTATATACAAAATGCATCAAAAATAGAAGAAAAACCAATACACATCAGAATAACCATGTAAAAAAATACAAAAAAACTGTTAAATATGCAGCGATGGCTCAGTTAATGCCTCAACATCTCACACTAGCTGGTTGCCGTAGTAACGGTGCACAGCATTAATTGTTTATAGTCATCTGTGCATCCACACAGCAATATAACCCATCACTGCTGAGTTTCTTTTGAGTGATTGAGTGATGATGTTGATTAATGATGTTAATTAACTTTATGCTGATGTTCACATATCGTATGCACTTTTCTATACCAATTAGTGTATTGGATGTAGCAGAAAAGACAGGATTTGCCCAGAGAAATGCGTTGACTCATATGCAGAAAATGAGGGAGAAATAGAGGTAGACAGTCTCTTTCTATCCGTGGCCCGTCCATTAGCCGGCTCCCTCCCTCCCTCTGTAATTGCTGCATTAATGCTCGGCCATAATGAGCTTTTTAGGGCTGATGGTAAAAACGACAGCGTAGAACGATTATTCAAGCAAACACAAACAGAGAGTCCGCCTCGTGCTCATTTCATATATGTGGTTCGTGGTCTTAATACGTTTTAATAATGTGCTGACTTATTGGTAAACGGGAATTGAATAAAGGGGGTTTCTGAAAAAGTACTGCCTTCATGCAAATGGGTCTCCATGTAAACCCACAGCAACCGCGGAGAACATTAATATACTGTATATTAGAAAGAAAATAGAAGAAGTCCGTCTGCACTTCTCAGCATGCTGAGCTTTTGCGGCTGTCTGCTCGTGTTTTTCCTCCTGTGAGGGGAATCTAGTGGATATGACAGTGGAATATAATGACCAACAACAACATCATTCTCTGTGATGCTGGGAAAACATGCTTTATGAGTGTAATAGTCCGCTTTTATTGCTGCTCTCTGAGCCTTGTGGGAGTGCTGAGAGAGTTTTCCGCTCAAAAAGCTCTTTCTACAGTATATTCACAGCAGCTTTATTCCGGCAGATTAACATGTTAATCGATGGAGATGTATAATAATACCACAACAGTCCGTTATTATAGTCTATAATAATATATTGTAATACTTAGGGGGTAGTAAGGGTTAGGGCTGTGAAGTTTGAGCTGAAGTGGAGGTTTACAGAGAGCGTGTAATAGTCTTGGAGGGAACATTCCTGCATGGTTGTTTCTGTGGAAACACAAAAATGGAGCGGAGGATGCAAGCAGCTCGTCCAGGAGAGAGACCGCACCCCGCTCCTCTCCTTCTGCTGCCTTCCCTTGTGACCAGCCTGCCCATTCATGTTTGGGTGTCTGTGGCTCGAATGAATCATCAAATCCTATCTATCATGTGTGTAATTGCCTTCATATTGGGATTGAGGGAGAAAAAAAAACCAGGCAGAAATAAGCGCTTTAATTTGGACATACCTGGGACCACAAGAGCGGAGGGCCAGTTACTCCGAGCACCGTTACCTCCAGTTTCTGCTCCACCTATCATCCACCTATCCACTCTTCTTTGCTAATAACTGATATACTGCAGACTCGTGCTCGGGCAGCATTGGTTTTGCATATGATTGTACTCAGAATAACCTGAACCAATGAGCACTTACGGTACAGTATACGACCAACTCTGCTCCATAACTACAGGGCAACTGACGGATGGGCGTTTACGTTCCCATAAAACAAAGTGGCATTCTCATCGATGTTTCCAGGGAAACGTATTTTCTCCCGGATTATGGTTTTTAAACGCAACAAAGCTACCTGGTTAGGTTTAGTAAAAGATCATGATTTGGCTTAAAATCAATACGTCTGTTCCATTATTTAACTTATGGACGTACATCTAAAAGAAGTCTTGCGTTTGTATGACTCATCCGTTCGCCCCATCGTTCTCCCTACATGGACTTCCACAGACGATGATTAGAATCGTATTTGTGATACGTCGAAAACTAACGTAACCCAGGAGAGACCCAGTATGTTTCCCTCGTAACGTAATCGACAATGCAGTTTTGCTGTAAGGGAAAGTTATTTGTAGGAGACCAGGCTGACATTTCATTTTGTTGTTATGTTACCAAAGAATTGCCTATTTACACATCCACAATAGAGTCCAATATTCACTCTCTCTTGGCTTTTGCTTTTTGACTCTGCGAACCTCTTTAAACGGTCCACTATTTTCACCTAACTTTGTCTTTTTGCATGTAGTGTACAAGGGGTTTATCATAGCTTTTTTTGCTGAACACAGCTGCATAAGGGGTTGATGAGAGCAATGTATGGTTATGGCTATACATATGGTTATTTTAAGGATAGGCCATTGAACAAAGACAATTAGCTAAAAGAGGCTAAAAGGCTAAATAGAGCTGCAAGGCTAATGGGATGCTATTTTTCTTTTTGTTGTTTCAGCACAATGAACAATGCTTTTTAGATTGTATAGAATCATTTCATTCACTCTTAATATCCATAAAATATTGATCTGTGCAGATTTGAATCATCTGTAATAAAAATTGTGTGAAGATACCGATTTACTCGTTGTTTCTGATGTTTTATCTTATCGTATCATGTTTTCTGTCGCATAGATTGTCCATGTTGTATTTTAACTATGCTGTTTGTTCTGTACACACGTCACCTATTGCACATCTGTCCATCCTGGGAGAGGGATCCCTCCTCAGTTGCTCTCCCTGAGGTTTCTTCCATATTTCCCCCACTAATTGTGGGGTATCTTTTAGGGAGTTTTTCCTTGTGTGATGTGAGGGTCTAAGGACAGAGGGTGTCGTACTTTGTACAGGCTGTAAAGCCCACAGAGACAAATGTATAATTTGTGATATTGGGCTATATAAATAAACTTGATTTGAAACTTGATTTTATCCGGTACAATCAGTGATCACTTGAAGACACACAAAGTGTAACGGCATCTCAGACTATTCTTTACACTTCGTCCTTGTGAAGTGCAAGATTCCTATGGACGGCAAGCCGACGTTGCTGCTTTTTAAAGGGGTCAGGAATATGATTTTTGTATAGACTTGAAGACATAGTGAACATAGACTTGCACACACTTGGCTCCCCTTAAATAAAATGAAACACTAATGGCCCTCTGAGTTGTGTGTGTGTGTTTCGTATAATTTGGATGATTGTTTTTCGAAAGCATTTGTGCAGACATAGAAAAAATAAGCCACTAAGTATGTTAGAGGTAGTGGCAGGTGCATTCGAAACTGTCTCCACTGAGATCATTAGCAGATCTAATGAAGTCAAAGCTAATTAGTCGGCACTGCTCGTCTCCCTTCCTGTCTGTCTCACAAACTCTCTCAGGTTTTCCTGTGTGTCTGCCGCTGTCAGTGTCTCCAACTGTCACCTCTCTCAATTGTACAGCGTCTGTCTAATGCATCACTGCCACCTGCTCGAGCGTCAGGCTCTTCAACACTCGGGTCTGACGGACGATGGACAGCGGATCAAAGATTAGGCCACTTCGAACACTTAACTTCTGCGCGTTTGGTTATGCAGTACTGCAAGTTAGTCGAAGAAAGTCAGATTGTAAGATTGTCTGCTGCAGTGAGCAATGTTCGGAAAAATGGCTTCACTTTGCAAAGCTGGATCAATGTCATCACACCACAGACGCGTCAAATACCAAGATTTAGCAATAGAGAAATACTTAAAGTGATTTGAGCCCAGAATCACCGTATTATCACAAACATCCGGACTTTAAAGAGACATTGCCGTGACTCGGGCCGACTCGTAAAGCAAACGACGTTCTGGTGATCATGAACTGAAACAACAGAATGAAGAGATGCAAGGATGTCTCCACATTCCATACTGTTGCACCTCCTCACTCACATGTGCAACGTGTGGCCTCCCCTGTTTACCGCCGGTGGTGTGATGAGGTCGATCCAACCTTGCAGTGAAGTGAAAGCCGTGTTTGCTTTTCTCGTCAATTTACGACTTTAATTTGAGAGGATTTCAGATTTTTATTTTTTTTTCTAGTAAATTTACGAGCTACTCCTCTCAAATGCACGACTCTAATCTCAGCAATTCAGACTTTCTTTCTCGGAATAATAACCCCCTCCCCCAGCTCTGTAATTGTTTGGTTTTTTTTACCGACAATGGCCATAATACGCCGTCGTAGGGAGCAGACAACAGGCTGGGATATATCATCTGATGTCAACAAAAGACATGACACCTCTCTAATGATCATGACTTCTCGCGGTACGCATACACAACAATAGTAATATATAAATATATAGCTGCATGCATGTGCGAGCTATGATTGATGACTTTAATAATCCTGGTAACTTCAGGCCCCGCAGGTTCACATACACACAGGGTAGCTGTGTGTGTCGCTACAGTACATTTTGATATAAATGTGCATTACTGTCTAAATGTAACTGCTGGTGGATTGTCTCATGGTGGATTTGTAGCTTTCATACCTTTAAGCCTCAGGAAAAATCCACCCTAAAATACATCAATAGTGATTAAAAAAAAAAAAAAAAAACAGGAATTAAAAATACTTCTGGCTTTTTTTTTTTGGTTGTAAATCTCTTAACTGGTCAAACATACAAACAGGAGATTGTCTATTTCCAGCGCAGATAGGGAGGAATCCATAACCAGAGTTAGCTTTTAATAGCCCAAAACATATTGTACTGTGCGCGCACGCACACACACACACACACACACACACACACACACACACACACACACACACCTCTCAGTAAAGACATCAGAGCCACAAAAGACGGCAACCTTTTTCAAAGCCTTGAAAGAAATAGTTACTGCGGCGAGTCTCCCCACTGAACTGCAAAATCTTTTTGAGTTGTGAAATGGTTTGATTTAGGCTCAGAGCACCTAAAACGGGATACTTTTCATTTGCAGAGACATCATGCTGTCCCTCAGCCCCTGCAGCTAGATAATCTTACACCAGCCAATAAACTTACCATATTCATATATTATGCCAAACCACAACATGGTAAAATGACATACTCAATATTTACTACTGGCAATGCATCTTTGGTTAAGACGTTTCAAATATAGATCCATCACATGCTCTGACATAATTGTACTCTGGACTCTTTTTTATCCATTTCCAAGAGTCTATACCTGACTGACTTCATGAGTCATGCTGCCACTCCTGATCTAGGTGCAGATGGACGAAGAAAAGGAGAGACAGCGGGGGGCCAGCGGTGAAACAACGACAAGAGAGTCCTGAGACAGATATATAGAGGAGATTAAAGGAGAAAGAAATAACACGCAGAGAGGACGGGAAACACTCAACTCTTTCATCCCACTTTCTCATCAACTGCCATTCTCCCACAAGGGAATCACAAAGTCAGCTGCTGTGTTCATGCGGCCTGTCGAGTGTGTTGTTGTTCAGCTGTTGTTTGGATCAAAAGCGACACTGTAACTTCTTTTTTTTTTTAAACGAGGACATAACCCAAACCTCCCTCTTCCAAATAAAAAGGTTTCATTTCATACGCCATAAAACACAACCTGCAATTCAATACGCACAGTGATCTTGCACTCCATTATGAAATATAGAAGCCTTTTAATCCCGTGTATGATGGTCCAAATGAAGTCGTGAATCCTGTCTGCAATGTACTATGAAACACACTGACTGGGCTATATTTAACGCTGCTCGAGGCAACTCTTTATGTAGCAGGGGCTCCAAACTCCAGAGAGGAAAAAGAAAAATGTGAATTTCATCCCCAGAAATCCTGTGAGGTAAAATCAATCAGCCATAGAGAGCAGGCTCATATTTACCTCCCTCTATTTCTATTTAATTTAATCCCTTCCTCTGGGCGCAGATTTCCCATCAGTGGTCACACCATAAATCCATTTAGGCAAACAGGGAACATTTGGGGTTTGGCTGCTCTTTACTGTTGCTGCTCCCGCTTTGTGATTTATTTCATAAATACCCAGTTATATCTGAGTCATACAATGTGTCAGTGATTCTTCCTAATGTCAGCTTTAAAAAAAAAAGGGGGGGGGGTGACAGCTCCCAGAAGCCAGAGGCTGCTATTTATTAACAAAGATTATGAACATCCTTCTGGTGGGAAGCTGACGTGTCGTTTATTTCTTCCGTATCTCGTTAAGGGAAGACTCGCTGTACACATCAGGGAATGATGTTAAGAAAAAAAAATTTTTTTTCAAAGAGAGGGGGATGTATGTATATGCAGGTGTGCATGTGGTTGACATACAGACGTGGTATATGTATATGTGGTTGAGGTAGAGTATCTTTCATTTTACATTTGTCATTACTGATTTTTTTCATATTTAAAAAAGAAAAAATCTATTAGAGACGATAAAATGTCCGGTTGACGTTCGCCTGTCTGTCCCAGTAAAAAGTGTGTGGACAGTGTCGGGCAGGCGCAGGTGTGGATGAGAGTGTGTTGTGGCGAAGCTGCAGGAGGTCCAGCTCGGGTAGATTTAGTGCAAATTGACGCCGTCTCTCGAAGTTTCTGCCTCTCACTCCTTTTCCTGCTCTCTTGCATGGGATGGGAGGATGTTGGAGAGAAAGAGGGGGGCGGGGAGGGAGCAGAGATGGTCAAGGGGTCAGCCAGGTTGGCATGACGACCGATCTGCATCTGCTTTCGGTTGCCATTGGAAATGGACTGCCGCGGCAGCTGCTGCGTGCAGAGTTTCAGCCGTAGCGGCAGCAATTGAGCTTCGTCTTTCTGCACCTTGCTGAGTTGCAACCTTGGCTGTTCGAGTCGGTGCTGCGATGGAAGCTTTTCAGAGCGAGAGATGCAGCGTCTGCGATGACTAAGACTGCAGTCCTCCAGCCCTAGTTGCATGATACAGCGGATATAGGAGGGATTGGCGGGTTCAGGGCAGGGCTTAGTAAAATGTAATTATAACGGAGGTGAGTCAGAATGGAAATAAAAAAAGGTACAGGGAACACAAGCAAAGAAAAAAAAAAAAAAAGTCAAGCTGGATGTAAAATGGAAGAAAAAGGAAGGGAGATAAAAGTTCAGAGAGGGTGTATTCGCTGCGCTCAATAACCTTTATTTATAACAGTCACGATACAAAAAGAAGGTAACACATTGAGAGCTGAAATGGATGCATGCTGCACACACACACACACACTCACACACACACACACACACACTTTTAATGGATATCCTCTGTTTCCACAGGGAAGATGGACACGAATCTCATCTTTAGTCCTTTTAATCTCTCAAACACACACACACACTCGTACTATAGCATGTGCATTAGTATGTAACATTATCGCCTGGTGATTCACACCCTATCTTTACACCTCTTCCTCCACTCTCTCACGCTTCCTCTGCTCACCTTCTGACTCCCAACACCTCCTCTCTCGGTCCGTGCATTTCTCTCTCCTTGTTCAAGTATTACTCTCCATTAGGGAAACACAGGCTGCGAAGTGATCAATAATGTGCATGGTGCGTAGACTCTATAAGCGGTTCAGATGACGGATGAAGAAACCACGCAGCATACTTTTACGCTGCACTACGGCTGCATTCACACCAAAGCAGGCGGTCTGGCGATCAGCCGCAGGGTTGTACGTCGGCGTGGGAGTGTCGCTAAATGGCCCATTTGTGTGACGTTTTGAACCGCACCTGAACGCAACTTCATTAATTTCACAGCAGCTAGACAAGCAAAAAGACAGAGGGACTGTGCCTTGTGCTCCAACCTATTGCATGGCATTAGGATTAAGTCATTAATATACAAACCGAAGAAAAGTGGAGCTTTTCATTCTAATATAATGCTGGATAGCTTAATAAATAATAATAATACATTATGTTTAGATTGTTAACTAAACCGGAACCATGTAGAAAACAGTCGAGTTGCATATTATTTTGGAGAAAATGACTTAGAACTTGATGCCCCGGGCCGTTGTGGCCCCGCCTAATGTGGCGAGTGTGAAGTTGTTTGTATGAGTCGTCCTCGGGAAAGCTAAAAGCAGCAACACACACACACACACACACACACACACACACACACACACACACACGGGCACCGCCTATCGGCTGTCAGATGATTCTCCACTTCACATCCACCATGAATAGCTTCCAGTGGTGCCACGGCAGCAGCAGGCGAGCGCTTCTCAGAGCAGTCCCTTCTTTTAACTGGCATCGTGTCACATTACAGAGAATCAATGCTTTCCCTGCGAGAAGACAGATGTGCTCATTATGTGTGGAGTGGAGCACTAATCATAGTGATTGTCAGAGAGAGTTTGGGGCTGATTAAGCGCTGGGGTTGTCTGTGTCTGTTTGCATGCGTCTTCACACAGTGGAACAAAAACAGCCAACAGTACATGGATATTAGGTTTGTGCTGAGGATACTTGATATTCAGCTGTAGCTGTTGCCGTGCTGCATCCTGCACACAGTGATGTGTGAGACTGTGTGACGTCACGCTGCTCTTCATGGAGGAGCTGGGTACAGTGGTATCTGTGCTCAGGGTGTATTACTAACTTCTCCCTGAAAACATCCAAATCTTGCCAACTTGCACATGTATCTCTTCAACAGCTGCTGTATGACAGAACATTTTTTATCTATTTTTTTTACCTTTATTTAACTAGGAGAGTCGCCATTAAGATTAAGACTCTCTGTTTTAAGGAAAACCATGCATTTATACATTTTAAAGGTTCAATGTGTAAGATATGCCAGAATTCAAACTTAAAACATTAAAACAATAAACTAACATGATCAACAGCGTGTAAAGAGGTGACAGTGTTGACGTTGTGTCAAAGACGTCTCTGTGTTGTGTTGCAGAGATATCTACTGAAGTTAGCTTGCTATGCGAGCTGTAATACCATGTGTTCCTCTAGAGGTGATAGTGAGTCACTGTAGCTGCAGTCTGCCTCAGTACAGAGGGAGAAGAAGAACAGCTGCCTGACTCTCTTGTAAATATTACAGTCATGTTCCGTGTCTGTTTTATAGTTTGTTTATTGGATTACATTCAAAGTGTCAGAAAGGAGAAAACCCTCCGCACCACCTCTCTACGTCCTCACAGCTGCCAGGAGGCTGTTTCTCTGAGTGTGTATCTGTCGTCAGCCCTGCGTAGCTTCAGTTAGCAGTTAGCTGGAGTTCTCAGCGCCGGGGAGCTGCAGACTCCCTGTTGCTGCTGTCACACAGGTCCAGCAGCCTGCTGTGACTGCAGGGCTGCTTCTGCTTCTGGCTGAGCTCAAGTCTCTTCCTCTCACCTCCCCGCGGGCTGCTCTCCTGGCTGCACAGCCACCGGGAAGACGAGACGAATAAGCGGGTCGTTTTCTAGTTTCTGCCACTTTGGATTTAGTCCAATAAACAAAGTAACGTAACGTTACTCTGACTACAGCCCCTGTTAACATCAGTGCTCAGTAAACACAGATGATCAGCTCCACGTGAAGATTATAACACAGCAGAGTTTTCTGACCGGAGATCAGAGATTCAGCAGTTTGGTTGACTTTTGATATTCTTGCCCTGCTGACTGACTGACAGGCATCACACAGGAGTAAATGCAATACACAATATAAAGAATAGATTAGAATACAATAAATATGCCAAACTACTACAACTAAACTAAAATATAAACATTTGAGATATATATATATATATATATATGAGATATTTATATTGACCCAGATTAGAGGTGAAATACTGCCCCCTATTTCTTGTAGCAGGGGGCTCGGAATTAAACATAGAACCTTTAACAACAACTTTTAGAGAAAGGTAAAACTGAGAACTAACTTTTTGAGTTAGTAAACTCACAGTAAAGTCACTGTTGTATACTGTCAGTTGATTCTGGTCCCAGTCCACAGTCTAGTGTTCATGGCAATGGCAGGTCTTTGCCTTTTTCTAGAAGAAATCATGCCATTTTGTAGCCTCGGCCCAGGCCTCGCAATCACTGCCCACATCTCCCAATTGCTTCAAGTGATTCTAATAGGTCTGTTGTGTTTGGCCGATTTACAGATACAGTATTTCTGTAATTCAACCAATCTCAGCTTTGTAAATCGGATTAAGAATGTGGGTATGACATTTCTAGCTACTTCGCAACATTGACAGTTGATACTTACTTAAAGAAGTGACAACTCTTAAATCCACATTTGACGTTGATTGTTGCAAAGAACATTATGGCTTCACCTCCCCTTACACATCACGATGATATCACCATGGGGTCTAATCGCCAAAAGCTATTCACACGTCTCATTGTACATCGTACATTTTCGCTCACTCAGAAATAAGTCTCTCCGGATGGAACTGAAAACGACGGATTGGCTAGAGCGAGACAAGAACACAATAACCGCCCTTTCCAAACACAAATCAGCAAACCTGATCATGATCTCAGGCTGAATGAATGAAGTGAAACAAGATGGTAATTCAGTCCGATTTGGTATTCTTGCCCTGCTGACTGACTGACAGAGGAGTAAATCATTCTACTAATTCTGTCTGCTGGATGAATTAAAAAAAGAACCAAAAAAAAGTTTTTGTCTAGTAGTGTACACCCCCAAAGTGCAAGGCAACGTTCACTCCCACCTGGGCCACATCAAACATATAAAATCACTTTTTAAACATTTTTTTTATTGAATTGTTCCTGACCACCACAGACGGAGGAAAGCCAGTTATTGTCTAACAAACTGAACTCAGCTGCGTTTCTTTTCTCCACCATAAACGAGCTCCATGCTCCAACAGTCACAACACATTCAACTTAATCCCTCCCACTTGCTGCTATATATACTGAATACTGTACGTGCCATAAATAGCCGCTTTGTAAGTAGTAGGTCTAGTTAGTTGAGCATCTGCCTATCTGTGCCAACCAGCACTGCTCTTTTCCCATTCAGTCTGTCTCACTTTGAACATATGGGAAAGTGTGACTCCACCACCTATAACTCAGACACCAACCACACTCTGTAGAAGTCTGTTATGTTACTACACACGGTGACTGCTACACCGCTGTCGGGGCTCAAACACTTCAGTCTGAATTCCTTGTTATTGTTTTATTAGACGCTTCGCCGTTCTAATTCCTTTCTCATGTGGTCTTTCCATTACTGTGTCCACCCACTGCGGAGGGTGGAGAGTCCATGTTGTTTGCGTGGGAGTGAGAGAGGTTGCAACCGGCTGCCAGCAGCGAGGAAGAAAAGAGAACGGGATGGAGGAATTAAAACCAGCGAGGGAGAGGTGAGAGCGAGTATCGGTTCTCACAACCCCTCCCGCTCTCTGGGCCTCCTCCCTGATGCCTGCTACATCCTCGCCAGGGGTCTGCCGAGCGTTGCAGCTTCAAACCAAGCCAGAGCCTTAGCTGCTGAGAGCTGGATGCACAGGAATAAAAAAAAAAAAAAAGGTTTATAAAAAAAGAAAATAGTCACTCGCGCTCCCACATTGAGGGGAATTGCCTTTCACCCACGGAATGAGCTGTTCTGCCTAAAATATGTCATCCGAGTTCTGTTCCAGGAAATGCTGCCTGTGTTCGATTTGGTGCTTGGCTGTGCAGGGGAGCGTGACTAAACGCTGGCAAGATGACAGGAGACTGAGTGGAACAGACCATCTCCTTTACAGCGCGGTGTCGGGCTGTCTTTTCATATCTTGATAACAGCATATATCACGATATAGCATGTTTATAATAAATACATAAATAGTCTATATGACAAAAAAAAAAAAAACACACGGTAAAGCCTGGTGTATTCTGTGTGGAATAAATACTTGACAAATGGAAAAGACACTGAGCATTTTGTCATTTTAAGAACTACAGTGGATGAAATTAACAAAACCGTTTCAAGTGAAATTGCAGAGAAAAAAAAAATGAATTTTGCGATAGAAACGATATGGAAAAATAAAAAAGATACACATTTTTTTTTTTTTTTTTAATGGTTTTGACGATGTACAGTATATCGCCATATTGCCAAGCCCTAGAGCGGAGGACACTGAACACCTTATCACTCCATTAAAATGACATCTGATAGTCATTGTCCCACTTCCACGCACACACACTGTGTTGGGGGTTTTCTTTGATCGGTGTGTTTGTCAGACCAAAACTAGTACAGCGCCTGTATTCCAAACTGACAATGTTGTGTCATCACAGGCTTATGTGAGTGTGTGTGTGTGTCTTACAGTCTGTGACGGTGAGATAAAGTTCTCCTATACACGAGCTGCAGTGCACAGCCATTGATTTCCTTTGGCGCACGTTGTTTCAGCCCCTGAAGTCCCATCAGTGAAAGGAGATAAACCTCGGCATTATTTATTTTTTTCCTAACCACTACTTCTCTTATATATTTGCGGAGCAGTTGAAGAGGTGATGGGTTAACCAACTGAATCAATAATTAATCACCCTCTGTGCAGTGCTGACCTCAGACCAGAGGAAGTGGACATTGGAGTAAAAAAAAAAAAAACATCAGGGGTGGGGGGGTGAGTTTGGAATATGAAGGAACACTGTTGTTTGTCTGGAATTAGAATGGGAGCTCTTTCTGCATTAGTTAGTGACTTGTTGTTTTTTTTCCCCCAACTTCAGAGACACAAAATAATCCTCTTGGCTCTGCAAATCTTCCGCAACCTTTCGCAAGACGGACATCAAGGAGAAACACTCGATTTGTTTTTCCGTGCGCTGGAACAAAGTCCTTGAAACATTATTACACTACAACACAAGGCCTGATTGAATCTGCTTTAAAGCCCGCAGATCAATAAAATGCAGGCAAGCACTGATTGTGAGAAGTGTTCTTCATTAAGACTGTAATAAATATGAGCCTTACAGTCACCCATGGCACAAAGCTAATAACAAACTAGTTCAAATCTAAAAGGCGTTAATGCTAATGTACTGTTTCCCTTTGCTACTTCGAGTCTTTTTTTCCCAGTATATCTTGAGGCGGTTTCAGTGGAGAGTGGGAGGCTGGTTCTCTTTCAGAGGAATCAAGCACTGCACCACTGCTGTACGCAACAATCTTTTCTATTACAGGTTGAGGCCAAGACTATGGGAACTGATCAACAACAGGAAAGAATGCGTTCACAAATGTATTCACCTCTTTATTCTCCTGTGATCTGAGAGCTGTGGCTGAAAATTCAGTTTCCCAAAGATGATCAAAAGTTTGTCTTTTGAGTATTTTATTGAGAGAAGGGCTTCCTGCATAGAGGGTCGGAGCACACAGGTCTGTGAAGCAATGATACCGTGTGTGGAGTGTGGTCTCGTCTTTATGCACGTCAGGTGTCATGACAGAAACGTTAGCCATGTTGCTAACGGGTAGCATGTTGCTAAAGGGGCAGCATGTTGCTAACGCTATATGGACAAGCAGATCGATCTGCTTGCTGTGACGGACAGAACTGTTGTGAATCAACAAGGTAAAAAGATGTCCCAGGTGTAGGGTACTTTCAGTCCAACAGGAAACAAACGTAGATGTTTATCGTGAACTGTGACAATAACAAAAATAAAACAGGAAATACCACAAGCACTTGTACTGTGTCGTAACTATCGGTTGGCAACGAGAGGTTCAAGCTGATAGAAGTAGAATAAATGCAAACACGCCTGCAAACATTTTTTCTGTACAGTAGGATTTAAAGACTTTTCATTTTGAGTTATTTTTTGCGGAATGTATTGAATAAATCACAGTCTTCAAGCTCAATAGAACTTGATCCTTATTGATTGATATGAAGAAAAAAAATTTGGCCACATCGCCCCGTACCACGTCAAAAGAAATGTATATTTTCCCACACGTTGAGGACACATTGATTTACAAGTAAATTGATTAAATGAGCCATTGAGTGGACATTTTAAAGGCAAAAGAGACACACTTGTTTGTCCATGTTGTCACCCACTTTGGAATGCCTGATTGATGTGTGCAGCGTAGTTGTTGTCCCCACTAGCTCTACTGCTGGCCTCTGCTGGTTGTTGGCAATCAAAGCTGCTAACTCTGCTGCGTCACCAGCGAGCGATACGCTTCGATGTGAGACGTGGGAGTTTCACACTGCTCTCACAGGTACACACAAACCAGCAGGAGCCACGAGAACAGCACCAAAAAGACGGCATCCAAATATTGCTTATTGTGTCTTGAGTGCTTCAGCACGGCAGAATCATTCCTGCCAGTAGAACAACTGCAGTGCTGCAACCCAAAAAATGTTGATGAAATACTATCACACAAGGTCAGTTATAAATAGTTAGGAACCGGTGAACCATAAGGATTTAAAGCTAGAATCCTAGGAAAGCTACCAGAAGCTGTCACCTCAGAGAAAAGTCTAAAGAAAAACTTTTTTTTTCTTGCCATACATGCCGGATGGGTAGCTTTCGTTTGAATGACTGGCCCACACGTTATCCAGTTATTGTAACACGCAAGGTTGGAACTCCTTCATGCACCCACTCAAACTCAGTTAGATTTCAACGTCAGTATCAGTTCTTCGTTAAACTATACAGTGCTATAACTATAAGTGCTGTTTGCATGTCATTACGTCCGCCAGAGAAGAGCTTTGTTTGTTTCAAAAACGTCCCATTAAATATTCAAATGTGAATTAAATTATTCAGATCCCACTTTAAAATGACATTGACCGATTATATAACGCACTGTCTCACTGCCGGAAAGAAAACTTGGGCCGTTATGTATTGGATTATTCATGGCTCCAAATATATCGAGTTGTTAATGCTGTGAGTAAACGATGCTGCAATTCATCAGGCGTTTTATCTGCAAACAAAGCAAAGCCGCTACGTTGTGAGCTCTTCTGAGCATAACACATCTATTTAAAAAAAAAGAAAGAAGAAAATCGGACAAATGTTTAGGCTTCAGATCATAACGCCTCTGATTTATACTGAAAATAATTATAAACCCAATTATTATGATGTTGTTTTTTTTTTTTTGATCACCTCTCAGGTATGGCTATGTTTGACAAACACTGTGGTGCTTTTAGCTGCAGTAAGAACAGGTCAAAGTTAACAAAATGATGCATTGCGTGCGTCAAGCATCATTTCACCTCAAATGAACATCGAAAAGACCGCAAGCAGAGATGAGACTCAAGCTCCATGTACACAACTGTGAGTGTGCACATGTGTCTCAATGTGTCCGTGTTTCTGAGAGTTTCATTTTCCGTCACAAGGTACAAACGTTTATCTGAGGACGGCGGAGTTGCCATGGAGACCGGCTCTAATTAATGGCACACCTGACGCTTTACTACAGTCTCTCGTGGTTTCCGATTCCTGTCATTCTCGATCAACCCCGAGGGAGAGTGTGAAAGAGAGAAAGAACTAAACAGATGGAGATAGTAAAAGGAAAATATTTCAACGACTAATCTGCATTCCATTAGTACGTGAAAGAGCTGATCATTTCACATGTGTGAAATACAGAAAGACTCATTGTCTTGGGGACATTTGCTACTAACATTTGCATTACAGTTTCCTTTGTAGGTGCTCTGAAATTCCCACCGTCTCCGGATAACAACAATGGCTGCCCAGTGTGACGGACCGAGAAAACCAGCTGAAAGGCTTTGACAGTGGAACAGTTGCTAAACCACGCTAGTCGGGTTAGTCCTTGGATTTCTAAAGCTGTTGTCTGTATGGCTGACTAAAGCGGATGAGACATGAGAACCCAGAGCTAGAGAAAAGCCTCCTGGGTCAGAGGCTTTCAAACTGTGAGGGAGAGACGTGATGCAGAGACACTGCGGAAGGTGAAAAGGGACCTGCCGCGATCCAGTTACCGCGGTTAAGCCCGCTCCCCAACACGGTCAACATCAGTGGCTTGAACACCGTGTTCACATGTAGAGATCGGGGCTGCGGTTTCATTATTGATTCATCTGCCAATTATTTTCTAGATTCATTGAATAATCGTTTGCTCTATAAAATGTCCGAACATAGTGAAAAAGTGTCCGTCCCAGTTCCCTCAGAGTCCAAGCCGACGTCTTTAAATGTCAAAGATATTCACTTTAATATGATATATAAAACAGAGGGAAGCAGGACGTCGCCATATTTGAAAGGCTGGAAAGAGCATTTTCTGACATTTTTGCATTAAAGAATTACTTTGAAGATTAATCGATTATTACAATAGTTGGATCAACTGGTCGGTTAGAACATTAGACACAGCAGTAGGAGGCAGTCTCCGGCCTCTCATGAAGGGCAGCGGAGCTGCAATCACGGTGAAAGTTCATGCATTAGACTAAAGGGGTCCATTTAGTTTGGAACAAAGTGGGCACATGGGTCGACGGCAGAGAATTGGATTATGCTGCAGGAGTGCTTCGTGACGTTTTTATGGACACTTTGATGCATTTTTCCACGGTGAAAACCTGAGCTCTGTTCTCTGAGGGAAGGAGAAAACAAAAAAAACAAAACACTTTACCATCTTTCAAGACTACAGGGGGTGAGCGATAGATATTGGGTCGAGTGATACTGCCAGGCTAATGTGTCCTAAACTGGGGGATTTATCTTCTCAGGCCTTGGCTTCTGCATTTCTGTTCATGTTTTTGTTCTCACTTACATTTATCCATTTATATTTTGTTCTCCCACAAACACAAGCAAACCCCTTGTATATGCATTTGCATCCATTCCTTTGCATTTAGATTATTTTAACCACTACTAACCACTGTTAGTATTTACAACACATGACCTGGGCGATTTTGATTTATATCAAATATATCATATATATATATATATCATATTCTCACAAAGGAGTTTCAACATATGTCATATTATATGCTGCTCTGGATCTTGTCCAGATCTGTCTTTACAAGCCAATAATCACAAAGCTACCCCGACTACAGACTGTGTGTGTGTGTGTGTGTGTGTGCACACAGGCTTCAATATGCTGGTGAGGACAGCTGCAGCAGTTGCACTGTGATGCGAGTCAAGCTGAAAGCATTGTGCAGAGCACGGCTTCTCCAGTCACGACTGCTGTGGCTCTGCTGTGATGTCTGGACAGTCAGCAGCACCACAGCTTCTCACTTACCTAAGATGTTGTTTTCTTCGCATCCGATGCCGTGCTGTTACACTCTTGTTTCTGTTCACACAAGTGACGATCTGTCAGAGGGACACGATCTCACGTTATGTTCCCTCTGCCTCAAAATGCACAAGGTGAGAAACTAACATTTGGTCAATGTAAATAGGAATGTCACGAGGACCGAAACTTTCATACTAAGTCGATGCCAAAATTCTGAAAACGTGATTGAGATTGGGATCGAGACTAGGGGCGTCCTAACGTCACAGGGACGATAGAAAATGTGCTCGGGACGACACTCCATTTTTTTCCCTGACAATGCTACATTGGGAACAACAAATCTGCGTTGAAATCTAGCTAACGTTAGCACATTATGATGCGTTCAACCTCTATTCAGTAAAAGTTAGTATTGGCCAGAGGTGAATATGACGTCATCAGGAGTTGTGTTCAAATGTAATCTTGTAAAATGAATGAATACAGTTTGAAGGCAATGTTCTCACTGCAATATAAAAGATATTAGAAAGGGAATTATGATCCGTTTAACTTCCGGACAACAAAACACTATGCAAACGCTAATAGAATGTTCTCATTAGCATAATGAGCAACCCCTGAATTGCCATATGATGCTACTGTTCCGCTCCAGGTTTCATTCACAAAATGTCATACAAGAGTCCAAAGATGTGGTCAAGGTACGTGACTTTCATGGAGATATTAGACAAAAGGGTTAAAACCTCTCACACAACCTTCTTATACATATACATATATATATATATATATATATATATATATATATATATATACATATACATATATATACATGTACATATATATATGTTAGTATGTAATTGTTTCTATACTGTTTTTGCTTTTACTGTTTCTGTAGCTTTTTTAACCACGTAAAGTGCCTTTGAGGACCTTTTAGGCGCTATACACATAAAATGTATTATTATTATTATTAGTATAACCATCACATCAACAGATCACAGTTTCTTAAGCTCTGCGTTCCAGTGCATATCCTGCCGGCGCAGACAATAAACTCGTACAACAGGTTGTTGAAACAACCGATGGCGTGCGAGTGTTACAATATGCTTGGGTCACGGAATCATTCCACAAAGAGGAATATGAAATGAAAATAAAACTGATTAGACAAGGATGAGCCACGTATTGAGGCTCCAGTAATATCTAGGAGTTCTATAATTCAATGATATTTACGGTACTCTGATTAGCATTCTGATTAGTAGCACATTTCATATCTTTATGTACTATTTGACATGTCTTTCATAAAACATATCCAATTAAATCTGAAAGCTGAATGGGATGAAGTGGACCTTGTTATATGCCCCCATCATTATTTCCATTGGTTAAATATATCACTTACTTCGTTGTTACTGTCTCCTGCTATCATTTCCCTATTTTTTTTTCTTTGTATTTCTGTCGGTTCATCTGTCTGAAGTGCGTGGAGACCCGGAAGTCCATTGGGTGGCAGGTCATTACATGACCGCGAGCGTCCTAATGAGCCCATCGGCTGCTTCAGGCTGTTCCTTCCACTCTTACTCAATGGTTCCCTTTCTTCTACTCTACTCCTCCACATTTTCCCAGTTCCCATTCCCACCAAATCATGTCCTTCTTCTAACCCTTTAAATCAATAAGATCAATTATCGGTTTTTTTTTCTTTCTCGTTCCTGCTATGGAGAAATGCAGGGTTTCACCCAAAGTATGAGATTTTGCAGCTTGGTAGACGTTAGGGCGGTTTTCCATTTTCTTTTCCATTTCCCACACATTGTATTTGTAAAAAAAACATATTTTTACATTTTTTGTTGAACACCAGTAAACAAGGTCCTGCGTTATAATTGCAAAAGCAATAAAAGTATAATCATCAAAATGTACTTAAGAGTAAAACAGGTAAAAGTTACATAGAATGGCCCATTTCAGAATAATGTATATTATATTATTGGATTATAATATGGATAGATGAATGTACAGATCACTTTGACGTTGCAGCTGATCAAGGTGGGGCCAACTTTAATTACTCTACAGTATATCAGGGGTTCTCAACGAGGGCGGTGAAAGATCCACCATGAACGCCGTGTTATTGACGTGGTTACACATTTACAGGTGTTTCCGCTCCGAAATGGCACCAATTAATGTTTGAATCTCAAACTTCTTACCGTTGCATTTGTTTAACACTCCTGAATAAAATTTCTATTTACGTGGCTTTTTTTGCTCCCTGGCTACATTAGGCATATTAGGGAAATTGAAGGTAAAAACAACAACAAGAACAAAAAATTATTTTAATAATATTTATTATTATTTAGAAATGTTATTATGTAACTTCAGTCTCAGAGAATTTGAGTTTTTATAATAACATAATATAGCAGCCTAATAAGAAAAATAATATAAGAATTGAAATACAAAATTAATATAATCAATATGTAATAGAAATAATAAATAATAATCATAATAATACAAACAGAATAATAATCAACCTTAAAATTCAGGGGAGACAATTAGCCTACATTTTATTTGATGGGGGGCGGTGAGGGACCTGGATACTGGAGAGGGGGGCGCCGGCCCAAAAAAGATTGAGCACTGCTCTATATACTGCCGTGTAGCTTAATCTATAACAATATATGTCACGTTTTATTTGTTGATCATTTGTTATAGCAATAATCTGAATCTGGTTAGGAGTGTGTTTGAAGTGGCAACAGTGCATGATGCTCCATTTATTCAGCGTTAAGTTTCAGTTTAGGCAAACACATAATACCTTTGTCAGACATTTCAGTGTTTGCTGTCAGATGACTGCACAAGTGCACCGTATTTTCATACGTCCCGTCTAATTGGCGTACACGTATGCAACAAAAACGCGAGTTGTATCGAGATATCACATGCATGTCATTCAGGTGTGCAGGGCGGTCACACATCGCATGTATAAGCGCAAGGCTATTGGTGAACAACATGTATGGTACAGTCAAACCAAAACTACATTTATTTTTTTTTTTATATAAACTTCAACCTATTTGCTGTATCCTGTTCATAGTCTTAACCACAACATGTATCTATGTTAGAGTACTGTGTGTAACAGCAACGTGTGATGTGGTTTTAGTGAACACTACTTGAATGTTTTGTTTCATGGAGCTTTTTCCGGATATTTTTTTGATACACTCATATGTATTCCTGTCTCTGCACTCCTACTCATGTGCTGGGCCCAGAAAAGGTGTGAGCATGTAGAACCTTTGAGCGTATGCTCTGTATGGGCACATTGAACATTTAACTGACTTTGTGTAAATGCTTTTGTTTAGTCTTACAGTGCAGAAAATGTCTTTTATCCAAGTATAGAAATGCAGGACATCCAGGTTGCCACATCTGTTGAAAAGGCGAACCCTGACATGCAAATATTACTCTGACTTCCTACAGAATATTCCTCTTCCTCACATTCATACATCTTCCCTGCTTTAGAAGCAGCCTGCATGGAATAGAACCAGTGTGAAAAGCTCAAATATTCAGATAGAAACTGCTGTATAGCTTCTGTTTGTTGAAAGTAGACCGAGCAGACGTTTCCCGATCATTAAACATATTCCCACCCATATGTTTCTTGTTCAAGGTGTAACCTTTTCTGATTTTCTGAAGATGGAGGCTGGTAGAAACTCAAAAACAGCAGACATCAGCCTACTCTAACGCTATGACCTAAGGACAAATTAAAAAGCTTTGGCGTCATCTATAATTACATATTATTCTTTTATTTAAAGGCTGTGCAGTTAATTGAAGAATATGTATATTTTAAGGGCAAAAAAAAAAGTGTTTCTTTGCAAAAAATAAAAAATAAAATAAAAAAGTGTGGGTATGAGTGGAATTCACATCACTATTCTATTTCTATCTGGATATTTAGTGTCTCTGTTTTCAGCATGGGACGTTTGATGTCAAGGAAATAAATGAAGCCATACGCGGTGGTGGCAGTATTTTGAGGCGTTCCATTAATAACACACGCACTGTGTTGATTTCAGGGCGGTGTATCCTTCCAAGTCTCATCACACACACAGACACACATAAGCGAACATGTCGGATACCATAACAACAAATGCCTTACACAAAAAGAGAACTCACACATCCTCCTCATGAGGCTAATGAGGGTGAGTTATGTGATCAGTTTAAATGTTGTGGAGAAGTTTTGGACTCCTACACATAAGACACAGTTATGCAACAGTTAACTCCAACCACGCAGATAGCCTGGCCAACAAATATCCTGCAGCTTCCTATCTATAACTGCAGTAAATACCAGGGTTGCAAGAAGCTCCCACTAAAATTTCAGTGGCCGCCCGGCAAACTGGCTGGTTATTACTAACAGCCTGGTGAAAAAAGCCCTTCTTTGCTATTATATAATCAACAGCATGTCTTGTGGAGGGGCAAGGGGAGCAACCAACACAAGAACCGCAAGAGACTCCAGAAGATTTTTTAATTGACTTATGATGCACATTGTGGCTCTTGAGGTGCTATATAAATACACTTTATCTAACCTAACATTACTGTAGGGGTGGGCCATATGACCGAAAACTTATGTCACGTTTTTTTTTTTTTTGTGTTTCGCAGTGACGATATTACACCACTGTGTAAAACAATTATAAGGGATACTCCTCTCACAACATCCACCTCGTTTCACTCTATTGACAACGTAAGTGAGCGTATATTAAGAAGGATAATATAGGTCAATTTGTAACAGTAATGTGATTCATTCTCAGTTAGAAGTAACAGCCAAGTTGTATTGAGTTGTGAGTGAACTGTATTGCTGAGCAACCTGGATCCAAGAATATCTTGGGGTACATTGTCTTTATCTCTGAAATAGAAGTGCCACATCCTTTGTGACCTGACACACCGCAAGTATACCAGTCAAACTGGGAATATACATTACATTCAAAATAATGGACATCTTTGAAGAAACTGAAAGCTGCTATAACCTTTTGCCTCCTAACCATAGACTGGATAAGGTGTCTGATCTTAACTTACTTGAAGGACAAGTAGATCTCCTTCGTGCGTGTGCGCGCTTAAACCAAAACATGTCTATGTGCTCAGCCAAAATGTGTGCGTTTATCACGGCAACGGCGGCATTGAAAATGTATGTCATGGCAGAACGTGACACCGGTGACGGTGACGTAAACCGATATACCGCCCACTCCTACGTCACCGTATCTACTTTCAGCTCTTTACCATACATATTCTATTTCATTAGACGGCCTTTGTGCTGCAGCCCCATTTGCACTTAGCAACTGTACTTCGTGCATCTTGGGCAGATCAGATAGTGGTCAAAAAAATCGAAGCGTAAATGCAACCACGAAGTAGTAGAGATGGAGCCAATTGCTCGTTCAAAGCGTAAGTATGTCAATTCGATAAACAATAAAATCTTCCACAATAACGAAGATACATTTGGGAGATTTATTATTAGTTATTTTTCAATCCGTTTTCCTCCACCTGCAAAAATACCAGACGAACAGCCGATGCGTCACAGGCTCCGCCGCAGTCCACTCTGCCGTGGCCTCCTCCATCACTTACTCCGCTGCTGTGATAATAGCAACCGACACTGAAGTTACACTAAAATCATCCTAATGTCACATATCAAGCAACAGCTTCAGGGGCAGTGCCAGAGTAATAAGTGTTAAAGAAAGTGTAATACATATCACATCTAGATTTCATGAGACACTTTTATCTAGGTTTTCTTCATTTTAGCTTAAAGCTTTATTAGATACTGACATAGAGATGGGGACAGAGTAGAGTATAGAAGACAGGGGACACAGCTGTGACAAATTCCCGCACTGACATCATTGGATATCGTTGGCATCTGAGCTTTTACCTTTCACAAGATCCGCCTCGCTGAAGAGGCTGGTGATTATCCTGCAGTGATGTCACGGCTGTGTTAGCCTGCAGGCTCTCAGTGCAGGACCCACCATGTGGTCTGACCACATGTAGTCACATTAACATGGGGGTGGTCCACTACGTACGGTACTTGGGACGGCTGTGGCTCAGGAGGTAGAGTGGCCGTCCACCGGTCGGAGTGTCAATGAATGCTGACAGGTGTTGTAAAGCGCTTTGAGGGATCGCGAGGATTGGAAAAGCGCTCTATAAAAAAAGGCAGTCCATTAGCATGGGGCCTTTACAAGGCTGCCTGGACATCAACATCCACAGTAGGATAAGATTAGATACAACTACACACATCAAATGTTATTTTAATCGGAGATGATTGTATCCGATATCTGTTACTCACAGCAGCTCTTAACATGCGAGTGTCCTTCTCCTGGTTGATTATCAACATCATCGACAGCTTATATCGTCATGGTGATGATCTAGTGGTCCGGCTTCCAAATAGAACACCGGAAGGTTGTGAGTTCAACACAAGGGGCTGCCACCATTGTGCCCCTGAGCACTTAACCCCGAGTTATAATAATAATATTATCAGGCACTGTGTTAACAGTTTCATGCATTGACATTATTAGTATAGAACATAAAAGAAGTCGACGTAGCCACCGTGGCGTCTTCTATTGGTTTGTGGACTATGGTTTCGAAGCGATTTAAAAAACCTTGAGTTTCGCATTTTGGCCAACGCCATCTTGATTTAGTGACAGTACAACCGAATGTTGAACTAGACATTTTTTTGCGACGAAAACCACGGAGAGCACACAAAATGGACAACACCTGTTCACAGAGTGCTTTCGGTTCATAGCGACCTGTCAATCACACAGTAGCCACGGCGTAAAGCAGACGCTGCTTCATCATCTATTTTACCCTAAATGGGACTATCATTTCCATAATAATCTGAGGCGGGAGCAGAAAATGGCCGACTACATGAGCTGGCACGCTGCACACTTTTTTCTCTCTAGCTTTCCGTCGCTCAAACACACACATTCACACACTGTCCATTTTGCAGATCTGAGAAAAGCACAGAATAAAAAGGTTCAAGAGGTAATGACATTTTTCTTGAGGGGCGTCATGTGGACATCCAGCGGCTCACAGCGATTTGTCTCAGGAGAGTAACCCGGTAGAAAACATCGGACAGGAAATGTAGCTATAGCTATAATAAGAAAACAGCTTCAGAGTCTGGGGGTGTGGATTCAGGTTGGAGTTACTTGGCGGAGTAGAGATTTGTGATACTGATGTAAGGAGGTTGTATAATCACAAGGGTTTGAAATACTGCATGTCCCCATTTATTTTTAGAACTTTGTCCTGAAAGTTGCCATTTTACACAGGTGTCGTCTGTAAAGACAAGCTTAGGTTTTTGTGTTGATATCTGAGAATTTCAGCTCATTCTGATGCGTCCAGATACTAAAGGCTGCTACTCTGAACTCCCATGGGACATCTATTAAGACTAGCCCCACAGGGAGATACAGGGAATACCCTTTAGAAAACATGTAACGGAGAAGACATGCCAGCAATGGAAAGCAAGGAAAGATCTGCGACACCAAGTGACTCCCAAAGAACGTTTTGATGGAAAGATTCAACACGTACAATTTAGTTTTTTCCTTGGGGAGGCACTCGGTCTAACCTTTCACCTGCAATTTCACACATTGGGATAACCACATTCTCAGAAATCCCCTACCATCCAATAACTGATTTTAAGCAATAGACCTTCTGTGGCTTTAGAGTGGAAATCCCCAGCGACTTCTAGGATATCCATCATTAAGGAAGCACAGAGCAGAAGATTCATGTCTGCGCGGCAGAGCCTCCACACACATCTGTGAGCCTGCAGGCCGGAAACCACTTCTTCGGATCTCCAACTCTTGTAAATTGAAGGTTTTTGGTAACATGAATTGTTTTCCCCCCCTCACTCAGCACTTTCCCTACATGAAGAACGTTATGCACTGTACATTCTACATGAAACCGGCATTAACGGGTCTTTATAGGCTGCTCCACCGCGGCCCTGTTTGTTTACAGGACTCAGGGTTTCTTGCTGGGTGTTATAGTGGAGGGGCCCTGCTTTGTCTGAAATACAGAGCACCTCTGACTGTCAGAAGAAATCTGACATTGCTATGGCAAATAGTATGAGACATATTCATCTTCAGGGAAGAGGAGAAGTGTTGCTACATCCCGCAGGTGTTTTCACTACATTGATACAGACGATGTGCTGTGGTCATCAGTAACTGAGAAGCAAACGAACAAAGTGATTTTTCAATCAATCAATGTTGGGGGGGTTGGGAAACGGACGAGTGTAAAGATTTGCCGACATGCTCCATGTAACCCAGGGTTACGCAGCCTCTGGATGTCATATGGAATAGTTCAAACTAAGACAGGCCAGCCATGAGGAGGGCACCTCTACACCACTTGGACAGGGACGGATGTGTTCTGGAGAGACACGTTTGATCTACTGATGTCGATGGATACGTGGATGAACTCTGCTCGCACAGCAGTCACTCTTCATTGTTGCATCGAATCACAGTGGCCCACAGAGGTCAATTCAATTGACATGGTCCCGTCTGTGCCCGAGGAAGGAAAGAAA
This sequence comes from Bovichtus diacanthus, assembly GCA_943590825.1. NCBI lineage: Eukaryota > Metazoa > Chordata > Actinopteri > Perciformes > Bovichtidae > Bovichtus > Bovichtus diacanthus. The sequence goes on from CALSBV010012112.1 coordinate 2,148,081, forward strand.
TGGCTTTCTTTATAATCTTTGGATTTCAGCGTGTGTCAGGAAAACAAACTATTCAAGATTCTTGCCCTTCTGACTTGGTACCCTTGCGGTTGTTTGCACTCATATGTGAGTCGCTTTGGACAAGAGCGTCGGCTAAATGTAATGTATTGGTGTTTTACCTCGTCAGGCATGATTAACATGGCAGTGGAGGTAGACGGACGCTGGCACGATGATGTGACTGAGCTGTGAGGGCGTTGGGTGCGTCAGTGGATTCCGGGCAGCCGCGGGACACGGGGCAGGGAGGGGCTGAATGCGTCCGAACCCCACGAGAGAGACAAAATGCTTCTACTGTTGTTGATCTGAGGCCACAGGCGGAGTCCGCTGTTTGACCAGCGTGGAAGCTGTGACTCACACAGCACTACAAGCTCCACCATCCGGTCAGAAGGGGCAACCCCTCTATCACACACACACACACACACATATAGATGTGTCTAGGGCTTAGTAAGCCTTGGTCTTTGTACAGCCTGTCTCTGAGATAGGTTTTCCATTAGCTCCACTGTGATTATTAACTTTCCATTGATGCAGCAGCAGAGTCAGTGGCACAGTGACGTCAAGCAGTGTCCTTGACGGAGAAGAAGCACCCGGTCACCTGCTGAGGAGTTCAACAAGTGTGTGTGCGTGCAAGACAGAGAGCGGAAGAGAAGGAGACAATACGTGTGTGTGTGTCCAGAGAGAAGGCAGAAAAGCGTACTTACTGCATAGAGCAATGATGTGGCTGCTGTCTTCGTGGACAAATTTCTTAGTCACTGCTTCCTCCATAATCTGCTTCACCTACAGACAAAAGCACAAAAGAGCCACCGTCTGTTACTGTGCCTGGAATAAGTGTTGCCATGTTTACCTTAGGGGCCATTATCACTGTTCAGAAAAGCTGTCGTCGTCACCATTATCACAGTCGAGGTGATCTGCATCAGTCATAAGAAGATACATGAGGCTTATAGTAATAATCTTCATTTAGTCATCCCAGGGTCACACACAACATCCTGGGGGTTTTGGCACCTTAGAAGTAATAGGGATAATGAAAAAAGGCTTTGTGCCAATCTGCCAACTGAGTGTGAAGACACATTTGCCTGATGGTGGGTCTGAAGGAAAGTTTAAAGGGTGTCCAAAACGGAAAGGGTTCATCCTCCGGGGGGTGAATGAACAGCCCCTAAGGATTTTGATTATTATTTGTGTACAAGTTAACATTTCAGATAGATGAAGGTGTTAGTTGCCCAAACATTAGAGAACATGAATATTCACAGCACATGTCATAGAAACCTGAGCGTTATTGTTCTGGATACCATGAGTTGGTCAAGTGTTAAACTGAAGTGGTGCGGGATGAAGTGTCAAGGGTGTTCAAGGGATTTATATTATTGGACAATAAATGTCCTATTGATAATATGCAAGTATTTTATCTCTTAACTGGTACAGTAAAAAATATGGTCAATGAGCCACTGTTTGTTTTGTTTTTTCAAAATAAATGAAAAAAATTTAATTAAATCATTTTTGCTTTTTATTTGGTTGTTTTCCCTGTTGTACCAAAACCGTGACCCCAAGACCGTGGCAAATACCGAACAGTGAATTTTGTGTACCTTCTTTGGAGGTGAAAAAAAAAAAAAAACGTTTATTCATATATCTTCATTCAAAGGTCCATATGATATATGCCATGTTAGCATGGAAGTTTAATGGAAGAAAAAGTTATTTTCTGTAAGTTAAGGTTAGACAGAAGTATTTAGTTGCGCGATAGCTTTCAAAGAGTACTCCACCAATTTAACGTTTTGCACTAATGTTGTCGGCCTCACGATGGACAGTTCTTTTATTTCTATACAGAAGGATAACAATTCATGCTTCAGAACCAGAGATGTGGTCGTTTTTTATTTAATGTATATCTCATACTCCCCAACACCTAAAGAGATTTTGATTAAATCCATGGATTTCCCCTTTAATGGCGTTTGGCGAAGTTGTGCTTGTTTCAATGTATAACTGATCTTCATTGTTACGGTCATCACAAACCTCCAACCGCTGCATCATCCACAGATTCACATGTGCTGAAAGGAGCCTTATTTTTCTCCTTTATTGAAAACAATCACCCAAAAGTGGGCCTACATTTAATCCCGAAAGCAATTGCTATTTCTGCCACAAGCCTACAATACTACCGAAAGGTTTTTCTACGCGGTTATCCGTATGGAAACATTTTTGCCTCCTCTTAACATTGTGACAGCTACTAATAACAGCTCTGACAGTCTCGCCCAAACATCCATACCACTGACTTCCAATTAATAGTATGGCAACCCGGAAACATTCAAGAGAGTCTCTCTGCCGCTATCTATCATGTCTCTGGGGAGGAGAGCCGCAGTGAGCTCAACAGCACGGAGTCAGTTTGGCATTCGCTTGTCTAAGTTCCCTCTCTCCATAGAATTAATTGTCGGCAGTAATTAATCCGGGACCTGTCCAACACCTCCGCCTTGTTTGGATCTAATTGATAAACAGGAAGAATTTAATTGTACAGCTGCAGCATCAAAAACTTTTACCCTGTGTGACCGAGGTGTGAGAGGTCGTAGAGCCGTCATGTCTGAGGGATGGAGCTTCACCATCCTCATCACCAAGGTAAGGTTACGCCTTCATCAAGTCTGCTAATTTAAGTTTTGTTTTTTGTGAGGGGGCGGGCCAAATCACCAATTTTGTGCAGCCGGCGAAATTGTCATAAGAAACATCGGTGTCCACTTTGTTTTTCAGAGTTGAGCTTTTTCCGTTTTCTGGTTAACGGAACACTAGTGACAGTTTACTGTGATAAAAACAAAAAGCCCGACATCAGCTAGAGGAATAATGATAAGGGCATTCAAATGGTCTTCTGGGGTCAGCCTGTTATTTAGTGTGTATAAGTGTGTGTGAGGTTAAAGGGTCACTCTCCATTTCAACTGTAAATCTGTATTATCGCTCTCAATGCACATGTAGTAATTAGGAGGTGCATCTAGAGCAGTATACGCATTCACAGACCCAGGGAAAATGAAGATTACAATTACGAAATGTCAACTGTATCAATATCCTACTTCATAAAACTGCTTGAAAATGGAAATGATGTCACGTTGTTGAACTCATTGTCCAGTTGGACGAGTGCCATTAGCCCACAGATCTGGTCAAACTGGCTGACTACCATTCCTGACTTAACATACCACACGCCCACGCACACCAACAACTGCCTTTGCAATGGTTCCAACAAAAAAAAAAAAAAAAGGTTTTGATAAAAGGATAAATAAGGAAATGGCTTGAAATGGTTTGAAGGTAAGAGCGCTAATAATCTTAATAATACTGTTCTGTGGTTACACTAATGGGAACTGTGCCTTTAACCAAATCACCTGGATGCCACTACTGCACACACCAACCAAAGGAATTGCTGTGAAGTGGTCGTCCACCGGTCGGAGGGTCAGTGACTTGATCTCCGCTTTTTCCTCTTCAGTCTTTTTTAAGGCTCTCCCACGGAGCCTGTGACTGACCCAATCCTGAAATGTGCAATTCCATCCATATATTTACCTACAGCAGAATCAGAGTAAAGTGATACACAGCGGTCGCTCGGACTGGTCGATACCTTCACCTGGGTCCGAGGGACTGAGCGAGAGATTGAGTGGATTGCGTTCGGTAATGGACCCTTTTAATTAGTGCTGGCTGTCAGGGATTACGCTTGCTTTAAAGTTTGGTACGCTCCTCAGTGGGTGGTGAAGTATATCAAGAGGAATTAGAGTTAGAATATGGGTTTATTAATGTGCAGTACACTGAAAGCAGGACATACTTAAAAGCATGCACTCCAGTTGGATTTACAGTATGCTTTATCCATCTGGATGTGTTGTTACAAGTCATAATTAGGACATTTTTAGGGAGGTGAAAATCTAGTAAATCTCAGTGGACAGAATCTAAGTCTCACAGTTTGGAAGGACTAGTGCATAATAAATGGAACCTAGCACTTTAGAGAAAGATCATAGTAGGTTAGAAATGAGTAAGTTAAGGTTCAATGCTTGTGACAGTATTAGCCTCGGGTGTGTAAGGGTAAGGGCCTTAACACACCGGGGGCATGACGAATAAACGACAAGAAAATGCTTAAATATTCGCCCGCATCAAAACTACTCATAACTGGCTGCGATGCACATTTGCAACAATTGTTCAATAAAAAAAAAAAGGTTTGAATAGATTCACGTCAGCTCATTTCTCAGAAAGAAAACGACGGATTCGACTTCATTTTACAGTTGAAAATGAGCCTTTTGGCGTGCACTGGCACATTTAAGGTGATGTTGATCAATGTGCATCGTCCCTATAGAAGAAATAAACAAAATCAAAATGTTTTTATTGAGTTATAGTATGTGTATATAGGCTTTTAGGCAGGGTTGGGTTAGGTGTTGTTAACGTGCGAATAAGGATCTAGAAAAATCCACCACAGCAGATTTCAGCTTCAATTTAGTATGTAATGACTTATTACATCCTATTCTCTCAGTAATCTCTCCCAGGGAGGAGAGCAACCCTGTCGCTTACTTTATTACATTTGCTGCAACAAAAACATTTAAAAAACAAACATCATGCCGCCCTGATTACGACTAATTTCAACATAATAACTGTTTCTCAGTGATGCATGCGTGAGTCGCAAAATGTTCATAACAAACCTTTATTAAAAACAACATTCATTGGCAATGTATTTCCTTTGTCTTGTTTTTTTATTTTTTTTTTTTATGATTAACTTTGTTATTGTCATGTTTTGCGACTCAATAAACTTGCTTATGGAACAACAGTAGACATTGTTATTTGCCTACTTGTCTGCTGGCACTAAAGGTTCGCAGGATTATTTAAGGATCCGGAGGACTGATAACTCAGGCGGTGGAGAACAACACGGTGACGCACACACACACGCGCGCATTTATTTACTTTTACCAAAAGTGGACTTTCGTTAACAGCTGCAGCAGACCAATCAAATAGGCTAGCACTAAAAATAACAAGATGCGGTTGGTATATATCTTAAATGGCTGAGCGGAGCTGGCTAACTTTGAAACGCTTCCAAGAACCCTGAAGCTAATGGTTTCTGAGAGGAACGGAGGGAAGAGCTCATTAACCAACTGTCACTTAGATAAGGACACGTTTGCTTTTCCCTTCATCTCATGTTCATGAGTGGGGCAAACAACAGAACATCAACCGTAACCCTGTTGCCACAAAGGAGGGCCGTTTTTTTTCCGACACTAATAAGATGTACAACCTGCCTGGGAAGGAAACTAGTGCAAATATTGGAAATACAGGAACATGTGCAACAGACAGAGTGCATTACAATCAGGTCTAAAAGGGGGTTGATTCAACCAAGCCAATCAGGAGAAAAGAACAGTAGCCTGTTGCTTTCTTTTTAATTTCTTTTTTTTTTATATCTGATGAGTGATTCGAAGTAAAATGTGAAAGATATGCAAACATACGCTGCTATGGCGACAGATTTGTTCAGTTATTGCTGGTTAGACCTCTGCTTAGGTTGAAGCTGGGCAAAACTGAGAAGGAGATTATGTACGTCACCGGACTCCGTGCACCAATAACAGAACTGTAGGTTGTTATTTTTTCACAACCGAAATTTTGACTTGTCATAGTAGGAAAAAGCACAGGAATTACTAATAACGTTAACAACGGCCACAACGGACCCTGAAACTGAAGCGGCTAAATGGAATTCAGGCGATCGTTATGGAATCTTTTAACAGACTGTGACGTGTCAAAATGTCTCCCGTGGGAAAAAAAGTCAATCAAACACAGTCTGTACTTTACCATCATTGACTCGCCATCACTGCGTTTGGCATTTGTGCTTAGAATGACATTGAAACTTTAATCGTCCAATGAGTTGAATCATTTCTCTGGCGATTGACTAATGGTTTCAGCTCTGATAGTAAATGCACTCAAAAAATACAAAACCAGCCATTGCAATCCCAATCACGGTGCAATGACAGACTACTAACATGTGTCTACGTCGCTCTCTGTGCATTTGCTGCAGGATATTGTGTTCCCGTCTGGGTGTGCTGTGGTGCCTTCCCTTCCTCTTACTCTGAGGAGCTGCAATATAATATGGTTCCGTCCTAATCAGCTATTGTTAGGCCACAGCAGAGAAACAGTCATTAATGAGGCAATTATTCATGCCCTAGTAGGATTGGTGGATGAGGAGGAGGGCGGTGGTGCTGCTGCAGGGAAAGCAGACTCTGAAGGACGAGTTAGTGGAATCAATCTGTTTTTACTCGTCTTATAAACGGTACTTGTTGACCTGCTGCAGGTTTTCTCACACACACAAAAATGATCTGTTACAGATTCTACAAAACCTGCAATCATTCCGTCTCCTTAGAAGTGCCACATCCTGTGTCGAATCAAATTTCTCCACTTTTCTCGTCAAGAAAATAGAGCAGAAATTAACATTTAACCCAGAGTACAAAATATCAAGTGGTTATCGGGGCAGTTTAGAGAGCTGGCTCTTGGTGCAGAAGTCATAAAAGATTGTGGCAGGAAGAATTGATTCTGTCCTGGAGGAGGTGTCAAGTTATCCAACACGCTGCTGCATAATGATAGAAGAGTTCTTGAGGGAGGAGGCAACTTCATGCTGTTTAACGGCAAGTTGCAATATGGCAACCAAGGCAGCTCACTGTAGTAAACAAAATGTAATAATGTCTATGGCAGCGGCTTCCAGCCCCCTGGTCAGAGGATTGACGGACCAGAATGCACTTGAGCTTTATGTCGACTCTCTATTTCTCCGACCGGCTGTAAAAAGGGTTGGCTTACGTTTCTGAAGAAAATATAAGTGCAGACATAAGTTAACTCTTAAATGAAAACCAACAAAGGCTACATATTTTTTGATGAAAACCCACACATGGGTGGAATAGAATTAAATGTGCACTATTAACACAGTCAACAGTTACCGTTTACTCGTCCATTCCTTAGCCTCGAAAAATTACTGTGTACGCGAATATGCTCCAAACACATTGCTCGTCGTATTGTCCAACAGTGGCCTTTTTAAAGCATTTTTTTTTTAAAACAATCTTTGTAACGACAATCAGACAATTGTGCACGCTTTATGTCGTCAGTTTAACATGCTGTAGCTCTGACACCAGGATCCATGTGGTCTCTCAATCAATAGTCTGTGATCATCACATTTGTCAAAGAGCTTTGGGTCATGGGCTCAGAGAGAAAGCTGCCTTCTTTTACACCGTCCCGAGTATGAATCACAAATCAATTGAAGTGCATTCAAGTCATAATGACCGAGGCACAGGGGTTCACATTGTTGAATGGATCAAAGAGGTAGGACTCGGAAGAGAAAATCCTAAAACTGACAAAAAAGGCGCAAGACTACTTTTATATCTTTGAAACTGCAATAAGCAACTCTTCTAGTAGATGGAGAATGTGCTCTCTAATTTGACTTTTTTAAATTGCGATTTCTCACTGCCTGCTGGAGAAATTCTTTGGGGAAATAAATAGATTCTTTATACGTTGGAATGGGACGGGGGTTATCCGTTTTCCCCAAAAGAATATCTTTTATAGCTTCAGTCTTGCAGAAGATGCACATAGTTTTCACATAAACCTTTTCATTTGTGTAAGCACTGCTGCTTTAACCATCATCTAAATAGAGAAGCCCTGCACACACAAACAAAAAAGGATCCTGGTGGTAGCAGGTAGAGAAAAGGCACTTTTTGAGACGACCTGACAGCGTCGCCTCACATGATATTAATCGGCAACTGATGTAATTTAAGTTCTAAAGGGAGCGGCTAAAGCTTTCAGTTGCCAAGCAATAGTGAGATAGCCGAGTGCCGCTTAAAGAGACAGGGAACTTTAAACCAGGAGCTTGTGGGCTTTGTACAAACCAGTCTCTCTCAGCCCGGTTTGCTATGCTTAAAATGTCAGATGGCAAGTAGTGGATGAACTATTGCCAATCACACCATTGAATTTTAGACTGGACACACACACACACACACACACACACAGAATACAGAACACAAACAACTTTCTGCGAAATGTTGCACTTACCGGACAACATAGTACATTTGCAAAACAACAGATCAGTATGGTTCTGATGCAACAGCAAAATCCTTCATGTTAGGGAAAATTGATCTCAGCATAAAACCCAGTTAGCTACAGTACATTGTTTCTGGGCTCATCTGATATACAGAAAATAGTCATATTTCAGAGCTCCAAGGAACCGCAAACTGAGCTCAAACTGAGCTGCTGCTGCTGCTAACGTCACATGCCATCATGTATCTAAAGCTTTGGAACAATAGAAGTAGAGAAAAACATGCAAAACGAATAGGAACTTTGGATGAGAATTTCCATGCTACTTCAACAATCTTAAAGTGAAATGAACCTCACAAAACCTCCCACCGACACACAAAGTGGGTTTCTTTAAGAGTTAATGCTACCGGAAGTCAAAATGACCAGAGGTGTGTTTGAAAATGCGGCAAGCGGCTTTGAAATACCAGATTTGGAACGCTGTACGGACTGTCAGGTGCACAATTAGAAATGTTGGGGCTTCTGAACTCCGCAGCACAGAGACAATACATAACTCAAGTATAATCATTGGTCTGTTCCGGGGAGTAAAAGGTCTTTTTTTCTATTATGGCGGACTTGTCTCTGTGATGTGGGTGTTTCGACTCGGACTTACCGCAGTCTCATGAGTGTTAGACTCGGACGTGTTTCAGTCTCATCTGCATTTTGACTTGGACGTTTAGGCAAACTGTGTTGCTTGTTTCACGTTTTTACTTTTTGTAAATCCAAAAAGGACTGCACTGAGTGATGTAAGTAACTACAACTTTGCCTCATACACACGCACAATTAAATCCCTGCCAATAGCTTGTTTGCCAACGAGCAGCAGTTGTCGGCTATTAAAAAAAAAAGGGAGGTGCGACGTTCACTCCGGGTGAATTTCACCAAGCAGGATAAAGACTCCAAAGATCAAAGTGCAGATGCATCCCAGTAAAAACTGCAAAAATTATTTCAAATGCGAAGAGGAAGACATACACCAAACACAGACAAACTGCATCGACCTGAAGGAACAGAAGACAGGCTGAACGAGGTGTATCACCGACATACTGCATAGACCACATATTGACTTATGCATTCATAAAAAACACCTTCCTAGCAGGGACTACAGTGGCACATTTTATTAAAGTTCAATACACTTTTAAAGTACAAGTACTTGTATGCATGTCTATTTTGTCTACCTTCAGATGACAGAAATTTCAGGGTTTTTAAAAAAAAAAATATATATATATATATATATATATTCATTTTTTCATCAGCTGCAATGGCATCAATTCACTAAATCACGCCATGGTGGATGCATCTGATACCATTCACCACCCAACATAAAATCCTGATTACAATAAGTCAATGCTGTGGTTAAGTGAAGCATTGAGTGAGAACTAATGAGGTATCGTTTGTTTTTGTGATGCTTTTGTATCTCACAAAGCACGGAGAACACTCAGTATACATTTTCTTTTTTCCCCCTTGTTGTTTGACTTACGGAGATATTTTGGCTTTGACATTTTTTTTTACCTTGACCTTTCTTCGCCATCATAATGATGGAAACTACATGCTCTCAGTCACTCAGATGGAGGTATAGGCAGTGAGCCACACCTTGTCACATCCAGTCTTTGATTTACACTGACAATTGAGTACAGGAAAACCCTTCCAGTTGTAGCTTTTGGTGAAGGCGGTATGCAGCATACATTGGGAGTGGGTAGAGAGGTTAAGGAAGTAATGATTTATTCCTCACTGGAGAGAAATTCATCACCAGGAACAAAAAGCCTGTAGCACTGTGGATGTTACTGCTGCTGGTAGAGACAGACTCTGTGCTAAAAAAGATGCCTTGCTGTAACACTTCAGACAGAGCTAGCTTATTAATGGATGCTTGGAACTTGTGCAAAAAAAAAAAAAAAAAAAATTGGGTAGTTTTATAATAAATTTAATTGGATAATGTGCAAATATCACAGCAGACATGCATAAGAGGTAATACATTATGATGATAAATGATCAATTTAAACTTTTGTATTGTATTGTAGGAATATTATAAAGGTATTATGGCAGGTTTGGAAAGTACCTTGTACTGAATGTACAGTATAGGCTACTCACTAGGACTACAGGTAAGATTTAAGTCCATGAAATAATGTAGGAATATTACCCTAGTCTTTTTTTATTTTATTTTATTTTTTTTACCTCTAATCCGATAGTAAAATGATAGCCAAATACTTAACGTTTCAGAAACAGAGATGTTAAGGTCACAAATACTGAAAGCAGGTGCATTTTTAGCTAGGTCCATTTATTCAGCATCAGTTTGGTAAACTTGCATTTTTCAAACGGAATAGAATTCAGCACTAATAGTCCCGCGGGAAAAAAAACAAGCTTAGTCTCAACGCAACACTTCCAAGCATCTCGTCGTGATTTTTATTTTTTTTTAAGTCAATAATGACATTAGAATAATACAGTAATCATGTAAATGTCAAGCTCGACGGGCTGTCAAACAGCAGCGCCTACCTCGCGCTTAACGTTCCATAATAATTTCTCTTTGTAGTCTTCCTCCGTGGAGCCCTCCATGTCTGTCCGTCCGTCCGTCTGTCCGCGGTGTACACGACACAGAGCTGTCTCACCGACACGGTCCGTCCGCTCTCCCCGGCCTTTCAGAACCGCTTTCCTTTTTTATCCCCCAGTTTCCTTCTTCCTTCGCTCAGCTGGACTCTGACGCAGTCGAGCAGCTTGACGGCGACGTCAGAGGATCCGCCTTCCCCGCCGTACTGATCAATGGAGGAGGAAAAAAAACACACTGGAGCTCCCAGCTTCCAACCCCGCCCCAAACCTGCAGCCTGCAGCCGCTCAGCATCCAACACACCAACCTGTAGAGCCGCAAGTTATTTTTAGCATCTTATTTTCCCCCTCTCCCGGGCAGGAAAGAGTTACAGCGGGGGAGCAGTGTGACATGTGTGGGTTTGTCATCGTTTGTTGGTTGTAATAATTCACAAAATTATATCTTGGGCAGATAGCTCCTCGGCGTGCAGTCATGAGACTCATGCATTAAATGAGCTCATTTAAAATGCAGCTTGTTTAATGACTTCATTCAGAAGCGCGCACGCAGGAATCTAAAAATAGTGCTTTGTGAAGCACATGTTGACCAGTCTCAGTGCTGATGCCAGGTTGGCCTGCTGCAAAATAAATGACGTCACAGCACCGTGGTATAGAGTGACCATCATCAAACCTCCTGCTTGTGCCTCCATGTGGGCTGAGGGTGCACTTGCATCAGGGGGAAGAAAAAATAAATTCCCAATGAGCTTCACATTATAAGCCCTTCCCATAGGACGAAAAGCCCTCTGGCTTTTGTCTTTGGTCAAAAAGGTTACAAATCGGCATTCATTCCCCGGGACAAACGACGCTGCAGTAGGCACAGGTAGGCCTATATATCGGCAGTGATGGAAACATGACACCCGGGGGGACACGCCAATTGTTGCCCCCTTCCGGCGCGACGCACAACGCTATATGTTGAGTCATAACTTCTGCGACTCTTTGTCATCTACCCCGTGCAGCGCTATAACATCGTTCCAATTTAAAATCGGCACCAAGTTTGAAAGAGAGACTGAATGAGTAACAGATATTAAATAGAAGTAACCGCCGTAAAGGCTTTCTAATGTTGACGAACCCTGTTTTCCGGTAACGTGATTCACCAGAAAAACAAAACAAATAGAAAGGCATACTTGTCTACTGGCCAAGGGGAAAGGAGTCCATCACCTCTTTAAAAAACGCATATACACGCTAGTTTTGTTGAGAAAAAGGGGGGTATGTGAATGATGTGGTCCTACATGAACACACGGTTTTCTGCCAAATTTAGAACACTATTTTGTTATTCCACGTGAGATTTCTTTCATTGTAAAAAGATCAAGTCAAAATACTTCCATGGAGCAATCAGGAGTTAGCGAAATCTAAATGTGATGACAGTCTTGGGGTTGTTTGCTCCTGTTGCCAGAACACCATCAGTCAAATACGACCAAACCACACCCAGTTTGTGAATGTTACACTCTTAAAAACCCCTGAAAACATTCTTCAAATCTTATTTCTAGATAACATTATATATATTTGTGACAGACACATTACGTGTTTACGTGATCATTTTTAAGCAAAATCATCGTCAGACGACAGCTGTTTGGTTCCAAACTGTTAACCTGCAGTCCTCCAAAGCTCAAACGTGTTTGGTCAATGATACTCGAGCTACAAAGGGAAACCAAATTACTATTTACGACTTGAGACGAGGCATCCGTTCTTTGGCACCTTTGAAGGGAGCCATTACTTTTTGTCACCTGATCGATGTCAAACTGTAGATTTTTCTAGTTATACATGCCTACTAAAAACATAACAAGACAAAAAAGTAGTTGAATAACAAGAACGTTTATCTTCACAGCTGGGAAAAAAAGGCATTATGGTAAACTGCATTGAAACATGTTAGAGAAACACTAATTCTGTAAAAACTAAAAACAGGTTCATTTTTTTGGCAAACAACAGGCTTTTGTAAATGTATATATGAAAAATACAATCTATAAATATGAAACATGCTCTCCTGCTGATTCAGAGTGTAAGTGCTATGATTGTAACAATATTTCTTTGAAGAAATAGTGCATATCAGTGATTTTTCCTCCCCTACTAATCTACATTTAATAAAAAAAATAAAATAAAAACTACAGTTCTCTAGTTATTTGAAGTAGTCGCTCTGAATAATCTGATAATAATTCATAAATTATGATGGACAGAGCAGACAACACCACAACTATCTAGAGTAAAAAGTCAGATGCCATTACATCGAGGCCACAGTCTGGACTTCTTTTAGATAGTGGTAAAAGGAGATAATAAAAACTATTCAAAAGAGAAAACGTGTGAGCATCAACAGATTTCATCTTTGAATGTTCACCATCAAAGTGAAAAGCTGAAATCTGTCCGGCCGCTTGTGCTTTCAGTCTCAGTGTCCCAGTGGCCGCTCGTCGTACGTGCTGTACCTCTTGACGTGGATTCGACGAACACGCTCCCGAAGCTCGGCTCCTCCGGGCCCCTCCTCTTCCTCACTGTGGGATCCACAGTTGCTGTAGCTCCGACGCGTGGCCTCTAGCAAGGAGTTGTCGGGCAGCGGCATTGTCTCGTAAAGCAACGTGTTCAGAGTCTCCTCATAGATACGAGCTTCAGGAAACTCCACCTGAGGTAGGAAGAGACATTTATTTTATATTTTTTTATAGTGAATAAATGTGCTTAATATACACACATGCCCGCAGGCCAAGCAAAGCAAGTGGTGGCACAGAAACACTGCAGTGCTAGTAGACATAAATACACAGAAAAGTCACATCCACATTGTCCGTCAGTATTGATTTAGTACAAATGACTCAACACGGCTCAGTTTTCAAAAAGGAGACCTCCGGGCTCTTTCGGGTTGCCAAGAGTCATTTATGTGCCTACAGTGGGAAATGTCTCTGTAAGTGTCATCTGTTTTTTTCTTTTTTGGGACAGATCTTTGTACACACATTACCATCTCCCACTGACATGTGACAAATTATGACGCACCACCGTTTATGCAGGTTTTTCAGAGCAATTTATTTTACATTTGGATTTTGCCATAAATGACAGTGTTCACAAGGGGCGAGTGATCTGCATTTGAGTGAATGTGAAACAGATATGAAGGGATGATGTTGCCTGGTGCATTTGTCCCCGCAACTTTATATTCCGACGGTGTGCAGCAGTGCTCTTTTCAGAATCCATCTTCATGTCTGACCACTTTGATTCATCTGAGGAATTGGTGCATTAGTTGCGCTAACTGCGTTAACAGCTGATGCGGTTCCGTGACGTGAAAGCACCTTACAAGCCTTGTGCGAGAACCTCGCCCGTGTGATCATCCTGGAAAAAAAGCTTGTTTGAAGGCATGAACTCTTCAACTCCCGGTTGCCGACATAATGTATAGAGACTTGGATGTGACTCACACGTTTCGAATGGACCACAGATAGGGAAGTTGCGGAAAAGTGGGTCACATTTATTAACAATTTTATTCACACTGAAATGTATTACTCTGGGAGTGATTTCGCTGCAAGCAATTTGCGACCAAGCAACTCATATTTTGGCTCAAATGTCTAAATGAGGTGTTTTAATGTAGGATGGTCTGCCACACTAACTGGGGCCATGTCTCTGGCGATGTAGTTGGTTACTCCGACCGGCATTTGTTTCCATTTTGGACTTTTCTTTGTCAAGTGGGATTGATTTGGAAAAAGAAGAACCCAGAGTTTTTTTTGGTGTGGGTGGAGATGTGGAAATGGTAAAACACATTTGTGGTACTGCTACCTTTTGTGTGTAATGGTTTTGCTGCATATTCTGCAGCTAACTATTTGTTTGTTGAACATCTTTCTTGCATTGCACCTAAACCACTGCCAGACGTTGGAACCAGTACCTTTTCTTTTTTGGAACCAACTCGTCCACATCCATCACTATTTACGAAATCAATACGTATAAACGTTTAGCGCTTCACTTCCATGCTCTTGGCCTGTCCCCCGCTTCCCTCCCTGCAAAAAACACTTACGTCACACACATTCATTCGGGAGAGTGGTCTGGATGGGCAGGAGAATGTGTGTAGTACGCATGAGAGTTGTCTTATTTTTGTGTCAGGGAAAGGGAGAGAGCTACACGTTAAAATGCCAAAGAGAGTCTTTTGCTGGTGGCTTTAAAAAAAATTACATGCCAATTTGGACTCGATTTTCACGAGAAAGTCATGTACTAAATTACACGTAGCAAGTTGCAATACATCAAGTATATTCTATATATCCCTCACCCCTAAGGGAGACAACGTAATGCAACCCAGGAAGTTCAGTTTGAGAAAAAGTCTCAAAAACACTGCAAAATGTTATGTACTAGGGATGTAACATGAAGCGATACTTCGGTACCAAGTTGATGCCAACATACTGAAAACGTGACATTACAAGGTTTTTCTAAAGTACTGCAGGTACGGTAGGTACTGAGGCGCTCGAGACTAACAGCATCCCGTTAATGCCTTAAAGTCTGAAAGGACGCAGTAAACTCACTATCGACACGTCCGGGAGACGCACACTATTTTTTTCCTGAAAATGCTACATTGTAAACAACACAAATCTGTGTTGAACTTGGCAGGAGGAGAGCTAGTTTCCATTGGCTGTTAGCAGCCGGTTACAGAGGCGCTATTGACTTGCATTATGGTGTATTCATGCTCTATTCAGTAAAAATTACTATTGGGCAAAAGGTAAATTATAACGTTATCATGATGTGTTCAAATGTAATCCTTTAAAATGTAGTTTTTGGAGAGAAACTTGAATAAATACAGTTGTTTGAATTAAATGTTTTCACAGCAATATAAAATAGATATTAGAGAGGGAATTATTCCTAGCTGCTAACTTTGTAGCAAAAACCAGTATGCAACCGTAATAAAAAGTGCATACAAACCCGTGTATGTTGAAGTAGGCTACATTGGATTTATTGTTTTGTTTTTTCGACCGTGGTATTGATGAATTTCAATTTCACTGGTATTGGTATCGGGTATTGTGACATCCCTAGTTTGTCCTACTCAGACAGGATTTTACAACTCTGGAAAGCTATCATGCCGGCTACCATTTTATCTTTTGTCAAAATGATTGTGAGGTAAACATTAGAAATTCAGCTTTTACGTTACAAAAGCAATCCACCAATAATGTGTGCTTGCGTGTATTTGATTGGCCAACGCAGCTCCTTCCATATGACGCTGCATTGCGTTGCAAGAAAAGTTAGGCCTTGCACAGCTTCTTTGCCAAACAACCCTGCGTTGTTTTGCCAGAGACCTCTGCCTTGGCACCCGGCTGCGCCTCCAGACATGCAGGCCAAAGGTCGGTCTGAATGTGGCCCAACTCATCCTCACCTTGGTCTGCTTCTTCTCTGTGGCATAGACGATGGAGGTGCAGCAGACCTCGGCCAACTTGCGACCCTGACCGTAAAAGGACCAGCAGCAGATCTCGTCTCCGATCACGTCTTTTATGAAAAGGACACGGCCATTGAAGCTGAGCGACAGCCTGTCGAACAGCTCGATGTTCTTCAACAGGTTGTCGTCCGAGTTACTGTCGAGACAAAAGCAGACTGATGTGGAGAAGAAGTGCTTCATCATTCACTTTGTGTCCTGTGGCTCATTAGACTTTATTATCAGGAAAAATCTATGCTTCCCTCGAAATAAATCAATTAATCTTGTAATAAATCGGAGCAGCGGGACCTCTGGAGGAAGGCTTTCTTACCTGGTGTAGGAGTACTTGTTATTGCTTCTGTTGTACACCAGCTTCACCACAGGCTAACAGGGGAGAAAAAACGATTACATATTTGGATTGTATTGCTTTAATATCGAATAGTACCGACCATGAATTCACAAGCTTGGCAGTTGTACTATGAAAAATGTATGCTTCTATGAATATCAAAGTTCATTCACATGAAAAAAATAAGAAAATGGTTGCTTTATCTTTGAATAGCTGCTAAATGAGTTTAAAGAATATGGATGAGGTTATTTAATCTTTAGCACAATGTTTTTTTCTTCTGGTTGTAACATAGCACTGGGGTAGGATGTAACTTGGGATGCTGTTAAAAAAATATATATATATATATATATATATATATATATATATATATATATATATTTCCAGCTTTACTAATACCAAATTCATAATAATGATCACAATTCCACGTCTGCAGTTACCTTAGTAGAGGACTGGATGAGCTTCTCCTCTTCCTTACTGGAGGTGACCACAGGTATAACACACATGGGTTGCTCTTTATTGCCCTGTCAATCACAAAACAACATACACCGGGAGTTAGAGGTATTGTGGGTAGTTATAACATTGTTTTTGTTTGGAACATGGATAAATGTCACTTACAGAATGAGCATTAATATGGTAGGTTTAAACCAACCAAATACATAGAGAAACGAGGGTGAGGAAACAAGGCAGAGTTTTCTTTCCTGAGACACTCCAGTACTTCTATTCCCTTAATCCCCCGGGAAAAGAAATTGGTGAGAAACCTATGATGTCCCCTGGGACACTACACCACCAAAATAACATGGCCACGTCACATTCGGCAACACATGCAGTGCAGTGCCTGTTTGGGATGTGCTTGTACTGCTGCCTCTTGGGTTTGGAAGTGAATCTATTTACGCGTTTATGGAAGCAACACTGCTACAGTCTACGCTTAAGCTCCGTCCTCTCCTCCCATCCCGCGGAGTGATAGCATGGATGCATTTTGTTTTAAGTTTGTAAGCCTGGCTCTGCTCCATGTGCAGATCTGTTCGGATGAAGGCTTTGAAAGAAAGTCGAAGTTCAGACTGGCCAACACACAGAGGCCTTTTTTTTGGCCTGTCCGGGGCATCTGGACCATGGCGGTACGGTTAAACCTGCAATCTCTCTCTGGATCTGGATCAATCTGGATCTTGTGATTCTTGTGAGATCCTGCAATATTGCAAATCCAGTTGCCGCGCAAGGTAACGGGATTTGGGCAAACATGGAGGAGTTGTAAATACAGAGCTGCAGGACGAAGAGGAAGAACTCTGGTTACACGAGTACCAGACATTTGCACTGTGGTTTATTTTTGACATTGTTTTGACAGCTTTTTTGGTTTTGTCAAGTCTTTTTTTCTTTTGATGTACTCTAAAATGCAAATGTGTGCAATTTTATATTGCACAGACTAAAGTCAAGCTGTTAACCTTAAAACCTGAAACACTTGAAATTATGGTTTTCAGGGACCTTAAAGCTTCCATTTTGAATTTGTTTGAGTCTTTTGTGTTTAACTAAAGTGCTGATGAAGTATGGTATGGTTATTTTAAACCATTTCTTCATGAATTGCATATACCGCGATATAAGATTTTGGCCATAACACCCATCCCTAATGCTTTTACAATCCCACATTTGTGTGCAGCATTCCTGGTAGCATCCACTGGTGAAGTTAACATGAGCAATGTTGTCGTGTTGTTCATTTAGCCCAAGACATGCATAACATAGGAGGTGTTGGTACAATTTGTGCTACTGAAGAATATTAGAAACATAGCTTATACAGGGTATGTAACGGTTGTGTGATGATGAATGAATTCCAAGCTTCCAATTCAATGACTTGCCGTCTTGCAATCTATCCCCCTGGAAACCGAAGGACGTGTACATTCCTGTGAATATCTGTCAGCATGACGTATACCCACTGACACTTGTATTGCACACATGGTGTAGCGAACTGTATTGCCGGCATGGCTTGGAGGCATAAATATACACTGTGGTCCACAGCAAATAAAATCTGCGCACCCAGAGAGGCGCTGTTGTAGAGCTGATTAGAAATATCAGTGAGTGTGGTTGTGACTGACCTGCAGGGTGTTTTCACAAAGCTCCACTAGGCCCTCGACGAGGTAATACTTTGCCTCAGCTAGCAGCTCCTGGACAGCCTGACGACCTTTGGGTACGGTGACTGTGCCGTCACGTAGGTAGCACAGGATGCTGCCAAAGTGTTTCCCGCTACGGTCGATGAGGATCCAACCTGAACAGAAACAACAGACCATGTTGAGAATATGCACATCTACGCTACTGGTGCACAATGCCGTGGCACAAACAGAGTTTTCACTCAAACAAAACAATGTGTGCTCAACATAACAGCAAACCCAGCGTCTTCTAAAAATGATGTGCAACTTTTTCTGGTGTTATTTCAGTTAAAGTACTTCTTGGCTAGACCTGTTTTAATCATGATGAGCAACCAGTGTGATTTACAATAGCAGTGGGCAAGACATTTGTGTTCCAACTCCCCATAATATGCCATAAATGGTGTCAGTGAAGTCATGTGTTTTGTAAAAGCATACATATACTTGGCCAAAAAAATAAAAAAATTAAATTGTTCTTTGTATGTTGGCTTGGTTGGCTTATTTGTAGCTAATGGTTGAATTATTATTTCTATTGTTTCTGTATGTTGCACTAACATCTGTTTGGCTTATTTTAAGCTATTGTTCTGCACTTATATGACTACACCTATTTGAAGCTAATGTTCTTGCAATATTCTTGCTGTTCGGAGTTGTATCTTCATGATTGTTTGCACTTATCGTAAGTTGTTTTGGACAAAAGCGTCTGCTAAATGAACTGTAATGTAGTGACACTTAATGATACTCTGAACAGTCACTGTTAGAGGTTGTGTTGAATTTTAACTTGCAATGTCATCCAAATAGTACATTAAAATGGCAATATTAGTTTCCCAGATGTGTTGTGGAAAGACGCCAGCATAACAGGGATTTTATTGTGCACGGACAACAGTCACCTGTGTCTGCAGTTCAGAGATGGCTTACCGTCTTTATCAGTGAACACTTCCTTCTTTCCACTGAACATGGCTTTCAGCATGGAGTTCAGCCTGGTCAGCACTTGCAGTGTAGTGTAAAACAGGGTCCCGCCAACGTTGATCCGGACATACTTGTTGCCCAGGCCCACTGCTCCTTGATAACTGCAGGTCTTGGTCTTGGGACAGGCCAGAGGAAGGGCTGAGGAGGTGGAGTGGGACTGGGTGTGATGCTGGGGCAGGCAGCTGTCCCCGGACATGTCCCTCTGGAGGTAGATGACAACCCTGCAGACGGAGGTCCGAAGGTCCCCCGCCGTGGTGACAGCTATTGATGAGGCCGCCACAACCTTTCACTGCTCCAGATCATCCCTGGCAAAACACAGAGCCCTGATGTTGATAAAGACTAGTAAAGCAGGACGCCCAGTGGCTGAAGGTATGTATCACAATACAGAGTGGAAGCCACCCATCACAAGGTTATCTTCTCCTCAGTTCCCCTTCCCATTAAATGGAATGTGACTCAGCAGGAAGCTAGAAGATTAGGGAGAGGGCACATATCAATGAGTAAAAGGACAGATTAGGACTACATCTACACCGGCAGGGCAGGCAGCTCACTTCACTTGGAGTTAACTAGAATTAGCAGCTGATATCCAGATGTTGGTCGTGGTCCCCTTTAAGTGGAGCTAAATCAGTTTAACAGAATACTGTTCCGTTTTGAAGCGTTATGTACCACATTAATGGCTTAAATGGTTTCATTATTGAAAATATAGCAGTGGTAGCAAATGAACATAGTGGTTTTACTGAGGTTTTACAAAGCTGCCTGCTAGCTGTTTGGCTAGCTTGTGTTAAACTCTAAAAGTGACGCCGAATTTCGTCAGTGTCCAAAGAAAGAGACCTACGTTGACCTAACTTTAAAAATAATAGCAAGCTTCGTTAACAAACCGTTGGTAAACAATTGACACAATTATAAACTTTACGCGAAAATAAAATGAGAGGCAACATAAACTGCATAAAAGTGGGCACCACCGCCGCCAGCTCAAATCCATGATGCCGGTGAGAACTGACGCTAAAAGGTCTTTAGTGTCGCAGATACACAGCTCGTCAACAGCACGCTGGAGGGTCGGCTTAGCTCGGCGGGCTGTCCCGTCGTTTTCAGAAAAGTAATAGACTGACCTCCATTTAAAAAATAATCTTTTTAAATATGTTATTGTTTAACGGCAAAGGCCCTATCACTGTATAACGCTACTTTAGTTAAAGTTGCGTAACTGAAAAGTAGTTATGGTCTTCTGGTCAATTCGTCTTATCGATACACAGCACTCTTTATTTCAACAAAACATTTGAGAGTTATGCTCTGTTCGCTTTGCGTCACTCTCTGTTACCGCTACTTCCTACGTGGGTGTGTTTTGCTAATGTTAGCTAATGTTGAATAGGGTGGGTAAACTTTCAATACGAATGCGGGACAACCAGACACACCAGACAATCCTAAAGTTGGAAATATGGGTTAGTTTGTTGAACTCACGCCGAATTAGTTATAACGTCACATAATATCCGGAAAAGGTTGTAAATTCCCGATACGTGTATGTTCTACCAAATAAGTCACATTAAAATGCCAGCTTTTTCAATGGCGTGCGTGACGTTATCGTCCCCAGCTACATCCAGCAGTGAACAACACGTACGAGGCACCCGTGACAAACTTTAACGTTTACTTACCGACTTCTACGTGCTGCCTTTACGTGTTGTAAGATAACCGCACACCGTCTGGCTAAGTAACCTGGCCTGTATAGCCGTGACACGGAAATCCACAACAGTATCAAGATTTGAGTTGTAAAAAGGTATGTAACTAAAGTTAAACTCTCTCCTCCTCTTTCTTCTTCTTCTTCTTCCAATGAGTTTACGACAGGCTGTGCGTCGCGAAGCACACCGCTGCCCTCCACAGTCAGTAACACGTATTGCTAGCTGTTCATTCTGACCATCAGGTCAGCGAGTATTATGATATATTATTATATCAGCCATCCCCTGCATTTACTGGAGCTATAGTATATTCATGGTATAGTATAGTTACATTCCTATACAATGTTGACATGGATTACTTAAAAATACTTTAAAAGTGATTAAATACTAAAAATGAGGCAATATCAAGTCTTTTTTTATCTCATAGATTTGATTTAGAAAGGTGTGTGACAATATATCTCTTTTTAATATGTATTATTGTTACCACTGGCTGCTAGAGTATTACTCTCACTGTTCACTTACTGTATTACGTCAACCTGCCACTTACTTACCACGGTTGTTGTGTTTTTTGTACTTATATCTTGTACTTATACATTTGTACTTAACCTCTTATCTGCACTGTCCCTTTGCTGTTGTAGCGCTGTAAATTTCCCCGCTGTGGGACGAATAAAGGTTTTTCTGATTCTGATTCTGATAATGCATGCATAAATTCATTTACTGGTCAAATAATCTATTTTTCATGCTTTGAGTTAATTAAATCCATACTACAGTACAGATTGAACATCTCTGCAGTTTTAATATTAGACAACATTTGACTTTATCACTTTCATGCAGTCATTTTATTGTCTACATTACGGTAAGGAATCTCATTTCCGTTTTACTTTCAAAGTAAAAGCTCCTTGTCGTTTGGGCGTATGACAAGATGACACATTTAATTGCACGTTTGCCTATTTTCATTGGAATTTGCATCGGAAGTGTTCAAGGTGCACTGGACATAGTGAATGATCACAGCCAAGCATCCAATTATGTAAACCCCAACATCGACGACCATGCAAACACGCACACGCACACACACACACACGGGCAGCAGCAGCATTAGCATTTGGTTTCCTTGGCAGCGGGAGGAGGACGAGGAGGAGCTAAGCGTTTACTTGCTATGCCACATCGCACAACACAGAGCCATCTACGATAACGGCGATAGCGGTTTAAAAAGGTAAAATAAATTGTTTTCTGTCCCGAACGGAGCTAGTTACGGTTTAATGTAACGTTAGCTCGCCAAGGAACTTATTGAAGGTAGCGTGTGGGTTTTTAAGTCGTTGTTCAATTAGCTTTTGTGAACAGGCTAGCGAAATGTAGCCGAGTTAATTTAACTAATATCAGGGTAGGTAACGTTAAGGGCACAGGCAGGAATTTCCACAGGGAAAAACACCTCACGGTATATAAACCTAAAAGCTATTCGATACTCTTTCCACCTTTTGAGACTCATTTTAATTGTGTGACGTTAACGTTAGGTTTAAGTCAAACAAACACGGTAAGCTAACATAAGGGTAAATGTTAAATATCAACCAGATAACATTTGAAGGAATCTAATGTTAACTTATACCTATGTAACGTTGGCTAATTAACGCTAATAATGTTGCATTAAGCTTTAATGAAGAAAGTTGCATGCAAAACAAGTGCCGTCTCGTCTTGCCATATGGTGTTTTGTTTTTTTCGTTCTTAAAAGCTTTATTGAAAAAACATTCAAACGTTTCAGACATGTACACAACATAATGCATTTAAACTCAATAAATATCAAATTATAAGAAAGATTGTATCATACAATTTGACGGGTTTATCACTTGTTTTAGCATTTAAACGTTTAATAGTCTTAATATTTCCTTTAAACTCGCATACAAATCCAATGGAATTGAGGATAACTTTTGTAATTGTATATGTATGTAAGTAAAATTTACCACGCATAATCAACAAGAATTAAATGTAAAAATGTATCATGTTGTGTAATTACTCTTTTACAGTCAATTTTTACATGATCAGTTTAACACGTCCATGTCCAAAAAGTATGTGAATACAGTTTGTATACAGTGTGTTATAGATTCTGGTTCATCATTGCAAAATATGGTGGTCTCTCATAGAGTGCTTCAGGGATGACGTATTTGTGTAGGCCGACCCAGAAGATACCAAAAAAGTGTAGTTTTGAGGCGAGATCCACTACAAATCAGGACATGTACAGTAGTGCAGCATAGAGTGAAGTTAGCAAGAGAGGGCTATGCTATAATGTAATAATTCATAATAGTGACTGTCATTCAGGCCTGACAACTCTCACTCAATTTAATCAATCAATTATATTTTTCACATGAAATCGTAGAAGGTTTCTCATGCTCTCACGTCCATTTTCTCACGCAGAGAAAAACCAGGCTAATTTATCCCTGATAACTATATCCATCCCAGAATAAACGATATGATCGAAGATATTAAACGTCAAACCTGTAACAAACCCAGCTGCTGCTGAAAACTGAAAAGAAGAAGAAATCTCAAACATACAGAAAAGTACAAGCAGCTTAACACTTACTGAGTGGTGTTTTATTCATCATGTTTTTAATGTTGCATCATGTTTCAGATGTCGTTCTCCAGATGGCCATTTTGCAAGATGCTACAGTTAAGGATGTTTTCACACTATGCCGGTTTCAACCTTTTTAGGTGAAATCAGGGTAATTAATTAGCATAATTTAGGCTTTGTGTGTGGAGGTTGGCAAGTACGTTGATCTTCCTGGAGGTTGAGGAATGTCATATAAATGGACCAATTTCACCAATACTGAATCTCACTTCAAACTAAAGTGAAAAGGTGGCAGCCCTGTTAGTGTTGGATAACTGGCGATATAGACTAGTATGCTGGTCTGTTATTAACATTACATAAATATAACCTGTAAACTAAATAAAATATTCAATGTAATATTTATTTTCAAATGTTAAGCTACTTTGTCCAGCTTTGCTGTATATGAATTTAGAGAGAGCAACCGATAGTTTAGTATAAAGTATTCACCTGATCTGTCCAATGTCATGTTGGTGTAATGCCATAAGTAGATTTGACAAATTCAACCTTTATCACAAATACAGTAAGCTTTGTCTTATTGTGAGCCCTATATTGTATATATTGTGCCCTATATTTACAAAATGTTCACCTCTTTACCTTGCCTCCAGTCAGGCTTTCCCAAGGGGAACTGAATAATAATAATAATAATAATAATAATAACAATAACAATACATTTAATTTGTATAGAACCTTTCATAAAAGACATGCAGCTCAAAGTGCTTTACATTTAAAGAACATAATAAAGACAATAATCACATTGAGTTAACAATAATATAGGTAAGGATAAGATTCTCAGAGTTGCAGAGAAAGCAAGAGATTTAAAATCAACTAATTAAAATACATTTTAAAGGCATAAAAGGTCTAAATCTAATCCTCTGCCCCTGCCCTCAAACTAACCCAGTTTACGCACGCACGCACACACACACACACACACACACACACACACACACACACACACACAC